>CM033393.1:34107898-34460243 GCA_019426215.1 Buddleja alternifolia
AAGCGGTTCTGGAAAAGCTGCCAAAAAGGTCTCACCTGTGGCAGCGGTTTTTGGGAGAACGCTGCCAGAGGGTCACGTGCAGCGGTTTTCCCAGAACCGCTGCCAGAGGTCTTACCTGTGGAAGCGGTTCTCCCAAAACCGCTTCCACAGGTGAGACCTTGGCAGCGGTTTCAAACCGCTGCCAGAGGTGAGAACTGTAGCAGCGGTTCTGCAGAACCGCTGTTTTTTTTTCTGTTTTTTTTTAATTATTTATTGCGCTGTCATGATAGTTTTGCCTGTAATATGCAATGATCCAATCAACAAATTTCAACTAACAACAAAACATATCAACATAAGCAAACATCATCCAAACTTCAATATACCATCTTAATCTCCAACAAAATGTACAATAACTAATTAAATTACTAATGACCTTACGAAATACAATAAATCAATCTCAATTTATAGCAAGTCACAATGTACAAAAACTAAATTACCTAATTTTAAGGAGCTGCTAAGAAAATGTAACGTGCAACTTCGCAGCGTACTTCATCAATTTGCTCATCAGTATAGAAGGATTGACAATCCTTAAAGTACTGCAAGATATATGTATATATATAGAGATTAATTGCAAAGTGAAATAACATTCAATTACCTACCAATTAAGGTTTAATAATTTCAAAAGTAATAGATTAAGTATATATATATATAAGGATTATGTATACCGCTGTTGGATTATAGATAGTCCGTGGCTAATAATCTCTTCATGAATCTCATAACGAAATAGCCACAATCCACCTCGTTGGTCTGCCGGGGGCACTACAAAAGCAATCAAATTACATTGTATTAGAAGACGAACTTCTATACGAATATATAATCTCATGAACCTAGAAAACGCTAACCTTTATAGTAAACCATTTACAGTCCGAGTTTTTGGATTTGTTGGATTGGTTGTTGCAGTTTGCACGAAATATGTGCACAGCTCTATAAAAAAATATAAAAACAAGAAAATATGTTAAAAACAAGAAATTATGTGAAATAAATACAATTAAAAAATATTAAATATAATGGATACATTGATTGAATGAAAAACTTACTGATTGAATTTTAGTATCATATCATCTCGGTATTGCGGCTCACCATGCACAGAATCCAGATAGTAAACAATCTCTTTAAATGGATTAATTGCAAGCAACAACCAATGACCCCTACAAAACATTCAAAAGATAGTTGAAAATTTGTTTTGCGTAGCTAGTTTTACAAATTAAATCGAGTCTTTAGTAGCTCACCCGGTGTTGTAAGGTGCAAAAAATAACTTATTTTGTTGTGTACTCTGCATCATAGCACGTGCTATGTACTGCACTTGTTGAACTGACGGGTCTGTTGAGCAGCTATGGAATGTGGGCTAAGGAACCCGAAACTTGTTTCTTTTCCTTCGGGGATCACGTAGTTAAACCACAAACACCTAAATTGAGCATAAAAATGAATTTCGAGTGACGAAAATAATCGTAGTTTAGATGTAATAAAATAATTAAAAAACTTACTTTATGTACGCTGTAATGATAGAGGCTCCTATTCTTTTCTACACAGAAGGTGATAGATCTCCTCCCCCCAATGAACTCTGGAAATGAAACATTCATAATGGCTTCGTCCATATATATATGATCTGGGCATCAATCTTCATCATCTTCGTGTACTTTCCCAGAAATACAAGGTCATTAGGGAGTCCATCTAGTTGAAGATCTGCACATATGTCTACTTCCTGCAGGCTCGGCCACTTGAGATTTTCCTTTGACAGCTGACCGCTTCGACGTCCCTGACTTACGGTTTGCAGATGATTTGGACTGTTTAAGCAAGAAAATAAAATATAAATGTTACACACCAAAGTATATTTAGTAACCTCAAACAAATTGTTATAATTTATTAATGACTAGCTATTAATTACATACCGGTGCAGCAGTGACAATGACAAGACTCGCTGGCCAAGCAACAAAGGTACCCAGCGCATGAGAAATGGAGAATATTTCATCATTGAGAGGGACGGGCAGGAGTGTATTAGCCTCAACTGCAGTGTCAATGCGCACTTTCACATTGTTGGTGGCTAATTGACAGTTGTGAAGTGTTCTATCAGTCTCTGATCGATTGTATAGCTGTCCTTTAGCCACACACGATATGATGGAGATGAAAGTGCTAATTGACATGGAGTGATACCCTACACACACACGTATATATATATATAAACATTATATTAGAAAGTTTTGTATGATTTACAGAAATAGAGAGTCGCAAGTTATATGATAATAAACAAGTTCAAATATTTTACCTCAGGAAGCATCTTATAACCTGGTTCTGGGCTGCTATCTTTCAAAGAAATGACGTCATCTTCATGTGGCTGACGCGAGTTAGGGGCTTCCAAAACATCAATTCGTTGTTGCATGGCAACCATAGTTTCGGAGAGGTTTTTCACTATGTTTCTCAAGTTTTCCATCTCCTTTTCTGAAGCAGGCTTTGGATCCTTAAAATAGTCTTTGTGAGACCCCAAAGCCAACACCCCTAACGCGACCCGGATGCTCTTTCCTTTAATAGCTTTAGCCAATAGGTCATCTCGACTCGTGTAAGTTCCACTATGGCTAGTGCTCTCTTGTGAAATGCTCTCCTGTAATGATATATTTTAAAATTAAAAAAAATAGTGAACCTTGTGCTTTAATAGTATTTCAATAAAACAATTAATAGAGCTAAAATTGCCAATAACTCACCATTTCATTCACCACTCTTCTAACATTTTCGTTATCAATTTGATTTGTCGGATCGGAACGCGAAACCCTCCACACGAGTGCTCGTGTCACATCTGTACAATCGGATCCCGCATCCCTTCTTTTATTTATCTGTATTTTCATAAAAAAAATATGTATGCATTAACATAGAATTATTATTAAAAAATTGTAAGGATTCACTGCTAAATGAACTACATACCTCCATTTGCTCCACAACAGCATCTCCAAAACTCCCTTTCCGGTAAGGATATTCAGGGTTCTTTGCTCTTTCCTGATTGTCAATGCTTATTTTCTGTTTATTACATTATCAAATTATTAGCTAAATATAAACGCAATAACCAACAAATGAAACTGTAAATTAAAATGACTAGCTACCTGCCAAGGTTCACCTAAGCGAACCTCTAAAAATGCCGCCCAATCGGCTTGGGATATCTCATATTGTGTGGAGGTGGGTGACATTAACGTTTCCATCATCATCTCGCACATACTTTCTGCTTATGTAGCTCCTGAAGTTACGTGCTAGCCTCCCAGCTTCTGCTAGTACGTACTTTTGTCGACTTTCGTCAATATCAAACGCCAACTACAAAAAACAAACAATAAAGTATATATAAAATTATAATTTAGAGAATATGATAATATATTAACACTTACAAATAAGATAATATCCAAATTACCTTCATCTCATCCCAAATGTTTTTTTGTTGCTGACGGGACTTTGCGCCAAGTACTAATGGCAATCGACACCTTCTGCCGAACCTGCACGCCTATATACCCAACAAATATTGATTTGTTGGGGTTAATTGGCTGACCTCTGTCATTCCAGCCGACAGGTAGCCTTATGCCTTTACTTCTGGCATTGACAACTTTTTTCATAGCAGAGACACCTCTCCGTATGTCCTTCTCATGACCGCTATCTGATCCATATACATCATCGTCGGGAAAACTACCATCAGGATTTGAAGCCATCGACCTACAAAAGACAAATAATACAGAAGTTAGATTCATATAAATTTGGCAGATTCATTTGGCAATAATAAATTCAAATAGACGTAATAAATACAGAAGTTATCTTCATATAAATTTGGCAGATTCATTGGCAATAATAAATTTCAAATAGACGTAATAAATACAGAAGTTATCTTCATATAAATTTGGCAGATTCATTTGGCAATAATAAATTTCAAATAGAAGTAATAAATCACAAAATAAACAAAATTATCCTAAACCACAAAATAAACAAAATTTAATCCTCAATTAACATAATTAACCCCCAGCTAACCAAATTAACCTTAAAATCAATCAACCCCTATTTCCCTTAAATTTTCCACAAAAAATTGGCAAATCTCAAGAATATAAATTTCTAGCAACTAAGTATAAATATTGAAAGAAGTCTATCATACAATTATGAAATAAATTCTAATACCTTTCATCGTTTTCTTTTTGTCGTTGGCTTAGCAGTCTTTTGCTTCCCATCGGTACGACCATTTTTTTTAGTACGGCGACGAACTGACGGATTAATCCATATCCCCTCTTGGTGATCTTGACGCATATACAATTCATCATCACTTATATCCAAGTCATCGTCACTATCAATTGATTGTGAATCACCTAAGGAGATAGGGTTTTCTCCATCATCTTCACTTTCTTCATAATCACCTTCAATACATGTATTTTTGTTTGCCGATAAAACAATGGACCACCTCTTATCAATAGGATCGGTAACAAAAAATACTTGTTTAGCTTGTGACGCTAAAATGAAAGGTTCATCTTTGTATCCCACTCTTTCAAGGTCTACTCGAGTGAAGCCTATTTCACTATTATCGACACCATGTTTATTGTCAACCCACCTACACCCAAATACAGGCACCCGAAACCAACTATAATCAAGCTCCCATATACGTTCAATCACCCCGTAATATGATAAATCGGCATAGATAGGATTATTTTATCTTTCGCACTTGAGATATGCATTGCTTGAGCTACAAGACTCACACCACTATTCTGCATTGTACTTCGTTCGTCTTGGTCTTTTGTATAGAATGTGCGACCATTGATACGATAACCTGAATAACAAAATACTAGTCTGTCCGGACCCATCGACAGCCGTGTCAATTTATCTGAAACTGAAAGCTGTGGATTCTCTTTCTGTTTTTCTTCAAAATGCTTTCGGAACCAATCGATGAAACTCTTATTATGCTCTCTTGAAATCCAACTCTCATTTTTAATTGGATTGAATCTCCTAAGTTGGTTCTTATGCTCTTCAACATATGGGTCAACCTCATCGGTGTTGTGGAGCACATATAGGTGTGCCTGATCCCTTTGTGTAATATGAACACTAGCTAATTGTTTTCCCATTAATCCGACTCCTTCTGTTCCCCCTCCCACAACATGAGACTTTGGGAGCTCTGCAACATTAGAATCTGTCAGATACTCTGTGCAAAATGTAATGGCTTCATCAACTATGTACCGTTCAACAATGCAACCTTCCGGTCGACTACGATTTTTCACGTAGCCTTTCAATACCTTCATATAACGCTCAGCCGGATACATAGATCTCATAAAAGCCGGTCCACATAGTTGAGTCTCTCTAACCAAGTGAATGGGAAGATGAGTCATTATATCAAAAAAAGCAGGTGGAAAATACATTTCAAGCTCACACAAAGTGATGACAATTTGTTTTTGAAGTGCAGGAAATTGCTCAGGATCAAACACCTTGCTCCACATTGCTTTGAAGAAGAAACACAATTTAGTTATCGTGTCTCTCACCTTTTTTGGCAAAATGGCCCGTATAGCAATTGGTAGCAAATGATCCATGATTACATGACAATCGTGAGTCTTCAAGTGTTTTAGCTTCAAATCCTTCATTGATACAAGACTGCTAATGTTTGAAGAATACCCTTCTGGAACTTTCACTCCATTAAGAAACTCACATAATGCAATTTTTTCTTTCCTGGCTAGAGTGTGAGCTGCTGGAGGCAAATAAGTACGTTTCCCCTTATTTGTTGGTGTCAATTTTCCTCTTATCTTCATTTCAACCAAGTCTAACCGTGCCTTTACGCCATCTTTTGTCTTTCCGGGCACATTTAGAAGTGTTCCAATGACGCTATCAAATACATTTTTCTCAATATGCATTATATCGAGAAAATGTCTAACATGTAAAGACGTCCAATACGGCAACTCAAAGAAAATTGACTTTTTTTTCCACCCAGTTTTTGCAAGGCCACATGCAAAAGTCTTTCCAAATTTAACCTCCAAGTCTCTTACATTTTCAAACACTTCTTCACCAGTTAAGCACTTAGGAGCTCGACCTTCTTCTATATTCCCATTGAAAGCTTTCTTCCACCGACGATATCGATGGTTCCGATTTAGCCATCTCCGATGCCCTTGGAATGCATATTTCTGGGAGTGTGTCAATCGATATTGATCTGTACTCTTCACACATATGGGCATCCACATTGGCCATGTACACCATATCCCTCGAGGTTTGCTCTTGCCGGAAAATCATTGATTGTTCCAAATAACATGACTCTGAGATTAAAATTTTCTTCTCTCAACCCGTCATATACTTGAACACCGGTGTCCCACAACACCTTCAAATCCTCAATTAAAGGGGTCAAGTAGACATCTATATCATTTCCAGGTTGTTTCGGCCCAGAAATGAGTATAGGCATCATTATATGCTCTCGCTTCATGCATCGCGATGGGGGAAGGTTGTAGATCATCAAAATCACCGGCCATGTACTATGTGAGCTGCTTTGCAAGCCATGAGGGTTCATGCCATCTGTAGCCAATACAAGGCGCAGGTTTCTTGATTCTTCACCAAATTCAGGGAAATCATCATCAATCTTTTTCCATTGAGGAGAATCTGAGGGATGTCGAATCTTGTCATCTTCAATCCTTTCTTCAAACCTTCTATCAGCATGCCATGTCAAGTCCTTGGCTAACTCTTTACTACTGTACATGCGTTTAAATCGTGGTATTATAGGCAAATACCACATGGTTTTGACAGGCGTAGATCCATTCTTCTTGTACCGTGAGGCGCCACATTTTGGACAGGCCTTCAATGATGCATAGTCAATTCTAAATAATACGCAATCATTGAGACACGCATGTATCCTCTCATATCCCATGCCAATTGAGGTTAACATCCGTTTAGCCTCATAAGTACGATTAGGTAACACATTATCCTCAGGTAGCATGCTTTTTAATAAACCAAGCAAGTCTGTGAAACTCTTATCACTCCACCCATTGTTGGCTTTTAACTTGTATAGGTTAAGAACTGTTTTCAATCTCGTGAATTTACTACCACTATACAGTGGTGTCTTTGAATCACTTGTCAAATTGTCAAACATTTTAGGACAATTTCGCAAATCCTCCTCAATCACATTTGTCATCTCCTCCAAACGATCAGGCTCATAATCATTCATGTTGAAATCGTGTGATGGATATGATGTACCACCCAAATCATCCAACGGGACACTGCTTTCACCGTGTCTTGTCCAACGTTTGTAGCTTTTATCAATTCCATTACACACCAAATGATCTTCCAACTCACGTGGACTAATTCTCTTTCCAAAACAACAACGTAAACACGGGCAAGTGATCCTAGTTCGATCTGGTGCATGGTCAACCGCAAACTTTATGAACTCTTTCACACCTTTCTCATACTGTTCCGACATACGATCTGCTAAAATCCAACTTCGATCCATTTTGATTCTAAATTAATCAAATTAAACAATTTTATCATCAGTTGATAGTTAAATTAATTAAATAATTTGTATTTTAATTTATTTCCCATTATTCTAGAAAAAATTCAGCAGAGTAACAACGCAAAAATTACTACCAAGTTCTCGACTTAATCTTCACCCGGTTAGGTTGAATCCAACAAAATTCGAATCTGACGATCCGCTAAAATCCAATTTCAATCTTAATTAATTATATTTTCAGCAACTACAAATATTGATCACCAGTCGGATCACATAAATCACATAAAACTATAGATAAAACATTATATTTTCAGCAACTAAGTATAAATATAGATCACCAGTTGGATCAATGTACCCTAAACCACCAAATAACCACAATTTAATCTCAAATCAAACGGAATTAACACCCGACTAACTAAAATTAATACTAAATTCAGTCAAATTCCTAGTTCCCTTAAATTTTTTATACACCCACACATACACAAATACACGCACACATACACAAATATATATACATACACTCATATATGCATACACCCACATATACACAAATACAAGCACACATACACAAATATATATACATACACTCATATATGCATACACCCACATATACATACATCTATACATACTCTATGTGTGTGTATATATTATATATATATATTTATATTTATCTAAAAGAAAATACCAAAACTAAATGGACCACGGCGGCGGAAGCGGAGGTGGGCGGCAGGGGCAGCGGCGGCGGAGGTCGGCGGCGGCGGCGGCGGAGGTCGGCTGCGGCGGCGGCGGTGGTAGAGAGAGAGAGAGAGAAAAAACCGAGAGAGAGAGAGCAAAACCGAGAGAGAGAGAGAAAAACCGAGAGAGAGAGAGAAAACGGGAGGGGGGCGGCGGATGGTGGTGGTGGTGGTGGTGGTGGTGGTGGTGGTGGTGGTGGTGGTGGTGAGGAGAGAGAAAAACCGAGAGAGAGAGAGAGAGAAAAACCGAGAGAGAGAGCAAAACCGAGAGAGAGAGAGAAAAAGAGATCTAGGGGGCGGCGGACGGTGGTCTCGCGATGGTGGAGGTGGTGGTGGTGGTGGTGGTGGTGGTGGTGGTGGTGGTGGTGGTGAGAGAGTTGAGAGAGAGAGAGAGTGAGTAGGTGGTGAGAGTGAGAGTGAGAGTGAGGGGGCCGGGTTGTAGAAAACCCGGCCCTTGTGCCAGCGGTTCTGTCGAACCGCTGGCACATGTCTGTTTGTGGCAGCGGTTCGGCTAGAACCGCTGCCACAAAGTACACTTCTGGCAGCGGTTCGGCTAGAACCGCTGCCACAAAGTACACTTCTAGCAGCGGTTCGGCCGAACCGCTGCCATACGTGCGCTTTGTGGCGGCGGTTCGGCCGAACCGCTGCCATACGTGTGCTTTTTGGCAGCGGTTCTGGCCGAACCGCTGCCACATTCAAAATATTTTTTTTTTTTTTTTTTTTTCTGAAACCTATGCCAGCGTTTTGGCTCGAACCGCTGTCATAGGTCCGAACCGAATGCCACTTTTTACAGCAGTTTTCAAAACCGCTGTCATAGGTGCGCTGTAATAGGACTTTTTTGTGGTAGTGATTCTCAACTTTTGAACTTTCCTGATAAGAAATTTGAAAATAGCAAATATTCATATTTTGTTCTTTTTTTCTCAATTCAAAGTTGACCCTATAAACATCTTGACCGCACATTAAAAAAGATATTAATTAATGAACTTAATTAAATTAAAATCAAATTATGTTAATGAACACGTGAGCAGCAAATTCACATAAGAAAGACTTGAGATAAAATTAACTCAAAGAAATTGATCCTTCTAAAAACAATCGAATTTCCTGCCATTCTTTCAACTAAACGAAAAGATAAAGAAGAATAGTCCTAATTCCTAAATCATTTCTTAAATTTGACCGTTAGTCATAATTTTATCCAAAAAAATAAATAAAAAATCCCATTTCTCACTCACTGTGAAATGATTGAAGAGTTAGATTTCTCTCATTTTTTTCTCAGCTAATTAGTAAACCAATAAAAAAAAATAGTATTCCTCAAACATCATCATATTAATCTAGAAAATTAATCATCAATGTAGAAATAACGAGATTAAATAGCTTAATTTAAAATTTCTTACCTCAAATTTGGAATTGGGTAATTACTAATTAGGCTAAGAAAAGAGGGCGGGCGTGAGTTTGAGAGGGCAGAATCTTCACGCGACGGTGGTAGCCTGCCTGCCTGCCTAATTGTCTAACTGTTTTCGGGTCATGAATATCCAAATTCAGCATCAGAAACATTTGGATTTGTAATTAAAAAAGGCCATGCTAACGAAAACTTAAAAGCAAAGGATAAGAATATACCTAAATACCGAAATTCAGAAAGAAAAAAAATGGTTGAGGAATTTGGAAAGCACAAAAGATAAGTTCGTGCAGTGATCACAAGTAATTCAGCAGTAAATATATACATCCCTTTTCGGATTAGCGATTAGGATCCAGTAATTAGAGAATTTCAGAATTGTAAACGGTAAATGCAATGGTATCAAAAACTCAAATAAGACGAACATACATGAATATACCAAAAGATTCAGACATGTGATGGTGCTAAAAATCCAGATGAAATTATATATATAAAAGCTATGAAAAGACAAGAAGATAAAGGAACCTGGGGAGGGAAAGAGAGAGAGAGAGATTGTTTGCGGTATCGTCACAAGTGATTCTTTAGTTAACTACCTAATTGTCTCTCGTTTGAGTAGGTGCAAGTTGGAACAATTATGTTATGTTGGATTTTCAATTGACTAGGTAGATTATATGCGTCCTTTGATGTCTTTAGATGAGAAGAGATTAGAATTAAACTCATTTTTTTTTTTTAGTGATAAAGTTCTATGTCACTAATGGTATACATTTTTAGTGATAATTTCTTATTGAAACTAAATATTCTAGTGATAATGTTCTTTGTCACTAATGATACATTTTTAGTGACATTTGTTTAGTGACACTAAATATTCTAGTGACAAAGTTTCTTATCACTATTACTATAAATCGTTAGGGATAGCTTTTTACTGACACTAAATGCTTTTGTAAGAATTCCAGTGATGATTTTTAATAGTGTCACTATAATAATCAGATTTAGTGATGACTATTATTTCCCGTCGTCATCTGAAAATGGCGCCAAATTTATAGAGACAAATATTAGTGATGAAATAAAATGTTATCACTAAAAAATGTTGCTTCCAATAATTAGTGATAACAGTAAATGTTGTCACTACAAATATGCCTTTAGTGACAATCACATTATCATCATTATAAGATTATCGCCACTAAAAATACTTTTTTTTTTGTAGTGTAAACAATGTAATATTATACTTAAATTCTGGGAAATTTGGGGTTTCGATGAAAATTTGGAGATGAAAAATATAATTTTTCCAATATGAGATTAAAGACATATATAGGTGTATAAAAGAATGCTGAGGCATCATTTTCTTAGATAAAAATCTTTTTTTTTTTAATTTAGATTTATAAAAGCAATACTAAGTTAATGCTATAAGATATATATTATCATATATCTACTAGTTAATATGTACTCGAAATCACAATCAGAATGACTGAAAAAATGAGCATGAGAATTCTTATGGAAATACGATGTTTATAATTGATTTACTAGAGAAACTTATAAATAAAAGAGTGTACTCTAACTCAATGTTATTGCATATAGAAGTATACACGTTCATACTATATTTGTATCATTGGAAAAGATGATAGGACAAATGAAATAAATTTGCTTGTGTGGATCACGGGGAATAAGTATGGTATAAAATAAACTAATAATCTTGTTAGAAAATTATTTTACATTTACGCAGATCAAAAGATTACATATGCTTAAAAACGTGTCTATATAACATAATAAAGGTTGATTAATGAACAGAAAAACTCAAAGTAATAAAAAACTCTTTAGTTAGACTAAAAAGAAATATTATATTCCTACATGTCTAAATTTATTTAGACAGTGCGCTTAACAAACTTGATTAAATAGCTGAGAAGATGGAGGAAATTGCATTTTTTGTCTCATAAGTATGTCCCTTATACGTAATTGGTCCAGAGCGTGGTAAATTGCATTTTTCGTCAATCAATGTACCTCTATACACTTTTGTTCCCGCACTTGTTGTTTATCTTACATCGCATCCCATAACTTGTCAAATATCACATTTGGTTCAACAACCAATTTCCATCAAAAAATAAACGATTCTGTTTGTTCGAGGCTAAAAAAAAAAACTCAGAAAATAATTGTAAAAATTTTTGGAAAGTTTTTATCAAGTGTTTAATAAATGTGTAAATTTCATATCTAAATTTTTCAAAAAATATGACTTTTTATTTTTTTATTTTAACCTGTAACTAAAAGATCTATTAGTTTTTTGATGAAATTTGGTTGTGGGACCAAATATGAGAATTTTAACTAATTATGGGACCAAATGTGAGTCAAACCACAAGCACGGGACCAAAAGTGTATTGGGGGTACACTTATGAAAATTTTAATTTACCCATCCCAAGGTACTTTCTTTGTCTCATATTGCCTCTCTTAATTTTTTGAAAATCTCATTTTTGTTCACAAACAAAATTTTCATCTAAAAATTAGTGGATTCATGCACGTCCAGTGTGCGTGCTCGTTAAATCAAATGTTTGTTACTAACTGTCGAGCACATTGAATGTGCGTGTTTCCATGGTTCAGCTATTCTGTACATACATTCATATCGTAAAGAACTTTGTAAATTCATTAATGTCTTACATTATACTTGGTATACAAAGCTGAGAACTGATTTCAAACCAGTGAAAACTTACAAAACCAGTACAAGCTTACAAATGAGTATATAATATCATTTGAACACGAAAGGAAACTTAAACATTGATCATTTATTCTGAAGAGACAGTATACATATAGGAGTCAAATGATAATGCAAGCTTTATTTTTCGGTGTCCAAGAGAATATAATTATATTTAATCGATGTTCCACCAAAATTGTGCTTGAAGGTAGTCCATCACAATGTTCTCAACTAGGAAAGTCTTAGTCAACACAGCTTGATTAATTGGTGGATCTGAACCAAAAACTTCATTAGCAATAGTTATCACTCCTGCATTTTGGCTGCTCAGAGATGCTATAGCATTTGTGTGTCCCACATTAAATTGAAAATGTATCAAACCCTGTGGAAAAACAAAGACATCTCCAAGGTACAAATACTTTGTAAACAACTTATTTTTTCGGCTGGGGTCCAGGGGATTGGAAGTCACAAATTCACATAAAGAGTGCCTTGCTAATACAACTAGAACCTCACTGGCACGAGGGTGTGTGTGGGGAGGATTGAGACCATATGGAGCATAGTCTATACGGACTAAAGAAACGCCAAGAGTGTTGAGCTCTGGTAGTTTGTTGATGTTCACAGTAGTAACCATGGTTTGCCGGGAACGGAGCCCGGCGTTCCAAAGTTCCAGAGTATATCGGAAAGGGGCATGGATCGACGATTTCTCGGCCGTTTCTTGGTGGAACCGCTGAAAAATTGCATTGGAACAGGCGGATCGGCGATTTATCGGCCGTTCCGGAACTAGTGAGGTGGGGAGATGAAGTGCACAGTGCACTGGTTAGCGGTTACTGGGTTATCGACGACAGAGAAAAGTTTAAAGAAGAAAGAAAGATATAGAGAAAAGGGAAAGAAAAGTAAAATGGGAAAAGAGAGGGGAAATTGCAATTTTCATCCCGTAAGTTGCTCACATTTCGATTTTGGTCTCATTGGATTGAGATGTGCCACATTTAGTCCCATAAGTCAAATAAAATCTCAATGTTGGTCCCATGGGCAAGTTGTCGTCCAAAATTTAACGGAACAAGGCGCGTGCATTGCACACTTCAGTTAGGAATAGTAACTAGAGGGAAAAATACACGTCTTAGACTAAAATGAGCTGGAAAATTGGCTTACAAAAGATGAAAAATAAGATTGCCCATGGGACCAACATTAAAATTTTATTTGACTTATGGGACTAAATGTGGCACATCCCTATCCAATGGGACCAACATTGAGATTTTATTTGACTTATGAGACTAAATGTGGCACATCCCTATCCAATGGGACCAAAATCGAAAAGTGGGCAACTTGCGGGACGAAAACTGCAATTTTCTCGAAAAAGAGACAAATTTCTGGAAAAAAAGAAAGGAAAGAAATATTTAATTATTTTATTTTCAGATTCTTTGATATTAGTTAAAAAAACTGAAAATTTGTATAGGCAAGGAAAGTTGCTTGAATTTTGGACGTAAACAACACAAATTGAATTTACTTAATTGTGATATTTTTGCCCAAAACTCAATTTAATATAGAATCTATCAAATTTAAAGTTGATATGATTCTATTTTCATAAATTAGAACCTTAAAATTTTTAAATTATCATTTTAGGGTTGCATCAATACTTAAATACTAAATTAAAAAATTTATGCTAATTAACTTAAATAGACAATCATTAAAAAAAAAAGTACACATTTTAACTTTAATTTCTTCAATGAAATAAACTTTAAAAAAAAAATAAGTTACTAAAGTTTGGAACATCCGCGACATTGCAATGGAACTGGAACGGTGGTCTCCGCGACGATTGCCGCGACCGTTCGTGCGAACCATGGTCGTAACCCTTGATCAAAGTGGATTTGATGTATTTCAAGGCCTATTTAGACCCGAGAAAAAGAAATCATTGGCGAAAAACCTTTGGGTTCTTGCAAATCTTTCCATTCACGAAAACTACATGTAAAATAGATGCCAATGTTATGTGATGTTATTAAGGTAAATAATGTGCATATATAATGCGAAAACAACAAAAGGAAATTAAAATAAAGCAAGCAGCTCATTAAATGTTAACTCATGCTTCACCAAGATGTTAAAGATAATTAAAATGGATTTGTAGTAATTTACCAGCCGCCGCAGAATCACTAACAGCAACATAGAAATCTTGGAGAGCGCTGGGATCTGATGCATATGCAAATGGCGCAAAGTACTCGTGAGAATGGCTGTGAGGAATCCAAGAGCTATCTTCTTTGTTAGTTAGCTGATATTGGATAATTTTGTGAGCTAAGGAAATCTTTATACTTTCTTGGCTCTGCAATGAGATAGCTTAGCATAGGAATTGTTCCTGTTTATAGAGAATGCAATGTGAACAAGTACTCATCTCCTTTCCTTTTAAAATTATTGACAATTTTGTGAAGACTTGGAATGTCTTCCACACTTGTCTAGTATTTTATGGAGTACATGATAAATTAATGAAGATGTATATCTTTATGTTCCCCATGGATACACTCGTTCTACGTGCATAGCAATTAATTTTATCATATTTATGATTTACCTAATTTGGTAAAGAGATAATAGTACTTAATTTGTGGCAGGAAAGTAAAGCAATTGTATAGAGCTATGTAAGAAATATATGGCTCACATATTATTATTTACATTATGATTATTTTATCAATATTAAAGTCTATTTGATAAAATATTATTTATGTAAATATTAAGTTATTAAGTATCCTATTGGCTAGAAGAAGAGTCATGACTCTAATGAAAAGATGCCTTGATGGGAAGCATCTATTAGTGTTCTATTTAAAGAGGAGTCTGGTCCTCTCTCTACCCCTACACATCTCTACACGCATAATTAAACGTACAAAGCAGAAAAGTTAGGCAGAAAAGTGTACGTTGTTTTCCATCACTGAATGAGGGGTCAAGGGAGAGAAATCAATCTTACTCAAGAGGCTTGGCAATGAATCAACAGTAGAAGACTACCATCAAATGCTATGGATAAAGGTTAGTCTTTAATTCTTTAAGGTTATGTGAAAATCATGAAATTCAAGATTTATGGGATTCATGTGATTGTATAAAATTGAACTTACATGTGGTATCAGAGCTAAATGAAGTACAACCGGCATGACTCATATTAATTTTGACTTAATCATGATATTATGGTAAAGCCAATTTTAAGGAAAGATTTAGAATAATTTTCTATGCACATTATGTTTATTCTAAATCATAAAAGTAAATGTATGAGCCAAGTGGGAGAATGTAAGAAATATTATAGCTCTTATATTAAATTACATATTATTATTTTGTCAATATTAAAGTCTATTTGACAAAATAATTAATTGTTTAATATTATGTGATTAAATCCTAATTGGTTAGTGAAAAGACATGACTTTACGTAATGTAAAGTCAAGACTTTAAGTGAAGAAATGCCTTGATAGAAGGCAACTCTTAGAGAATATAAAGAGGATTGATCCTCTCTCTACCCCTACACATCTTTAAACGCATAATTAAACGTACAAAGCACAAAAGTTAGGCAGAAAAGTGTACGTTGTTTTCCATCACTAAATGAGGGGTCAAGGGAGAGAAATCAATCTTTCTCAAGAGGCTCGACAATGAATCAACAATAAAAGACTACCATCGAATGCTACGGATAAAGGTTAGTCTTTAATTCTTTAAAGTTATGTGAAAATCATGAAATTCAAGATTTATGAGATTCATGTAATTGTATAAAATTTAACTTACATGTGGTATCAGTGCATGGTTTAAGAACTCATGATTTTCCAATTAATTAAATTTTATGTTACAACCTAAAAATTACGTTTCCCCTGCAACTTGTGAAGTCTGATATTGCTAATTAAGATTAAAGTTACATCTTCCGCTGCAATTTATTAGTTATGATAGATATGTGTTCGAGCATATATGCATATGAATATATTAATATGTATGAACACGTACTTTATGAAAAGGTATATTGTTTTCAGATAATTGGCGCCGTTTCGCATGAAGCCTAAAAGCAAATGTATTTGTGAAAGTGAGATAATTGATTAACCGGATCACATTGAATGTTAATATGAGTTTTAGTCCAATAAAATTCCAATTAAACACATTGGAAGAAAAAGTTGGACATTAAGAAGTTACCCACTTGAAAAGTTTGAAAATATTGTTGAAAATTTGATTACTGAATTACTGTGAAATTCATGGATGCAACATTAAGGGTTCCTATGCATGTGCACGCATGACACCATGTATATATACATATGTATATGTAATATGGCTGAAGAGTAATTTATCATATTATAAGGGACTTTGTACTTGATTATGATTTAAGGATTATGACGGGAATAAAGTATGAAATTCATGGCCTACGTTTTCAATGATAAAGTTTCTCAGAATATACATGAATTTTCCATTGTATGTGAAGCATGAGATATATAAATTTCATTAGCATGATGATATTTTCAAAATTTATTTGTTCTAATTAGATATTGTTCATCTTTTACTCGGCAATAATCCACCGCTTCATATACATATAACATTGTAAAATGTATGAATGTGAAATACAGTTGTACAATTATGAAATAGTATGGAGTTTGCATTTGAAATATATTTGATGGATGATCTGTTAGTCACCAAAGTGACCTGATCATTAAGTTTGTAAACTTCAACGCATATTAAAGTTTGCATATGAAATCTATTTGATAGATGATTTGTTAGTCACCAAAGTGGCTAACTCTTGAATGTTGTAGATTTCAATGCATATTAAAGTTTTTCAATTACCCATAAACTTTATATTCTCATAAATGGCAGACATATATGAGTATATTGAAATTTATTATTATAAGACATTCGAGAATCGCCCAAAGGTTGATTCATTGTTCTTATAATATATAAATATAATCGTTAAGTTTGGTATGTTACTACTACAAAAATACATTATTACAGCACACCTATTACAGCGGTTTTGGTAAAACCGCTGAACGGAGGCATCTATTACAATGGTTTCTTGGGAACCGCTGTAATAGGCTATTTTGGTTTTGACCTATTACAAGGGTTTGGGGTAAACCGCTGTAATAGGTCAAGATATTACAGCGATTCACCCAAACTGCTGTAAAAAAAAGAAAGAAAAAAAAAATGTCCCCACCTATTACAGCGGTTCGGGCTGAACCTCTGTAATAGGTTCGACTAGTACAGCGGTTCATCCGAACCACTGTAAAACATAAAAAAAAAGGAAGGAAAATCAGCTTTTGTTTAATAAGCTAGGGTCGTCACCCACCCCTCTCTTTCACTCTCTCTCTCTCTAACTCTCCCCCACCACCACCACTCGATCCGCCGCCGCCGTCATTGCAGCTGTCGCCGCCTCTCTCTCTCTCTCTCTCACTCACCACCATCACCACCGCCGCCACACTTCGCCGCCAGTCCACCACAAGCCGCCGGTTCTCTCTCTCTCTCTCTCTCTATATATATATATATATGTATATATTCTCTCTCTATATATATGTATATATTCTCTCTCTCTCTATATATATATATACATAGCGCCGCCGCCGCCACCTCCACCACCACAATTTGGGTAATAATGTTTTTTATATATAAATATATATATATAACTAATTAATTATTATCAAATTCATTATACTAATTAATAATGTGTAAAACATAAGGTAATATTATATTGTTGCATAAATGTATACTAGTTGATGTCACGTATTTTTACACATTTTATGTTACGTAATAGTCTACATACTTTAGATTACGTATTTATATGCATGTGTTTACCTTAATATGCACAATCCCACATACATATATCAAACGTATATCGTACGCACACCCAATCAATATACTTATATGTGCATCACGTCATGCCACATCGTACACACACATATATAGAGTTTGTGCTATGTGTCTCGGGTTTGTGCTATAAATTGTAAATGTAACGGGTTTGTGCTATGTGTCTATATTTGTGCAGATTTTGGATAACTTTTTTAGATAAATATGAGAAAAATTTTGTGGTATAAGTAATTCTTGAGATTTGTCTATTTTTGTAGAAATATTTATATTTAGTTGCTGGAAATATTTATACTTAGTTGTTGAAAATATGATGCTTTATTTGTAGTTTTATGTGACTTATGTGATCCAACTAGTGATCAATATTTGTAGTTGTTGGAAATATAATGCTTTATATGATCTAACTGGTGATCAATATTTATAACATGATGCTTTATTTGTAGTTTTATGTGATTTATGTGATCCAACTGGTGATCGATATTTGTAGTTGCTAGAAATATGATGCTTTATGTGATCCAACTAGTGATCAATATTTTCGCGTAGTGAGATTGACATTTTATGTTTCTTGTGGGTGAAAGATTAGAATGTTGGGTTTGTTGTGGTTGAAAGATAGGAATTTTGTTGGTTGCAAGTTTGGGGGAAGATTAAGTCGAGAACTTGGTAGAAATTTTTGTGTCGTTACTCTACCGAATTTTTTCTAGAATAATGGGAAATAAATTAAAATTAAAATTATTTAATTTAATTAATTCAGAATCAAGATGGATCGAAATTGGATTTTAGCTGATCGTATGTCGAAACAGTATGAGAAAGGGGTGAAAGAGTTCATCAAGTTTGCGGTTAAGCATGCACCAGATCGAACTAGGATCACTTGCCCGTGTTTACGTTGTTGTGTTGGAAAGAGAATCAGTCCACGTGACTTGAAAGATCATTTGGTGTGTAATGGAATTGATAAAAGCTACACACGTCAGATGATTTGGGTGGTACATCATATCCATCACAGGATTTCAACATGAATGATTATGAGTCTAATCGTTTGGAGGAGATGAAAAATGTGGTTGAGGAGGATTTTCGAAATTGTCCTAAAATATTTGACAATTTGACAAGTGATTCAACGACACCACTGTATAGTAAATTCACATGATTGAAAGCAATCCTAAACCTATATAAGTTAAAAGCCAACAACAGGTGGAGTGATAAGAGTTTCAAAGACTTACTTGGTCTATAAAAAACCATGCTACCCGAGAATAATGTGTTACCTAATCGTACTTATGAGGCTAAACGGATGTTAACCTCAATTGGCAGGGGATATGAGAGGATACATGCATGTCTCAATGATTGCATATTGTTTAGAACTGACTATGCATCATTGAAGGCTTGTCCGAAATGTGGCGCCTCACGGTACAAGAAGAATGGATTTGCTCCTGTCAAAACAATGTGGTATTTGCCCTTAATACCACAATTTAAGCTCATGTACAGTAGTAAAGAGCTAGCTAAGGACTTGACATGGCATGCTGATAGAAAGCTTGAAGATGACAAAATTCGACACCCCTCATATTCTCCTCAATGGAAAAAGATTGATGATGATTTCCCTGAATTTGGTGAAAAATCAAGAAACCTGCGCCTTGTATTGGCTACAGATGGCATGAACCCTCATGGCTTGCAAAGTAGCTCACATAGTACATGACCGGTGATTTTGATGATCTACAACCTTCCCCCATTGCGACGCATGAAGCGAGAACATATAATGATGCTTATACTCATTTCTGGGCCGAAACAACTTGGAAAAGATATAGATGTCTACTTGGCTCCTTTAATTGAGGATTTGAAGGTGTTGTGGAAGACCGGTATTCAAGTATATGACGGGTTCAGAGAAGAAAATTTCAATCTCAGAGTCATGTTATTTTGAACAATCAATGATTTTCCGGCAAGAGCAAATCTCGAGGAATATGGTGTACATGGCCAATGTGGATGCCCCAAATGTGTTAAGAGTATAGACCAATATCGATTGACACACTCTCAGAAATATGCATTCCAAGGGCATCAGAGATGGCTAAATCAGAACCATCGATATCGTCGGTGGAAGAAAGCTTTCAATGGGAATTTAGAATAAGGTCGAGCTCCTAAGTGCTTGACTGGTGAAAACCTGTTTGAGAATGTAAAAGACTTGGAGGTCAAATTTGGAAAGACTTTTGCAGGTGGCTTTGCAAAAACTAGGTGGGAAAAAAGGTCAATTTTCTTTGAGTTGCCGTATTGGATGTCCTTACATATTAGACATTTTCTTGATATTATGCATATTGAGAAAAATGTATTTGATAGTGTCATTGGTACACTTCTAAATGTGCCTGGAAAGACAAAAGATGGTGTAAAGGCATGGTAAGACTTGGTTGAAATAAAGATAAGAGGTAAATTGGCACCAACAAATAAGGGAAAACGTACTTAATTACCTCCAACAACTCACACTCTATCCAGGAATGAAAAAATTGCATTATGTGAGTTTCTTAATGGAGTGAAAGTTCCAGAAGGGTATTCTTCAAACATTAGTAGTCTTGTATCAATGAAGGACTTGAAGCTAAAGCACATGAACACTCACGATTGTCCTGTAATCATGGATCATTTGTTACCAATTGCTATACGGGCCATTTTGCCAAAAAAGGTGAGAGACACGATAACTAGATTGTGTTTTTTCTTCAAAGCAATGTGGAGCAAGGTGTTTGATCCTGAACAATTTCCTGCACTTCAGAAACAAGTTGTCATCACTTTGTGTGAGCTTGAGATGTATTTTTCACCTGCTTTTTTTTTATATAATGACTCACCTACCTGTTCACTTGGTTAGAGAGACACAACTATGTAGACCGACTTTTATGAGATCTATGTATCCGGCTGAGCATTATATGAAGGTATTGAAAGGCTACGTGAAAAGTCGTAGTCAACCGGAAGGTTGCATTGTTGAACAGTACATAGTTGATGAAGCCATTACATTTTGCACAGAGTATTTGGCAGATTCTAATGTTGCAAAGCTTCCAAAGTCTCATGTTGTGGGAGGGAGAACAGAAGGAAAAAACGTAATTGGAAAGCAATTAGTTAGTGTTCCTATTACACAAACGGAGCAGACACACCTATATGTGCTCCCCAACACCGATGAGGTTGACCCATATGTTGAAGAGCATAAGAACCAACTTAGGAGATTCAATCCAATTAAAAATGAGAGCTGAATTTTAAGAAAGCATAACAAGAGTTTCATCGATTGGTTCCAAAAGCATATTGAAGAGAAACAGAAAGAGAATCCACTTTCAGTTTCAGATAAATTGACACGGTTGTCGATGGGTCCAGACAGATTAGTGTTTTGTTATTCATGTTATCGTATAAATGGTTGCACATTCTACATAAAAGACCAAGATGAACGAAGTACAATGCAAAATAGTGGTGTGAGTCTTGTAGCTCAAGCAATGCATATCTCAAGTGCAAAAGATAATAACCCTATCTATGCCGATTTATCATATTATAGGGTGATTGAATGTATATGGGAGCTTGATTATAGTTGGTTCCGGGTGCCTATATTTGGGTGTAGGATGGGTTGACAATAAAAATGGAGTCGATAATAGTGAAATAGGCTTCACTCGAGCAGACCTTGAAAGGGTGGGATACAAAGATGAACCTTTCATTTTGGCACACAAGCTAAACAAGTGTTTTTTGTCACTGGTCCTATTTATAAGAGGTGGTCCATTGTTTTATCGGCAAACAAAAATACTTGTATTGATGATGATTATGAAGAAAGTGAAGATGATGCAGAAAATCCTATCTCATTAGGTGATTCACAATCAATTGATAGTGACGATGACTTGGATATAAGTGATGATGAATTGTATATGCGACAAGATGACTAAGAAGGGATATGGATTAATCCATTAGTTCGTCGGCGTACTATAAAGATTGCGCGTTCCGATAGAAAGAATGAAATTGATCAATGTTAGAAGAGTAGTGAATGAAATGGTGAGTTATTTGAAATTTTAGCTCTATAATGTGTTGTACGTTTGTTTTGAAATACTTTTGAAAGAACAAAGTTCACTAATTTTTATTTTTTTAAAATGATTTAGTACAGGAGAGCATTTCACAAGAGAGTACTAGCCATAGTGGAAACGAGAGGAGTCAAGATGATCTAATGTCTAAAGCTCTTAAAAATAAAGAGCATTCGGGTCGAGTTAGGGGTGTTGGCTTTAGGGTCTCACAAAGAGAGTACTTTACAGATCCAAAGTCTTCTAAAGAAATGGAGGTGGAAAGCTTGAGAAACATAGTGAAGAGCCTCTCTGAATCAATGTTTGCCATGCAACGCCTGATGGATGATATGGAAGCTTCTAAATCGCATCAGCCACATGAAGATGAGGTCATTTCTTTGAAAGATAGCTACCCAGAACCAGTTAAGATGCTTCCTGAGGTAATTATTTGAACTTGTTTATTGATCATGTAACTTTGAACTCTCTATTTCTGTAAAACACACAGAAACTTTCTAATATAATGTTGTATGGTGGCTAAAAGATAGATGTGCAATCGAGTGAATGATAGAATACTTCACAACCGTCCATTAGCCACCAACTTTGTGAAAGTGCGCGTTGACAATGCAGTTGAGGCAGATACACCCCTACCCGTCCCTCTCAATGATTAAGTGATCGCCATTTCTAATGCTTTGGGTACCTATGTTGCTTGGCCAACGAGTCTTGTCATTGTCACTGATGCACCGGTATGTAATTGATAGCTAGTCATTAATAAATTATCACAATTGTTTAAGGTTACTAAATATGCTTTGGTGTGTAACATTCACGTTTTATTTTCTTTTCTTAAATAATCTCTTAGACCATCCAAATCATCTGAAAACTAGAAGTCAGGGACGTTGAAGCACTCAGCTGTCAAACTAAAACCTCCAGTAGCCAAGCTTGCACGTGAAGGTGACAGATGTGCAGATCTTGAACTAGCTGCACTCCCTAATGACCTTTTATATATTGGGAAGTACATGAAGATGATGTCTATTATTCACCAGATCAATATAGACATCGAGGAAAGAATTATGAATTTAGCATTCCCAGAGTATATTGGGAAGGAGAAGATCTGTCACCTTCTGCGTCAAGAAGAGATAGGAGCCTCTCTCATTACAGTGTACATAATGTGGGAGCGTGCCTTTCACACAGCGCGTGATTTTACCTTTACTCTGACATTCCTGAAAATCTGCTGGCACCGATTGGATGGGAGCAGCTATAAACTCTGAAGTTTTGACAGTCTAGTCAAAAAGGTGGCTTCTCCACAAGTCACAGTGGCTTATCACATTTAATGCTCTTATCAAGCATTTAATGCATTTGAATTTATTTCCCGTTGGAAATAAATATCCGTTGAATGATTCCATTTAAATCCTTCATGACTTGAGTATTTAATTCAGGTGAATCTGAAACAAATTGCTTGAATGAATTGAGCGCTTGATCCATAAATCCTGAAATAGTCCTTTAGCGTTTGACGGGCGCTAAGAACAAATCTTTATCTTCGGTTGACTTCAGACGCTGATCTTCAACTTCTTCTCTAATAGACTCACCTAGAATTCTATTAGCGATTCAGTATTTAATACTTAGTCTAAAATCTATAAAGATAAAAATTACAAGCCCAATAAAAATTACATACTTTCAAACGCTTATACAAAGATCTATCAAAATAGAAACTTACATTGTATTTGGGGTCTAACATAAAATCCTATCTTGTCATCATCAAAACGTCTAACATGAAATTTCGTAACAATTTCCCCCTTTTTGATGATGTCAAGACATTTAACTCTTATAACTCTTTTATAATTTAAGAGTTACTTAAAAGAAAAGCCCAAATGAAGTATAAGTTAGCGTTTGAAAAGTTAATAAAGTTAGCTAATGTTAGATTAGCTTCAACAAGTTGTTTCAGCGATAAATCATTCATATATTGAAAGAATAAGCATACATGATTTATACTGAAAGTAATATAATGAAAGCAACAACAGAAATATAAATATAAAAAAAATTCATTCACTTTTTCTGTCGCTTTGCTCTTTGTTCGCCTTGGAGAACTTCTAGCGCTAAGTCCAATAGGAGACGATCAATGTCGATCATTGTCGTATGTTGAACTTCATCGTAATCATGCCTACGAAGTCCAGCGCTTTCATTAAGTTCTAACAACCTTTCTGTCCATTCTCTTGCGGAATTCCAAGCTCACGAATTAAATCGTGATAGATATCTTTTCTTGGATCTTTTGATGGTTTCCAATTGATAGGTCGTCTTAGCGGACCGGCAAAAGGTTGAAATCCCATACTTTCCGAAAAATCGATGTCCAATTTCGGAAGCTGATATTTTCCTAGATAATACCTTGGCTTTCTCTTTTTAGTTAACATCTTCTTGATGCTCACTAGTTCTTCAAACATTGATCGCCAGTTTTTATTATTTGTCTTTGGTATTGCTTTGGACGCGTGATGCTTTTCTTTTTCCTTTTCCCCCTTCTCGGCATCATCAAGAGAGGTTTTCAACTCAGCGACTTCTCTTTGCAAGAGTCGAACTTCGTTAATTAAGAGAGCGACTTGGTGAGCGATGCTCTGAGCAGCGGCATCGGTCGAAGTATGTTTTTCAGCATCAGCCGAAGCGCTCTGAGCTAAGTGACGGTTGAATTCTGATGAGAGTTCAGCGATAAGTGGTGATATGCTGTTCATGATTGTAATAGTGCTTTTATTGGAAGCGTTTGCAATATCACAACTTCGCGTATCAGACATTATTCGGATTTGTCTATCAGCAGCCTCAAACATCTTGGAGCAGGAACCTTCAATGTTGGTGAGCGAGTTCCGTACTGCCTGTCTGAAATCTCTAGCATTTGAATCACTCTTAGAATCCGAATTGGAAGAAGCACGCTCAGGAGATGGAATAAGTCCGTAAGAGCTAGAAACTGCAGCCTTGCCTTTGGATTTATCTCTGATAAATGGCTCTTTAAGCTTTTGAGCAATTTCAGCGTGCACTTCTTCAATCGCTTGATCCATGGAAGGATCTGCAATCGCTGATGGGAGCTCAACTACTGGGGCGCTAGAAGGGTCTGGCAAAGAAGCTTCTGAAATATGAGCATCATCCTCAGTAGGAGAATCGACTGTTTCATCTATTTGGACGGAAGGAGAAGGATCTTCAATAGCAATGACCCAGAGTGGGCCAAGCGCTTCCATCACATGCCTTGGACTTATCAGGCTGCTTTGCGGAATAAAGAAGATAGCGTCTTCTTGCTCTTCAGTGCTTAGAGCAAGCTGCACGCCTTCCGACAAATGAATTCTAGAAGTATAAGATTGGAAAAAGTTTAAAATAAATGGCATCAGCGCTTGTGCTGCTTCTTGGTCCACTGGCCTGATCAGCGATATCATCTTGGCCACTTGAATGTTCTGTTGACAAAAGAGCACAGGGTGAAGATTGTATCCTCGGAAGTCATTCAGCCCTGAATAGTGATTGAAAGTGATGTCCAACGCTTGTGCATTTTCTATCAGTGCTCTTCTATCTCTGTGGAGGTCAGCAAACTCAGCGTGGTCATTTGAAACATCGACAGAAAGTTGACTTTGGCCAGGAGAAAGCGGCTGTTTGCTGGAGGAGGCTTCTTCGTTCAAATCGGGAAAGATGCGCTGAACAAACGCTTAACTAGGGTGAAACACATAGCGACCGCCTTGACTGAATAAGGCTAGTTGTTGACGAATGTAGGTCTCAATGGGTTGCCTATAACCCGGTAGAGCGCTAACATTTTCGGCAATATGCTGACGCTGGTGAAGCAAAAATGTAGCCAACCCTCGGCGTCTGTATTCGATTCCAAATTCAAAAAGGAATGGATATCTTACGAGTTCTTCAAGAGTATAGAAATGTAGAACGAACTCTTCAGCCCATCTGGCTGTATCCATCATCCATCTTTTTCCAAGCTTATCAGCTTTCTTTTGTTTTTTTCGAGCGGTAAGGTATTTTTCGAAGCGTGTAGTTTCTTCATCGTAATCCTCAGCCCATAATCTTGCAAGGTGTTCTCGGGCTTCATCTCCTATCCACAAATTCACTGGATTAGGACGCTCAGCCACAAACGGTCCTTTGCCTTTCCATAATTTAAGTGGAGTAGGAGAGAGAGCATTCTGAGGAGAGTTGACGACTTTGGGGACAGCTGAATACCCTATTTTGTTTAGATCTTCCTCATCAGGATTTTTGTTCCGATCGCCCATGTGGGGATTCTTGAGGACAATCTTGCTGGCTCGAAGAGGATAGAAAGACTTGTTTGAGCGACCGGTGAAGTTAAATCGCTTTTCGTCAAATTCTGTTCTGTTGAATGCCGGTCTTCAGATATACTCTAAGCGAGATTGAAGTCGCTCCAGGTTGTAGAGTCCTAAATCAGCAAACTGCTCAAAGATTTCAAACTTTTGAGAGTTGGAAAGATTAGGCCGATGGAGAGTGTTCTGAAAAGAGATTTCGAGCTTTGCAAGCGTCTGGGTGTCTCGTTCTCTAGCGGCATAATAAAATTCAATATCAGGAGTATATTTGTGAGGAAAGAAATCGATGACACGAGGAGGAGGTTCTGTTGGAGTAGGAACATGAGCAATCGCTTCTGTTGGGATGGGGGCCACTTGTATCGATCTCTCAACATGCTCAGTCGCTTCACTGACTTGGGAAGGGTCAGCGTCAGGAAGAACTTGAGCTACTTCCTTAGCGATATCCACAACAGTTGTCATATCAACATCTACTTCAAAGGGAACCTCTGAAGGTGGAGGTGCATCAGCGTCTGGTGCATTTTGAGGTGCATCTCGAGGTGCATCTTGAGCTGATACATATAAGCGTTTGAGAAAAGCAAGCAAAATTTCTACTAAGTAGAAATTACAAAGAAAAGACTGAAACGCTTACCCTGAGGAATATCATCGACTGACGTAGTCGCTTGATCTGTTTCTATATTAGGGACAGGTTCCTCAGGCTCCGAGACTTCTTCTTCTGATTCTAAATCGAGAAAGGAAGTTATAGGATCAGCACGAATGGGAATATGCAAATCCTCAAGAGTGTTAAGAACATTCGGAATATTTTCTTCACACTCAGCTGAAAAAAGATTTTATCCTAGCGTTAGGGAAAGAAAACTAACGAGGAAAGGATAAATGATGTTGCTTAGCACAAGTACTTACCCTGTACACGAGAAAGCCTTTCAGATTGATCATAGGCTTTAGGAACTGAGCTGATTTCGGGAACAGCGTGAGTAGAAGGTGGAACACTCGCTGGCTCTTCAAGCGCTGGCTCTGTTTGAGCACTCATCGATGCAGCTGGAGTGGAGAGAGGAGTACGACTTCAGGCAAGCGGTACTTCATCTACTACTGCTTCCTCTTCTTCAAGAATTGAGAAGATAAACGCTGGAGGAGGAGATGGAGATTTAGGAGAAGGAGATGTTTGTTTCTTCTTGGGATCTGGCTTCTGCTTTGCGAGCTCAGGCTTTTGCTTTTTGGCTGACTTGGCTGGTTCAGCGACTTTGAGAACGATTTTTCTTTTTGGTCGCTTAACCACCACTGCTTCTGCAGACGAGGATGATGATGAAGAGGAAGACGCTTGGTCTTCATCATCGTTACAAACACCTCCTTCGGCTTGAAGTCTCTCACGCTCCTTTTTGGGAACCGCTGCACCACCATGCTTTTTTGGTTTGAGCAGCTCGCTACTTATCTTCTTGCCATAGAACTTGAGTGCTGCAATCTTCTTTCCAGCGGAATTGGTAAAACCGCAAGCGCTTAGAATTCTACTTAACACAATCCCATAAGGCTTGGGATTAACCGACTTAGCCAGCTGCCTTAAAGCGATTAAAAACATAGAGAGACCAATTAATTTTTAATTTGGTCAGAATGGCTACCATCATCTTGTACTGAATATTTGTAACTTTATCGAATGTTCCTTTTCTGCATTCGATCATCTTGGCGCAAATATCCTCGAGAATGACATATTCGCCCTTCATGTCGTTCTTCTTGAAGTTTGGTTCATAAGCAGCTTCGATTTCTTTTTTCTTGATCAACTCCCAGACTTTAGTCGCATCACCGAGAGTAACATGTTCTACTTCACCACCATCATTTGGTAGGGTCAATAGGGAAGATATCAGTGAAGAAGTGAGAACAAAGGTCTCACGAGCAAAAGGGAAGACGCAGGAAATGGAGTTTCCGTCGTCAGAAATTTTAGCATTGTTGAAGAAATAGAGAGATTCTTCTTCAAAGTAGTTAAAAACAGTGGTAATCATATCTCTTAAACCAGATTCTTGAACGAGTGGAAGAACCGTTCGTAGAGGGAAGTTCTGGTTATCAAACAGGTAGTCCCAGTTAACAAGAAATCCTGCGTTTAGCGTGACTGATTTTTCAGCGCGGGAAGTTTTTTCGGTAGTAGACTTTGATGATTTGGAAGATTTTGAAGCTTTGGGTGCCATTGCTGAAAGTTTGAAGCTTTTGACGGAATGAGAGAAGTTTTTGCCTTGAAAGAGATGAAGATTTTTCAGCAGAGAGAGAATTTGGAAGTGATAAAGTTTGATTGTAAAAGTCTTGAAGAATATATATAGAGGCAAAAATAACTCCTCAGTTGCTTAGATGACTGCCACGTGTGACATCATTGAATTTTGAAAAATTGAAAAGGTTGAATCTGAGCCGATTATGCATAAGTACGGATGTCAAAGGTGTAGTAAAATAGCTTAACTGTTACAAAATAGAGAGTTTTTGGGATCCGCAGTTACCCATTTAATTGAAAGACGTTTGAAAAATTTTGAAATTTTCAGTGTCAAATACACGCGCCTGATAGTACACTGACACGTACTCAGACTTATGCAGTCACTGAGCCGCCTAGGTTTAGATAGGAATCATAACCGTCAGTTTGATTTGATAGGCACGTGTGGGTATTTATCAAATCTAATCTTTTGGACTTATCCACACGTTACTTTTAGCGATGAAAACTATGCATGATTTTTAGAGAAATTTACTAATCGTTAAAGTGGGGATCCTGTTAACGCTGAAGACTTTTTAGAAACAGAAATTTAATTTCTTCAAGATTGAGATAAAATCAATCGCTTGAATTGATAAAGAACATTTTCATTTATTAGAGATTGACTTTGTCATGCATAAAAATAAGCGCTAAATGCTTAAAATTTAGAAAGTCATTTTTGGTCACAGTCGCTTTATATATTGAGACAAGTACAATTTTAAAGTTCCCCCTAAAATTGATGACTTATTTCAGATTTAGTATAAACGCTTTTAGACCTAAACATAATGTGGATTCCCCCTAAATTTTATGCCTATAAAGATATGATGCTCTTATGATTTAAGCGTTAAAATCAATCATACCTAATTCATTTCTCAAAGTGAGAAAACGTTGTTCGTTGAGCGCTTTGGTGAAGATATCTGCTAATTGTTTCTCAGTTTCAATGAAGTGCATGGAGATATCTTTCTTTTGAACATGGTCACGCAAGAAATGGTATCTAATGTCAATGTGTTTGGTTCTAGAATGAAGGACAGGATTTTGGGTCATAGCTAAAGAGCTTTGGTTATCACAATGGATTGAGGTAAGACCTAGGATTATTCCATAGTCTCTAAGTTGTTGCCTCATCCAAAGGATTTGTGCACAACAGCTCCCAGCGGCTACATATTCTGCCTCAGCGGTAGAAGTCGCTATGGATTGTTGTTTCTTACTATGCCACGAAACTAGTCTATCACCTAGAAATTAACATGTACCACTTGTACTTTTTCTATCTATTTTGCATCCTGCAAAATCTGCGTCTGAATAACCAATTAGTTCAAAAGGAGAGTCCTGTGGATACCATAAGCCCACATTTTGTGTGCGTTTTAGGTATTTAAGGATTGTCTTGGCAGCATTTAAGTGTGATTCTCTAGGATCAGATTGAAAACGTGCACACATACATACCGAAAATATAATATCCGGTCTACTAGCGGTAAGATAAAGAAGTGATCCACTGATACCTCTATAGTTAGTGATATCAATTTTGTTCCCACTTTCATCTTTATCTAACTTAAGCGTTTTGCTCATTGGAATTTTTGAAGATGATGCATTTTCCATACCAAATTTCTTAATCATATCTCTTGTATACTTAGCTTGGTTTATAAATATTCCATTAAGGAGTTGTTTAACTTGTAATCATAAGAAGAAAGTTAATTCACCCATCATGCTCATTTCAAATTGATCTTACATCATTTTTGAAAATTTCTCACACAATCGCTTATTTGTAGAACCAAATATAATATCATCAACATAAATTTGGACTAAGAGAATATCTTCATTATGGGTAATTTTAAATAACGTTGTATCAACGCTGCCTTTTGAAAAGCCTTTACCTATGAGGAAGATAGAGAGAGTGTCATACCATGCTCTTAGTGCTTGTTTAAGGCCATAGAGTGCCTTATCCAATTTGTAGACCATACTTTTTCCATGGTTGTTGATGAATCCTGGAGGTTGCTCCACATAGACTTCTTCTTGGAGTTTACCATTCAGGAAAGCACTCTTCACGTCCATTTGGTATACTGTGAACTTGTTGAATGCGGAAACACTAGGAACATCCTAATCGCTTCAAGACGGGCTACTGGAGCATACGTCTCATCAAAATCAATACCCTCTTCTTAACAATAACCCTGAGCGACTAATCTGGCTTTGTTTCTTATAACAATGCCATCTTCGTCCATTTTGTTCCTAAAAACCCATCTAGTCCCAATAACTCCTTGGTGAGTTGGTCTTGGTACTACCGTCCAAACCTTGCTTCTCTCAAATTGGTTAAGCTCTTCTTGCATCGCTTCTACCCAACTTGAATCACTGAGCGCTTCATCCACTTTCTTTGGTTCCATTTGAGATAGAAAACTTGCGAACATGGCCTCATTAATTGTAGCTGACCTAGTTCTAACAGGTGCTTCCATATCTCCGATTACTAGTTCTAGTGGATGGTCTCTAAGCCATTTGCGGTCTGGTTGGAACGGGTTGTGAGACTCTTGGTTGTCAATCGCTTGACTCTCATTTGCCTCTTGCGCAGTTGCTGTATCATTCACAGTTCCAGTCTGCTCTTGATGATCATTCTCTTCATGATCATCAGCAATTCTGACATTTTCACCATTGTTAACCTCACAAGTATCCTTAGGAATAGGTACACGAATCTCATCATCTTCGTCATCATTATCATCACCAAGATTGATTTGTGACGCTTGTTGGGTGAGATCTTCAATTCCTACATCATCAGGATTAACCTTACTCGGTTCTTGGTTAACATCATCAAACACAACATGAATAGATTCTTCAACCTTTGATTTGATCTTATTTAAGATGCGAAAACCTTTCCATTCTTGGCATAGCATAGAGAGATTCCCTCATCCTCTTTAGGATCAAAAGTGTTTAGGCTGTGGGATCCATTGTTATGAATAAAACATGTTGAACTAAATACATGAAAATATGAAACGTTAGGCTTACGTCCATTCCACAACTCATATGGAGTCTGACACGCTAATAGCTAATGTGCTTGGTAGCAAGTGCACTAGTTGTGTGTAGTAATAGATGGACAAAAAGTCCGGGTTGTCGAACAAGAAGGACTTGAATTCTAGTTTATGATTTGCAATAAGAGTAAAGACAATTTAAAGGAAAGCAAGAGCAAAACAATTAGGTAAACAAAGAACAAAAGTAAGAACAAGCAATGGATTGAAACTCAAGTGTGAAAATAGACTAAGGCACATGCAAGACTTGATTTGATCTTTATTCGCACAAAGACTCCCGTTGAATTATTAGACCTAGTTGCTATGGTGAAAACTCCTAAGGTAAAGAATAACCGATTTCTCGTGATAGACTCCTATACTTAAATGGCGGTTTCCTAAGTATGTCTACCCGAAAATCTAACCTCTAAGTATGCATTAAAGAACTAGAGTTTACTCGATTAGAATCGAACGACTTCACCCGGGAGTCTTTACCTATGTTTAGGGAAACTCCTATTTGATCGGTGATGTTATGAATCCTTTGCACCCTAGTTTAGGTCTTTCTCAAAACGCTAAACTAGGCAATCAATCATACACATGGTGATCAATCACATGTAAGAAGTATAAACACAAATTCATAACACATAGCAATATAGAAATTAATTCAACGATTATCAATAATACGAATAATTCTTACAAGGCCCTCGCCATATGAATTTAACCCATAACTATCAACATAGAAGAATTCAACATGTTCATATACATAATTGTCAACATAGAATGCAATAAACAATGAATAAACTCCCTATAAGGTTGAATGGTGATGGATTCTCTAGTGGAGCTTCAATCCTTAGCTCTTATCTTCTTCTTGCCCTTTAAGGTAGGTGAAAAATGGCCCAAACTCAGAGAAATGCTCCCAATCCCCCAGATTTCGAACCCCCCCTTTTTCCTTTCTTTTTGGCCTTTATACCTTCAAAACCGCTGTATTGGCGCCCCGGCATGACCCAAATGGTGCCTAGGCGCGGTCCAGGTGGCCTAAGTGGCTTGGGGAAGAAGTTGACTGGCGCCTAGACGTGGATAAGGTGGCGCCTAGGCGCCACAGTGCGAGTCTTAACCGTTTTCTTGTTTTTCAGCGCAGCAATCGTGTTTCTGCATAACTTTCTCCAAGGACTTTGGATTTGGATGATTCAAGTTGCCACATGAAGCCAAGACGGAGCTCTACAACTTTCTAGAAGAAAACATCCTCAAATTCGATAACAAAATATACTAAAATACTGTGTTTTTGTGCACTTTACGTCGATTGTAGTGATTTTCCACCTTTACTCAATAAACACATAGATTATATGCATATGTGGCATAAATCAAGCGATAAATGAATCTAAAACATAAACATAAGGGCTTAAAAATACGTAAAAACGACTCTTATCAGAGTCTTCTCATGTTGCTTATTGATCATACACCGGTTCTGAGTGTAGCAAGCGGTATTGATGGCTTCGGCCCAAAACCTTTGAGGCAGCTTGGACTCTGCTAACATTGTCCTAGCGACTTCTTTAAGCGTTCTGTTCCGTCGCTCGGAAACTCCATTCTGTTGGGGTGTTCTAGGAGCAGAATACTCATGAAGTATTCCAAAGTCTATACAAAACTTCTCAACAAATTGGTTAGTCAATTCAGTTCCTCTATCGCTTCTAATTCTTGTCACCTTTAAATCTTTATAAGTTTGTAATTGACGAATTAGCGATGTGAGCTTGACACTAGTTTCATCTTTGGTCGCTAGGAATTCTACCCAAGTATAGAGAGAGAAATCATCAACTATTACTAGCGAGTACTTTTTACCACTAACACACATGATTTGAATGAGACCAAACAAATCTAGATGCAATAGTTCAAGAAATCTAGAAGTAGATAGGCATGGTTTCTTTTTAAAAGATGATTTAACTTGTTTGCCCATTTGGCATGCATCACATAAGCGATTTTTCTGAAAGGAACCCTTAGGTAATCCCTCTACTAAATTTAGCGATATTAATTAAGAGATTGCCTTGAAATTGAGGTGATTCATTTTTCTATTCCATAAACAACCCAATTCATTTTGACTTTTAGCAACAAAGCATGTGGGGTTGTTATCAATTGTAGAATCCCAATCTACTAAATACACATTGTTTGTTCTTTTTCCTCTTAATTTAGTAGACTTAGTCTTAGCGTCGTTAACATAGCAGAAGTCGCTTGAGAATTTTACTTCAAAGCCTTTATCACAAAATTGACTAATGCTTAACAAATTGTGCTTAAGACCCTCAACATAATATACATCACTGATCATGATGCTCCCCCTATGCATGATACCTATACCTTTGGTTTTACCTTTGGAGTTATCACCGAATATAACTTGAGGACCGTTGGTAGCTTGATAGTTGACTAGAAGATCTTTGGATACCGTCATGTTTCATGACGATCCACTATCAATGTACCAAACTGAAGTATTGGTGTTGGCTCTAGGTACCTGCATTTAAAGGATAATTCTAATTCTTCTTAGGTACCCATGTTGCCTTGGTCCTTCTTTGTTAGTAACTTTGGTTTGAACTAGAACTTTAGGAACCCATATTTGCCTAGTCTTCATTGTAGGAATACTGGCCTTCTTGGGTTTCACATCGTGTTGTGTGTGCTTTTTGGGTGTATAATAATATCCTCGATTATAATAGTAGTCATAATCATAATAATCATAGTATCGATAATATGATCTTGACTATCTTGGATATTGACGCTGGTATTTCCTTGGCACTGCCTTGGGTTGCACTTTTGGTGCTGGACGCTTAGCGCTTGATTCACAGTGGTTAGGTTTATCCTTAGCCTTTTGAGCATTTGGATGAACCTTTCTTTGTGAATCATTTTCTTTAGCCTTACCCTTGCCTGAGTCAGCTTTGGCTTTCTCATTTAGCCTCAAACCATTGTTGCTTGGTTCATTCAGCGTTTGACTTTGTGAACCTTTCTCAACAAAGAAAACACCCTTTCCTTTGTCGTTCGCCGTAACAATAGATTTATTAGGTTGTTTACCGAATTTATTGTATCCTAAACCGGTCTTTTCACCATATAATCTTGTTACCTCAGTCACATTATCTAGCTTTCTTGAAGCTTTTGATAATGATGAGACGAGCTGCTCTGATTTGGCAAGTCTAGCGATCAGCTAAGCTTCTCTATTGACTATTATATCAAGATTGCTTTTTAATTGAAAAATCTCACTCTCAAGAGATTGGTTCTTCTCAATGCATTGTTGCTGAACTTTCAATTCTGCTTTGAGCATTACTTTATCTCTTGTGAGTGATGAGATAATAGCGAGATCATTTTGATATATTTTGGCGGCCTCTTGACAATCTTTATAATATTCATTAACTTTGTCAAGTAATTCATCATAAGAAAGAGGATAAGATAATTCATTGGTTACCTCTGGTAGCGATTCGTCAAACGCTTCATCATCTCTTGCCATGAGACAAATCAATGCTGAGTCGCTTGTAGGCTCATCATCACTGCTTTCATCTGATGATTCCAAATCCTCTTCAGGTGCGGGGAATGGTTCAGATTCCACTAGCAAACCTTGTTGACGAAGGTTGCTCCTGAATTGGTTTCTATCCGCATAGTCTTGCCTTGTGGGCTTAGACACATTTGATAAGGGCAATTTACCTGGTAGTGCCTTGGTATCCTTCAATTATAACACAAATTAGTTTTCATTTTCTGTTCAGTGGATAATTGCTTTGACATTACTGGTGCTGAGAGATTTTGAGTAGGGGACGGAGGCGCTTGGTATGGAACTGGCGCTAGTGGTTGAGGTGCAGAGTACACTGGCGCTTGATACTGAGGCGCTGGAGGAAAGGGTGGAGTTTGAAATGAAGTTTGTCCATTAGGATTTCTCTTTTCATATCTTAGAAATTTCTTGAATTTCTTGACCAATAAGGCCATTTCCGTTTCTTCATTTGATTTCATTGATTTTACTTCGCTAACCGCTTTACCCTTACTTTTGGTAGTAGCGATTAAAGCTTTTGATTCAGTCGATGTGTCACTGACTTCACCCAATTCGAATTCAAATGCCTTTAACTCTGAAAACACATGTTCTGAAGTAAGAGTCTCCAAGGTCTGTGATTCTCTCATAGCAACATTCTTAATCAAGTATTTACTTGGAAGACTTCTGAAAATCTTATTGACCATTTCCTTGTTGGTCAATTCCTTATCTAGTGACGCTAACTCTGTAATGAGCAAAGTAAATCTTGCATCCAATTGTTCTAGCGTCTCATTGGGCTGCATCTTGAAATGCTCAAATCTTTGCATGGCTATGGAGAGCTTATTCTCTTTCATTTGTGCCGATCCTTCACACACTATAACCAATTTATCCCATATTTCTTTGGAAGTCTTACATTGATTGATCTTGTTGAATAATGCATCATTGTCTCCTAACGCTGAGTAAAGTGCACTTCGTCCAACATTATCTAGATTTTCCCTTTTTCGATCATCAGACGTCCATTCTAACTTAGGTTTCTCGACATAACCATCTGGAGTGGCCTCGGGTGCTTCAGGGGCTCGAGTTACAACTTTCATAATCTGAATGGGGCCATCTGTGATCACATCACACATTTCATTATCGCAAGAGCATAAATAAGCGAATGCTCTAAGTTTCCAAGAATCATAGTTTGATTCTACCAACTTAGGCATTTTGTTAAATGCCATAATGAGATGTTTTAAAGAGAAAATTTAAAGCGATTAAGTTTTTAAAAAATGGATCTGAATCAAGCAGTTACACTCGGAAACGCTTAGGTTTCTAATTCAACTGCTCTGATACCACTTGGTGGTCCCAAGTGGCATACGAAAGGGTCTAGAGGGGGGGGGGAGGTTGAATAGACCCTGAAGTCTTTTTCGACTTCAAAAATTTTGTATCACTTTTAAAGATTTGAACGCTTAGAAGCTGAGCGCTTGGGTCAGGTGCTTCAGTAAAGATAACTTAGACTTAGTGATTTTAGCAATTTACCAAAGTAGGGTAATGCCTAGATCGCTTAATCAGGGTTAGCACAGCGGAAATGATTTTTAGCGTTCAATTGGTTAATTAATCGCTTTGCAATTAGCTTGTCTTTTTCCAAGAATATAAAATATAGTAAATCAAGACAATAATTAAAGTAAATGACACAAGAAATTGTAAGGTTCACTGGGTGATGTAATCTCAGCTATGTCCTTCCTCTTCTTTTTCACTTGGAGGAATATACTAGGATGGTTTTCGAAGAATCACACAAAATCTTCTACAAGATAGTAAAGGATGAAAAAGATCTCGGGCTCCTTGATCTCACAGATTTCAGCACCAATGAAGATCGTCTTCTACAAGCTTCTCTCACTCAGAAATACTGTCTGTAAGGGGTTTCAACTTTTTTCTCACTCAGATGAAAGGTTGAAGGTTTATCACAAGGTTTTGTTTGTTTTTGGGAAGATTAAACAACTTGGAATATCTCAATAGGAATTTAGGTTTCTTCTTTGGAAGAGGTTTGAGATATTTGTGACTGTCTGGAATATAGATAAAAAGCTTGAAAGAATTTTAGCTATGGAGTTTCTAAGCTTTTTTCTTGTGCAAGTACGTAAATTTCTCTTGTATTAATATGTACCTGACACGACAAAATCCTAGCAAGAGAACTAGGTCGCGTAAGTAGTAAAGTGGATTTCAAAGTCCAGGGTTATCGTATCCGCAGGGACAACTATAATCTAAGTACCGAGACTACTATATTACTCAATTCTAAGTTAAATCTGTCGATAAAAGGTTGATTAACTAATTAATAAATACTAGAAAATAAACTAAGGCAACGTCACACCAAATAAAGGAAGGAATCAATAGAGAGAAGCGATCAAGGCACATGGTTCAACAAATTATGCATTTCGATTGTGATTTAGGTTCTATTGGATTATTAGATTGATTTAGCTAAGGCGAAATCCCCTAACGTACGTACTACCCAATCTCTTGGCATAGCAACCCTACCCTTGGTAACGATTTTCTATATATCTCTATATGAAAACCCGATTAACGAGGATGCATTTAAGGTCTAGGAATTCCCCACGTGAATGGAAAGCCACCTAAAGAAATCGAGTCTATCTCTAGTCGGTTTAACTATAGGGTATTCAATGTTTATATCTTCCCTAGGTTATTATCTCTCGATCTCTAACCTAGGCATTTTATCAAACACTTGGTGATCAAGCAAATGTAGCATTGAGATCAAATATTGAATACATAGCTAAAACCAAAATTAATCCAATAAACACCAACAAATCAACAATCAAAATAACATCAATGGCCTATCCATGGCCTCAATCAAACAAGTTTAGCTCATATTCATGTCAAAAGTGCAAATATAAATCATACAAGTCATAGGAGATTTGAACAAATTCAAGAAACAAATATGTAAAAACTCCCTAATTCTTGTAGAGATGTGGATTGCTTGTTGAATTCTCCATGTTTTGACCTTCAATCTTCTCTTCTAAGCTCCCTCTCTCTCTATTTTCGTGTGGTTGCTGATATCCAAGGTGAGTTAGGGTAAAAAATGGCTAAAAGAGGTATTTATAGGCCAACACTGCCGCCTCGAACGCCGGGGCGTTCGTTTGTTGAACGCCGGGGCGTTCGTTTGTTGAACGCCGCGGCGTTGGCTACTGCTTGTGAACGCCGCGGCGTTCGCTTGTTGAACGCCGCGGCGTTGCCTTGAAAAATTCCAAAAATTGTTTCATTTTGCCTTCGGTTCTTGCTCTTTCCTCCGGCTGTTAACCCAATCTGAAAAGTCAAAGCAAACCGGGTTCAAAGCATCATATGTGATCAAATTAGTAAAGAAACAATCAAAATTAAGTTGATAAAAGGGGTAAAACTTGTGTAAAAATAACATATATCAACTACCCCCAAACTTAGCTTTGATCGTCCTCGATCAAATAGAATCAAGCGCACACATGAAGATTGAAAAGTTAATTTGCCAAATCATACACACCACAACAAGCATTATACCTTCTGAGAAGTTTTGGAATAGTCACCCAAAGCTTTGAACATTCAACAATTCAAAAACCACACAAAATCTTAGTTTCCATCCCTAAATCATGAACTCCCACATCCATATTCATGTCAAGAGCACACTTTAGAAAAGATTATGCAAATCAACTGGAAAGTAAAGACATTGAAACAATTCAATATTCGTTAACTCATCGGTGTGTATAAAGTGCAAAAGTCACAATCAAAAGGTCTTTCCGGCTTGTAATGTAAGGCTAGGTGATGGCTAGGACCGGAAGATATGGATAAAGTGACTAAGTCAAGAGAGCCTATGACTCAAAATCATAGAGCTAAATTCTCATATAAACCATATAAACTTTCACAACTTATCACTTATCCCTTTTTCATTCTATTTTGCCTTTCAACTTACAACCCCCAAACTTGTTTCTTTTCATATTGGGTTGTACACAGATTTCCAAGCCGAATGATCCAATTGAGTGCCAAGATCAAAGCCTAGTCAAGAGCACATTTTTTTTCTTTTTTTTTTTCATATATATCTCTCTCTCGACTATTTAGCCCATTGCTCAAGTTTTCATTTCATCCCCTTTTTTTACATAATATTTCAAACCTCAAATATCCCAACATGGCCAAAACATCACTATCTAACTCATGTACATTCAAATCAAAACAAGGTGACTACCCAAATTCAAGTCAAATGATATGAAGTTGTAAACTCTCTTGATTGGGTGCAAGACATTGTTTTTCTTTTAGGCTAGAAGGTGGTTGTCTTGGCATATGAAATAAAGACGAATGGTGGTTTCTAGTATGCTTAGCACACTCCATTCTTATCAATACGGCTCAAATCAAGGTCTAGAGATTATGCAATATAGAGAAGGCCAAAATGTAAGGCTAACAACAATGAAAGATGGCCTAAATCATTTTATGACTTTACAACATTAATACACACTTCAAAATCAACAAAATTGAAAGTTCAACGTTTTAAGTCTGCAAGAATTCGCATAAACATGACTAAAAAGGGCTTTCAAGTCACAATATATGACATGTTGACCACAGACAAGGAACTTTGACTTCGACAGAGTAGAGATATTCGAATGCATTCTGTTCTTATGCAAGGGTACACTCAACAAAAGAAACACGAGCAACATGCAAAAATGTACGCCCACCCCCAAACTGAAATGAAACAGTGTCCTCAATGTTGCAAAACTTAAGTATAGGAGAGGGAAAAGCGATACATCCCTGAAATTTAGAGAACGGAGGGAGAAAGGTGGCGTCTCAGATCCCGGAGTCAAATCATTATTAAAACCTGCCGAAAGGAAAACTCAAGTGACCCACATCAACGCATGAAGGTGAACAAAAGAGCATGAAAGAGAAGTAAAAACACGAAAACGCAAACAAAACCAAAGGAAACAGTACAAGCATCGAGTACAAAAGAGTTACAGCCAATCATAACATAGTAAAGTAGATAATTAAAAAAGGAAAAGCTCTCAAACGACGTCAACATCCGACTACTCATCCGACGCCGTCTCGTCCTCGTCAATCTCATCATCCTCATCGTCCTCACCCTCCTCGTCATTTTCAGGGACGGCAGCGGGCTCTGGAGGCTGGGGGTGAGGGTGTAGTGGAGCAAGCGGATCAAACTGGGGAAACTCGGGCCAAACGCCGGGCCAAGGGCCAAATGCATTAGCCCGAATAGCACTCTCCATAAACTGCCATCGGCGGTGTGCGTCCCATCGCGCAGCAAGAATATTCTGATCAATACGTGTCATCTTGTGATCCAACTCAACTGCCCACTGCGGGACATCAGACGCTACACCGGAAGAAGAGGAAACACGCTGTGGGGCTTTGCGACGTGGCGGAGCAGGCAGAGCGAGGGCGGTGGTGGATGATGTGGCAGTGCGTCGGCAGGCACGGTGACCAGAACGAGCAGCGATAGTCTCGGCTTGGCAAATCTGTGTGTATGAAATAATCCGGCGCGGCACCTCAACATGCTCCATCGGTGAGTACTGGACGCCGGCGTTCTTGCACAGTGCGGTGATGAGGGAGGGGAAACAAAGATTCTTCTTGGCACCAGAACACTCAATGATGGACTGAATCAATTGTTGCTCCGGGATCCTTAAGCTTTTGAGGTATCCGGTTTTGCAATATAGCCGAGCATTCTGCAGTAAGGGCTACAGTTTCATGTTCCTCCAACTTTCTCTTGTTAGAAAGGATATCCTTGAGATATTTAGCGTAACTCGGCATTTGCAACAAAGCATCTACAAGAGGAATGTTAATACGCAATTGTTTAAATATATCAAGAAACTTGGCAAATTGCTTATCTAACTTTCCTTTTTGTAATGCAAGTGGAAATGGAGGTCTTGGTTTGGGCACGGAGGGTTCGGTAGAGGAATGTCCCGAAACAGGGGATGAGGTCTCGGTGTTCTTTCCGGAGTTAGATGTTGCCTTAGTTTTATCCAAATGTTCTGGTGTATCATCCATTTTCTCTCCCAATTTTGGATCAACGAGGTTCTTTCCGCTACGAAGTGAAACTGCTTGAACTTGTTCCTTTGGATTTTTCTCGGTATCACTTGGTAACGTGCCTTGGGTTCGTCCGGAAAGCATGTTGGCAATTTGCCCAATTTGATTTTCTAAGTTTTTTAGTGCAATTTCTTGATTTTTTAAGCTTGCTTCTTGTTTCTTGGACATCATTTCTTGATATTGAAACTTTTGTGTTGCCTCCATCATGAACTTTTGCCACCCATCTTCCATATTATTCTTTTTCTCGCTTTGTTGTGGTTGTTGGAGCCCCCCTTGCCTTTGAAATGGAGGTTGTTGGAAACCTCCTTGGTTTTGCTGAAAACCTGGTGGTTGTGGTTTCGCCATATTCGAATTTTGGCTCCATGAGAAATTTGGATGATTCCTCCATCCCGGATTAAAAGAATTCGAGTAGGGATTATTCTGTTGACGACTTGCATTTCCCATGAAGTTAGCACTTTCAACCGAGTTAGATGTCCCACACACATCTCCTTGTAAGCACTCAAAGTTTGTGTGATCACCTCCACAATTTTCACAAGTGGATTTAACTTGATTTACCGTACCTTGCATGAGTCCGAAGGAATCCAATCTTTTGTTTAGGGCCTCCAATTGAACAGCTACTGTGGAGCTATTCCCAATTTCATACAATCCGGCGGGCTTCTTGGGCAACGTGATTCGTTCGGTTGGCCATTGATAGTTGTTCTCGGCCATGAGCTCAATTAATGCCCAAGCTTCCTCAGGTGATTTGTTCATGATAGTACCTCCCGCGGCGGCATCTAAATTCGTACGGAGATTCGGTCCCAAACCCAAATAGAAAGTTTGAACAAGTGTGGGCACGGCTAACCCATGGTGTGGGCATTTCCTCAAAAGTTCCTTAAAACGCTCCCATGCCTCATAAAGTGATTCCCCCTCATATTGACGAAAGCTGGTGATTTCATTTTTCATTGCGGCCGTCTTACCCGGTGGAAAATACTTAGACAAAAATTTATCCACCATTTGTTCCCAAGTACGGATAGAGGCGGTTGGCAAAGAGTTGAACCACTGTTTAGCCTTGTCTTTGAGAGAGAATGGAAATAACCGTAAGCGTATGGCGTCGTCGGTGACTCCATTGTTCTTGAAAGTATGGATAATCTCCGAGAATGTGGCTATATGAGCGTGTGGATCATCATGTTGTAAACCGGAGAATTGAACCTGGTTTCCTATCATTTGGATATACCCCGGCAGGATTTGAAAAGTGTTAGCCTCTACCGGTGGTAGAACGATTGGCCCTGCGGCTCCTTGGATGTTTGGCATCATATAATCCCTCAAAGGGCGTTGCGGAGGCGCCTCTGGTTGGTTTTGATGAACGCGAAGATTTGCAAGCTCCCGACGAACCGCTTCTTCTAAGATAGCGGGATCTATGTAAATAGGAGGAGGATTCAGATTTGGATCCATTGTAGCTTGATAACGTTGAGCCTCTCTTTGTAGTCTTACCCCTCGAGTAAACGTTCGTTCAATTTCAGGGTCCAACTCCGCTAGTCCCACTCGATTAGTACGGGTCATGCACTAACCGAGATCAAACCTTGCACAAAGAAAGACACACAAATTAAAAATAAAAGAAATGATCTAAGCTCAGAAAGAATAAGGGAATCTCAATATTAGATAAAAATAGTTGTCCCCGGCAACGGCGCCAAAAACTTGACACGACAAAATCCTAGCAAGAGAACTAGGTCGCGTAAGTAGTAAAGTGGATTTCTAAGTCCGGGGTTATCGTATACGCAGGGACAACTATAATCTAAGTACCGAGACTACTATATTACTCAATTCTAAGTTAAATCGGTCGATAAAAGGTTGATTAACTAATTAATAAATACTAGAAAATAAACTAAGGCAACGTCACACCAAATAAAGGGAGAAATCAATAGAGAGAAGCGATCAAGGCACATGGTTCAACCAATTATGCATTTCGATTGTGATTTAGGTTCTATTGGATTATTAAATTGATTTAGCTAAGGCGAAATCCCCTAACGTACGTACTACCCAATCTCTTGGCATAGCAACCCTACCCTTGGTAACGATTTCCTATATATCTCTATATGAAAACCCGATTAACGAGGATGCATTTAAGGTCTAGGAATTCCCCACGTGAATGGAAAGCCACCTAAAGAAATCGAGTCTATCTCTAGTCGGTTTAACTATAGGGTATTCAATGTTTATATCTTCCCTAGGTTATTATCTCTCGATCTCTAACCTAGGCATTTTATCAAACACTTGGTGATCAAGCAAATGTAGCATTGAGATCAAATATTGAATACATAGCTAAAACCAAAATTAATCCAATAAACACCAACAAATCAACAATCAAAATAACATAAATGGCCTATCCATGGCCTCAATCAAACAAGTTTAGCTCATATTCATGTCAAAAGTGCAAATATAAATCATACAAGTCATAGGAGATTTGAACAAATTCAAGAAACAAATATGTAAAAACTCCCTAATTCTTGTAGAGATGTGGATTCCTTGTTGAATTCTCCATGTTTTGACCTTCAATCTTCTCTTCTAAGCTCCCTCTCTCTCTATTTTCGTGTGGTTGCTGATGTCCAAGGTGAGTTAGGGTAAAAAATGGCTAAAAGAGGTATTTATAGGCCAACACTGCCGCCTCGAACGCCGCGGTGTTGCCTTGAAAAATTCCAAAAATTGTTTCATTTTGCCTTTGGTTCTTGCTCTTTCCTCCGGCTGTTAACCCAATCTGAAAAGTCAAAGCAAACCGGGTTCAAAGCATCATATGTGATCAAATTATTAAAGAAACAATCAAAATTAAGTTGATAAAAGGGGTAAAACTTGTGTAAAAATAACATATATCAGTACCCCCGTTTTTTTTGGGGTTTGCTAAAGGTAAGGTATTTATAGACAATTCTTGGGATCTGTCCGTTGGACACATGTGGGAGCGTGCCTTTCGCACAGTGCGTGATTTTACCTTTACTCTAACATTCTTGAAAATCTACTGGCACCGATTGGATGGGAGCAGCTATAAACTCTGAAGTTCTGACGGTCTAGTCAAAAAGTGGCTTGCCCACAAGTCACAGTGGCTTATCACATTTAATGCTCTTATCAGGCATTTAATGCATTTGAATTTATTTCCCGTTGGAAATAAATGTCCGTTGAATGATTGCATTTAAGTCTTTCATGACTTGAGGATTTAATTCAAGTGAATCTGAAACTGATCGCTTGAATGAATTGAGCGCTTAATCCATAAATCTTGAAATAGTCCTTTAGCGTTTGACGGGCGCTAAGAACAAATCTTTATCTTCAGTTGACTTCAGACGCTGATTTTCAACTTCTTCTCTAATATACTCACCTATAATTCTATTAGCAATTCGGTATCTAATACTTAGTCTAAAATCTATAAAGATAAAAATTACAAGCCCAATAAAAATTACATACTTTCAAACGCTTATACAAAGATCTATCAAAGTAAAAACTTACATTGTATTTGGGGTCTAACATAAAATACTATCTTGTCATCATCAAAACATCTAACATGAAATTTTCTAACACGTTTACTATCTGGATTCTTTGCATGGTGAGCCAGATTACCGAGATGAGATGACAGAAAAAATCAATCAGTAAGTTTTTCATTCAATCAATGTATCCATTATATTTAATATTTTTTTAAAGTGTATATATTTTCGTCATTTCACATAATTGCTTGTTTTTGACATATTTCCTTGTTTTTTATATTTTTTTTATAGGGTTGTGCAAATATTTCGTGCAAATCACAACAACCATTCCAAGAAATATAAAAACAAGGCCTGTCAATGGATTAAAATAAATGTTAATTAGCGGTTTCTAGTTTCAAGAGATTATATATTCGTATAGAAGTTAGTGTTCTAATACAACATAACTTTGATTACTTTTGTAGTGCCCCCGGCAGACAAACGAGGTGGATTGTGGCTACTTCGTTATGAGATTCATGAAAGAGGTTATTAGCCACGGATAATCTATAATCCCAACAACGGTATGCATAATCCTAAAACATATTTAATTTCTATCCCTTTGAAGTTATTAAACCTTTGATAGGTAATTGAAACGTCATTTGAGTTTGCAATTAATCTCTATATATATCTTGCAGTACTTTCAAGATTGTCAATCCTTCTATATTCAAGAGCAAATTGATGAAGTACGCTGCGAAGTGGCACAATACATTTTCGTAGAAGCTCCTTAGAAATTAAGTAATGTATTTTTTGTACATTGTGACTTATTGTAAATTGTGATTTGATTTATTGTCTTTACATTGTGAGTAATTTAATTAGTTGATTGTAATTTAACACGTGATCATTTGTTGGAGATTATAAAATTTTGTTGTTCAAGGAAAGAATTGGTAATATTGAAGTTTGGGGTTTTTGTTGTTTATGTTGAATATGTTTTTCTGTGCAGCTGGTTTGTTGTGTTGGTTTATTGAATATTACTGTACAATAATATTACTCAAACAAAAAAAAAAAAACCGAGACCCTATTACAGCGGTTCTAGTCTGAACCGCTGTAATAGGGCTAAAAAAAAAAAACTTGTACCCTATTATAGTGGTTCAGGCTAGAACCGCTGTAATAGAGTTCGAAAATTGAATTAAAAAAAAAATAAAAACCCTATTACAGTGGTTAAAAACCACTGTAATAGGCCTAAGCCATATCACAACGTATAATAGGCCTTTTCTGTAGTAGTGTGTTATATTAGATTTATTTTGTATATCCAAAGATAACAAATAAATTTAATATCTATATATTTTTATGATCTATATATATATATATATATATATATATATATATCTTAGTATATCCCAAAGGAGAACTTTGATATATAGTCATAGTATTTCCATGAAAGGTGGCATCGATTGAAAAATGACTTTTTTTTTATTGATATCTAAGAAACACTTTATTATAGTTTTGATGACTCATTATGACTCAGAGTTACACCAAATGAATGTTAAATTATCTTTCTTAATGAAGATTAGATGAAGACGTTTATCGATTAGCATAAAGTTTGTGTAAGCTTAAATGCTCAATATACAAATTAAAACATGCTTTCCATGTATAGACATGAAGGTCAGTGGGAGCATGTTTACTTTCTTAGTCTTGTATATTGATTGATTGATGTCTTACTAATTGCCACTAATGATCTTGGTTTATTACATGAAATCAAGATATATTTCTAAGAACTATGAAAGATAACAAAGAGGCAATTTTGTGATGGAAATTGAAATATTCCATAATGAATCACAACGATTGTTTGGATTGTCTCATAAATATTTATGAAGAAAGTTTATGAAAATGTTCATTAAAGATATTCCAATTCTGAAGGGAGATAAGTTTAAAATTATGTAATGTCCATATATGAATTGGAATAAGAACATATGAAAAGATAACATTTGATGTTGAGAGTTTGATGAATCTTCAAACTTGTATTGAATCACAATCTTCTTTTGAAAGGACGACAAGTATTTTAAGGGTGCTATGCATATGAAAATTATGTATCTTATAGAAGAATTTAAAAACAAAGAGTTTCAATCAAAACATAGTGGCACCGTCTGCCCAAGATATTAATGAGCATATCGAAAGAAATGGCTTTATAGATTAGTGGTGAAGATATTAATGAAAATATCGAAAGAATGGGCATATTATAGGACGTCATAATTGAATTATGTTATGCATAATAAGTGATTATGTTTGATACTCTTGAGCTCAATTAAATGTTTTTGAAATCTCTTGTTTTTCTATATTGTATACATTATGGAATAGAAGTATGATAACAGGAGTGGTCTTTGATAAAGACATTAAAGCTGGACCTTTATGTTCTTTTCTTTAAGGGTCATGATTACTTTGAAATTAATATTGTCGTGCAGGGAAGGGACTATGTCGAGCTAAATGATGTACAACCGCCATGACTGACATTACTTTTGATTTAATCATGATATAAAAGTATAGCCAATTGAATGGAAGATTTAGAATAATTTTATTGTGCACATTATGTTTATTCTAAATCATAAAAGTAAATATATGAGTCAAGTGGGAGAATGTAAGAAATATATGGCTCACATATTATTATTTACATATTATGATTATTTTATCAATATTAAAGTCTATTTGATAAAATATTATTTATGTAAATGCTAAATTATTAAGTATCCTATTGGCTAGAAGAAGGGTCATGAATAATCTAATGAAAAGATGCTTTGATGGGAGGCATCTATTAGTATTCTATTTAAAGAGGAGTCTGGTCCTCTCTCTACCCTACACATCTCTACACGCATAATTAAACGTAAAAAGCAGAAAAGTTAGGCAGAAAAGTGTACGTTGTTTTCCATCACTGAATGAGGAGTCAAGGGAGAGAAATTAATCTTCCTCAAGAAGTTTGGCAATGAATCAACAATAAAAGACTACCATCGAATGCTACGGATAAAGGTTAGTCTTTAGTTCTTTACGATTATGTGAAAATCATGAAGTTTAAGATTTATGGGATTCATGTAATTGTATAAAATTTAACTTACAATAAGAAGGCACAGGCAATTGTTTTGGAAAAATATATAATGGGCAAGCTGTTAATCTTTCGCTCTCCATTGATGAACCTTTGAAAACATTACACATATCAGTTGTTGAGGACATCTGTACTCATGAAAAGCCATTAATTAATTTTTTTGACATAAGTGTACTGAAAAGGCTTATACATGCATGGAAATACTTATTCAAGATAAATTACCTTGTAAAAAAGTCTTTGATATTAATTATACATATACAAGGAAACTAATCAGTATTACCTACTACATCAACTTATCAATATGCTGAAAAGTTCAAAAATCGTATAATTAACCAAGATAGAAGTTGAAGAATTCTTCATAATATTGTGAATTACCAGCTTCATTTCGCTGCACCTTCAACAACTGCATTATCAATTTTTAAAAGTCAGAAGACTACAGTTGTAAGCAATCCAGATCTATGAAAAAGTGAACACACTGGACAAGGAACAATTCTTCATCAAATAGATTCATGTAAAAGAAACTGTCAAGTTCTTAACTGTCATAAAAACGTAATGAATAAATGCATTTTATCTTTCAATAAACAAGCATGCTTTTATTAGTTAAGTAAGAGGTGAGACGGCAGCGTCTTGGTGACGTAAGCAATTGATTTTGGAATTTAGGGCTTAATTAAGTGAAATTGGTGATTTAAGTCTTCCGGCTATAATTAAACAGCTCAGCGAATAATCACGCGACACGTGGACGGCATCTTTTGGCACAAATTGCTTAAAACGCATAATTTGTGAAAACAAGCAGCTTTCGAGAGTTTGTTATAAGCAGTGAGTATATTCTCTCTTCTTCCGTAGCTGCGTTTTTCAAGCTGAAGTTGCCATTAATTACTCTTCTCTTAATTTGCAGATTGAAGTCGAATTATTGAGCTGAAGAGGATTAATTTGAGTGGGGTATTGATTACCTTTCATTGTGAGTGATTTGATATTGTAATTCCGATTTTATTGATTCAAATTCCAGAGATTAATTCGGTTCTTAACAGAAACTAGATGACTAATTCCTACTACTTTTTAACTGATAAAAATAATCGACTTTTCAAATTGGATTGAGTATAAATAGGCATGTTTTTTATGCTTTTAAACTCATCTCTCAGCCTCTCACCAAAGCAAAAGTATCATACTAGTTATTCTTCAAATCGAGAAAATATGGCTATTCGCTTTCTTTAACTATCGCTATTGTGACTTTGGCTTCTTCAGTAGCTTATGCCTCTGATCCTAGCCCTCTTCAGGATTTCTGTGTTGCAGTTGACGATTCCAAGGCTTCTGGTACGTGATTGAATCTATTTGTAAACTATGTAATAATTCGCGCTACTCACATATTGATGTTCTGAATGTTTTCTGTTGCAGTATTTGTAAACGGAAATATTTGAAAGGGCCCAAAAATGGTAACAGCGGACGATTACTTCTTTTCTTGTCTTAACAAGGGGGGAAATAAATCAAATCTACTTGTATCAAGAGTTACTACTGTTAATGTCAATCAATTACTTTAGTTCGTATTGACTATTCCCCATATGGACTCAACCCCCCTCACACACACCCACGTGCAACTGAGATTCTTGTTGTTGTAGAAGGCATTCTCTATGTTGGCTTCGTGACTTCCAAACCTGAAAAAATAAGCTATTTACAAAAATATTGTATCCAGGAGACGTGTTTGTGTTTCCAGAAGGTCTCATTCATTTTCAGTTCAATACTGGCACTACTACAAAAATACACTATTACAGCGCACCTATTACAACAGTTCTGACAAAACCGTTGAACAGAGGTACTCATTACAGCGGTTAATGAGTGAACCGCTGTTATAGGCGGTTCACCCTTATTTTAAAAAAAAAAAAAACCCGCCGTCACCACCACCAACATACACCGCCGCCGCCTCCACCACCACCAGTGTATGTGTGGGTGTATGTATATTTGTACATACGTGTGGGTGTATATATATTTGTGTACGTGTGGGTGTATGTATATTTGTATATACGTGTGGGTTTATGTATATTTGTGTATGCATGGGTGTATGTATATTTGTGTGTGTATATTTGTGTATGTGTGGGTGTATGTATTTTTGTGAATGTGTGGGTGTATGTATATTTGTACATACTTGTGGGTTTATGTAAATTTGTGTATGTGTGGGTGTATGTATATTTGTACATATACTTGTGGGTTTATGTATATTTGTGTATATGTGGGTGTATGTATATTTCGTAATTTTTTCGTATTATTTTAGTGTTCAAGTTCAAAATTCAACAAATTAAAATAATAATACTTAAAGGGAAAAACAAGAAAACCCTAAACTAATACGAAAAATTACGAAAATACCCATGCATGAAACTAATAAAACACAAATTTGAGGCCTTAAACGATCTCAGATGGCTAAATCATGAACTGTGTCGGAATGACACGGAATTCTAACTGTGTCGGAATGACACAAAATTCACACGATCATAGTGAAACGGCATTATGTATGTGTGGGTTTATGTATATTTGTGTATATGTGGGTGTATGTATATTTGTACATATGTGTGGATTTATGTATATTTGTACATATGTGTGTGTGTGTATATTTGTATATGTGTGGGTGTATGTATATTTGTACATATGTGTGGGTGTATGTATCTTTGCACATACATGTGGGTGTATGTATCTTTGCACATACGTGTGGGTTTAGGTATATTTGGGTATGTGTGGGTGTATATATATTTGTGTATGTGTGGGTCTATGTATATTTGTGTATGTGTAGGTGTATGTATATTTGTACATATACGTGTGGGTTTATGTATATTTGTGTATGTGTGGGTGTATGTATATTTCATAATTTTTTCGTATTATTTTAGTGCTCAAGTTCAAAATTCAATAAATTAAAATAAAAATACATAAAGGGAAAAACAAGAAAATCCTAAAATAATAAGAAAAATTAAGAAAATACCCCAGAAACTAATAAAATGCAAATTTGAGGTCTTAAACGATCTCAGATGGCAAAAATCACGAAATGTGTGGGAATGACACGAAATGACGCAAAATTCTAATTGTGTCGGAATGACACGAAATTTGCACGGTCATAGCGAAACGGTATTATGGGGGTATGATGATGCAATATGGGAATATTGCAAGGTATGAAGCTGGGTTTGTTTTCAAGTTTGACCATTCTGATACTGGTAAAATTTGCAATATAGGGAATAAGAAATTTTTTTAAGCACATGGATTGGCCTGATTTTTTGAATATCTACACTAAAGACAACAATGTGTTGAATCTACTAAGTAATGATTCAGAACTAGATGATGCATGTGTAAAAACATTAACAAAAAACAGAAAACTTGATGTGGACTTAGACTATGGTATTGATGGGATGAGGAAAGATGATTTGGATAATGAAGGGCAGGATAATACTGAGTGTGGGGATGATGTTGGGGTACAAAAGGGTGAGGATGATGTTGAGGTACAAAAGGGTAAAGAAGATGTTAGGGTAGGAGAGGATGAAGAAACTGTTGCGATAGGAGAGGATCAAGAGACTGATGGGGTAGGAGAGGATGAGGATGATGTTCATGAGAAAAACTTGGAGGATTTTTTTGACAGTGATTATGATATGAATGAGGATGATGATAATGGTGAAGGTTCTGATAAGGGTAAAGGTGCAGGTGTTGATAAGGGTAAAGGTGAAAGTGCTGATAAGAGTAAAGTTGAAGATGATGATAATGGAGTGCATGGGGGACAAGGTGAGATGAAAATGAAAATAAAGAAGAGATAGATAAACTGAATTTTTTTGGAGAAGTGAATGTTGTGGAGAGTGAAGATGAAATGAGTAGTGCTTAGGGTTCAGATGATGAAGAACAATTTAAATTCCTTGTCTTTAACCTTGCTACAATGTATGATCCAAAACTTGAATTAGGTTGGCCTTTAGCACTAAAAGTCAGTTTAGGCAAGCTATAATTTAGCATGCAATAAAAACAAAAAGAAACATTAAAATAACTTCAAATGACAAGAAAAAGATGTATTCTAAGTGTGTTGATAAGCAATGTAAGTGGAGGGTTCATGCACATAAGGTGAAAGATAAAGCTACCTTTCAGATAAGGAACTATAGGCCTGATCATACATGTGTACAGAGTTTTAATGTAAAAAATATGAAATCAAGTTGGTTAGCATAGAAGTTTATCAAGAAATTTAAAAGAAATGTAAAAGGTTTTAGGACTGATGCCATAGAAGAAATTGTTGTTCACATATCAAATGATCAAGCTTATAGAGCTAAAAGAAGAGTTTTGAAAATACTTGATGCAAGTCTTGATGACAAGTTTGCTTTGTTGTGCGATTCTGCTAGTGAAATCAAAAGAACCAATCCAGGTTCTACTGTCATTATTGGTACTAATCAATCTACTAGACTAAATTTATTTGATAGGTTTTATATGTGTTTGAATGCATTGAAATAGGGGTTTTTAGGTGGGTGTAGACCTATCATTTTGGTGGATGGGTGTCACTTAAAGGGTCCTCACAACGGGGTTTTGTTAACAGTTGTCTCAATTGACTCTAATAACAACATCTATCCTTTTGCATATGATGTGGTTACCAAGGAATGCACTCATACTTGCGACTAGTTTTTAACCATTCTCAAGATTGATTTAAACATTGAGACTGATTCAGACTATAACTTTGTGTCTGATAAGCAAAAGTGGTTAATCATAGCATTTCAACAAGTCTTTCCCAACTCTGACTATAGGTTTTGTGTAAGATACAACCGCTCTAACTTCAAAACTGCTAGTTTTAGAGGCTTAGCTTTTAAAGATGCACTTTGGAAAGCAGCTAAGGCCACAACACCCGATGAGTTTAGTAGGAAGATGGATGAGATGAGAGATTTAAATGATGAGGCTGCTGATTGGTTCAATGATAAACCACCAGAGCAATGGAGTAGGTCACACTTCCGCTTTCTCAGTAAATGTGATATGTTGTTGAATAATGGTTGTGAGACATTCAATAGCAATATACTGGAGGCTAGGGAGCTCCCCAACCTATCCATGTTGGAGTGGATTATGCAATATCTGATGAAGAGATTGCAATAAAACAGAAATAGAGCTAAGTATAAGTGGACATACATTGTCATATGTCCAAAAATCAGGAAGTTGATTGAAAAAAAAATTGGGGACGGTGGGGGACTGTATACCCATAAAACCCGATGACATGCACTACAAATTTTCAGGCCTTGATGAAACACAGTATATTGTGGACTTGAAAAAAAGAATTAATCTCTGTAGGAGGTGGAAGTTGAGTTGAATACCCTGTAAACATGCCATATCTGCCATTTATTGTCAAAATTTGCAAGTGCAAGATTTTGTAGATGATTGCTATAGTGTAGACACTTACAAGAAAGTATATGGGCCAGCCATAATGCGTATCAATGGAAGAAGTGAATGGGTGAAAACAGGTTTTATACCTCCTCAACCTCCAAACAGTGGAAGATCAGCTGGCAGGCCTGAAATTGCAAGAAGGGTGGAGGCTGATCAAGTGAAGACAAAACAGAAGGGTGGAGGCTGATCAAGTGAACAATGTTGCACATTTAATGTGGAATAGGGTAAAAGTTCTCAAATACCTGTGTCAAGAAGAAAGCAAAACCTGGACATAGCCACAGAAGCAATATATGAGGTTCATAATGGGATGAAATCAATTTCAGCTTCAATTCCAGTTGCAACTAAACCATCTATAAGTTAGAGGTGTCAATTTTTAGATTAAGTCACTCATATAGAATTAATGTGTAACTATGGTACAATAATTAATTTGTACTCTTCATGTGACTTAGGGCAAAACTACAAAGTCAACAAATCCAACAAAAAACTGGAGGTACACAAGCTAGCAATTTGAAACTTGTAGATGAAGATGATGAATTTTCAAATGAAGAAATGCCTTCTGGATTTTCACCTGGATGTTTTTCAGCACCAAAGGCTGGTCCTTCCATGTTTGAGCAACTGCAGCAGGGCTAAGTTCCACCAAAGTCCAGGCCAATTATTAGAGAACCTCCTCCATTCAATATACTTGAAAATGAAACCAAACAAATCACATATAATTGAGCAACTTACATCATAACCATGCCATTATTCAAAATAGACTGAAAAAACCTAAACCAAACAAATCACATATAATTGAAAATGAACTTTCAATGGAAGTAAGCATTGAAAGTACACCACCTTACAACAAACCTAATCCATGCCATTCTTCAAAATAAACTAAACTAAATCACAAACCTCTCACTAGATATATAATACATACATCCTAACTCAACAAAATGAATAAAAATCACACCTAATCCACTAGAAGAATAAGCTGAATCATTTGGTTTTTTCTAGTGAGACTTGCAATCCCATCATCAAGTCTGCATATGTTACTATCCAAATTCCCATTTTCAACCTCCAAAGTGGAAATCTTTCTTTCCTAGTTCGCATTTTCATATCCCAGATTTGATATAATCCTCCCAAAATTAACCTTCCAATCTAACTTTCTCCCGTCATAATTTGGTTATTATGATCATCCCCCTCAAGCAGATTGGAGTATCCTCCCACGAAAAATACTCGCATCCACCAACATTCTATTTCAAAGAGAAAAACAAAAATTAACATACAACATCAACCATATACATTCCAGTGTTCAAATCGAATTGAACCCTAAAATTGGAATCATCAACCAATCATGCACCATAAATTCGAATAAACAAGATTTTGTAAAATTTGAAAAATTGAAAAATAACAATATTAACCAAGTTCATCAACAATATAAACATCCGACATTCGAATCGAACCCTAAATCTTACATTCCAGTGTTCGCACCCCCAGAATATTGTTCCCAGATTGTCGTCTGTCCAACTGGTGAACAAGCGAGCCGGTTTAGGGTAGTCAGAAGTGCGAAATTCAGGTGTACAGGATGGTGTCGCGGAGCTGGAGGAGCTTGACATCTTTTTCGTGGATTTCTCGGTCGAATTTTGCTCGGATTCTCGATCGATTTTTTGGGGGTTTTTTCTTTCATCAATTTAGGGTCTATATAGCGTGCAATTTGGGGGTAAAATTGCTGGAAATATTTTTCCACATCAGATTTCCCTCTAAAATTGGAGAAAATCCCCAAATTGAGCACCACGTGATGTGCACGTGGTATTTTCCGGCGATTTTAAGTGTCACGTGCGGTACACATGACATTTTACGGGTAAATTTGTATGCAATGTGCCATTTTTTGTATCAATAGTGTATGAAAATTGCCACCCCCTCCCCCCCACAATAAAGTACTAAAAAGCGAACACGCCAAGATAAAGTATGAAAAGTATAATATTTTGCGGCCTAGCTTACCTAGACACGGGAACGGAACCAAGAGGCTAGTGGGGATACCCCAATTCATAGAAAATAATTTCGTTGCTCTTTAAATTTTTAATTTTTGAAAATTTGCCCTTTGACAGTCTAAAAATATTAATCTTCTAATTTAATTTGCCCCCTTTTTTCAGTATACGCCTAATCGGGACACAAATCTTGTTTCCATCCCAGAACACGAATGAGTATAGGAATCTTTCCTCATATGATTTCTCGCATTCATTATATATATATATATATATATATTTAACATTGATAATTTTTGTATGCTATGATAAATCATTTTTTCATTTGCATTCTTCAAGGAACATTTTTGTTGTTTATAGTCATTATTTTAAATTAATTTTCATAAGATAATCATATGTGAATTTAGCTATGGATTTTTTAGCGAAACAATTTCCTCTAAAATTTTCTCGCAAGAAATATTTTGATCAAAGCCAACTACAAATATTAACATGGAAAATTTTCGCTTCTAAACTCAGGAACAAAATATTCGTTCCTAATCTTAATTTTTCGAATTGTGAAAACACGAAAACAATATTACTTGCTATAGTCATTGCTAATCACAAACCACAAGAGTTTCCGTGCTAATTTTCATTCCTAATTGGGTGTTTTCTTGTAGTAAGACATGTCCAAGTTAGAAACTCAATGACAACAATGTTGCAATCAATATATAATGTTCAGAGTTATGTGATACATAGAAAACGTGACGATGCTACTATGCTAGTATTAGTCATCCTAACGATATGGTAAATAAATTAATTAATGGCAATCTAACATTAATTATGGGAAAATTTCAATTTTCGTCCCTCACTTATATCCTAATTTCAGTTTTGGTCCCCCACATATCGCACTCATCTAATTGACCGCTCACTTATCTCAATTTCATCAGTTTTGGTCCCTCTGTTAACTCCTCCGTTCAATAGTTAATGAAGGACCAATTTTCCTTCCAAAACACACGATTTTGGTGGCAAGAAAGTCAAATTTCAGCATTTTTTTCTTTAAAATCAAATTTTAATCCACAAAATCTCATTTTCTTCAACAACTAAACATAAAACATGAGCAACTCATAATCTTCAACATCAAATTCTCGTTCTTCTTTCAATAATTCATGCCCAATACCAACATTTTCCGTTACCGATCTTATTGATCCCTCCCGCTATTATAGCAATTGACCCAAGTAAAAAGACGACGAAGACGGTTCATTCCTTCACATTTGGTCCAATCACGACATGTCATGCTATACTTCCATTCGGCGAATTCAAACAACTCACGTCCAAAAACTAGCAACTCACTCCCCACCGCGAGCTACTCTTTATCCGCATAATTGAAACAATCATCACAAGAAATTTTGCCCAATCTCATCCACTTCTTCTAAAGGACCGGGTCGAATGCCTCCCATTCTCTCGGGTCACAAACCATATACACCCAATGCTCCACAATCCCCAATTGCCTTCTCAACTCATACAAATACCCATTTTTTACAAGTGTATTAGATCTCACGTTTAAGCACGATAAAGAAGCATAATCCGATCTACACACCCGAGCAAGGCATGTTACCGCAACATTGTTATGCAAACCAGGGAGAAAGAATCACTTGATCCGAAAACCGAACCGAAATCACTTGATCCACAAACATTGATGTTGAAGATGATGAGTTGCTCATGTTTTGAGTTTAGCTGTTGAAGAAGATGGGAGTTTTTGAATTAAAATCTGATTTTAAAGAAAAAAATGCTGAAATTCGACTTTCATGTCACCAAAATCGTGTGTTTTGGAGGGAAAATTGACCCTCCCTTAATTATTGGAGGGAGGAGTTAACGGAGGGACCAAAACTGATGAAATGAAGATAAGTTAGGGGTCAATTAGATGAGTGCGATATTTGGAGGACCAAAACTGAAATTGGGGCATAAGTGAGGGACGAAAATTGAATTTTTCCCTTAATTAAAATAAAAAGCAAATTGACAGGAAAGTAGAGAATATAGCATGATAATGATAGAAAAATATTTGTAGTTTGAGAAACAATGGTGAAAATTAATAAGAAATCACAACGAAAAATAAATGAAAAATGAGAAGGATGGGTGGCGTGCTTAGTGTGAAAATAATTACACATAGGACTAGGTTTGGTTACACTTAATATATATTATTTTATATGTTTAATCTTTTATTATTAGTGGTTGAGGTTGGATAGATAAATTTCTCTATGAAAAACAATTATATATATATATATATATTAATAATCATATCATTTTCGTGTCGTATCCTAAAATTTTAAAAGAAGCATATCCTATTATCCGTATCTTATCATATCCTCACCCGTGAAACATAGTTCTAAACCAATTTTTTTAGCTCAGTTTAAGTATTTCTCATACGTTTTTCCCCTTTCTTATTTAATAGGATCATTTTTGTTTCCTTTTATATTTTCATGGTCGATTTCCATGAAACTTGATCATATTAACTAAGAAATATAATGATGATTAATATTTTTAATTTAAACGATAAAGCTGAGTGACTTTTATTTTCAAATCATACTTCACATACATTTTATGTTTTATTTATTTAATGTTGGGATCAACTTTTCATTTTGCTTTTTGGAGAATAAAACCGCTAATATTATTCGTAAACTAAGTCTTCAGCCAAACCGTTAGCTGCAAGAAATGCGAGTTCAAGAACAAACTATTAGGTTTCTAAACTTTGTTATGAAAATATATCAGATATTATTTTCATGTATTAAATTAGTAGTGAGAGATGCTATATTCACATTTACATTTAACTTACTTGAAGAAAAGCTGCTGAAAACATCTCAAAATAAATATTATATTTCAATGGAATGTCATCCCGTCTTAGTTAATTTCCAGCTGCACCGCTGCCCCAGATTCCTATTTGGATGATGTTTATGGTGTTAAAGGTTTCATCAAATGACAATGACATATGAACTGCTTTCCCATTATTTTTATTGCCAGAATAACGAATCGATTCATCATCTTATTTATAGTCTTAAAATATAGAAACACACATATGAGTGTGCATGTCACACCATTCGATGAGAATGACATATCGACAGGTTTCTAATTATTTCAAATCCAGTGCGCAACTTTTTACTTTGAATTAGCCCTCCCCATTACAATTGCTTTCAAACAAATTAGGTAAAAATCATGCATTGTCAAATTGAAGAGTTAGTAAATCGTGAATATGTTTAACATTAATTACGTACTATGTGCGCATAACGACCAGCTTTTCTATGGGGCATTCACAATGATGTACATCTTGGGAGGAAATTGAAGAATTTATCAGCCATGAAGTCTTAGTTGTGGAAAAAAGTTTGATAATTGCAGGTAGGTTATTGCAAACCAATAGCTTCGTCACAATGTGGGTAGGTTATTAAAGGTAGATAGTTCGTCGTATGTAAAAATGTAAGAATATGCTTTTTGCTAATGAGCATATCGAAATTGTGTTCTAGAACAAAATTTTATGGATGATATTGTTCCTAAGCTCCATTAAATTGACCGCTTAATTAAAGGTATAGTGTAATAAGTGTTTTTCTAAATATTGCTATGATAGCTCGTGACATATTATAAACCGGGAACCTCATGTGAACCAATAATATTTGATAATGTATTTTAAAAATCTCTCGTTCCGGGAAAAATCATATTTAAAAGAGCTCCAATTCACAGTATTTTTACAAGCATTTGCTATTTTTTAAGTAGAAATACAAAGAACAACATAAGATTGACTGAAGATGTGGCGGAGCGAGAAAAGCTATTCATGACCATGAATTTATACAACATTTGGATTAACCAAAACAATTATCAAGAAGTCAATTATGATAAAACTTGCACATAACTTAATATTCAACAGGGCTTAATTACAAGATCAATATTAAAAATTTTCAAAGCTCAACAAGAACACCTAAGCCATACTATTTTATTCCCTGCCATTTGGTCTGATGGTCAGATTCCCAGTCTAACTTCTATAACTCGAGCTTTTTCTCCACTGGTATGCAGATTTTCGTCCATGCCAACGACAATCCTTTTTAGGAAAAGTTTACTCCTCTTCGCAAGAGCATGGTTCAAAGTTTCTTTTCTTTTCCACCGAAACGTCCGAAAAGTTTCTGTTTTTCAACTTACGGAAAAGAAATCACCATGTAATTTCGAAATTACATTATTTCCTAGGAAACTCTTAATGTTTTTAATGTTTCCACGGAAGCTCTCAATATTTCCATGGTTTTCATGGAAATCTTTTTGAAAAGAATTTACCAAACTCTCAATATTTCCTTGGTTATTTTAAAACATATTTGATCTATCGCAAATACAACAGAGCTCTTAAATCTCTCAATGTTAGGGAAAAAGGTAAAAAAAAATATAAAAGAAGAAGAAGAAGAAGAAATAATGAAGAGTAATAAATCTAACAATCAAACAAATATTTGTTTCACCAAAGAGCGACTTTTTATCATGCGAAGTAATTTTTTCATATAATTTGCAGATGAGCTTGAAACCTTGGTATCATTCATATTAACTTTTTATTTTTTTCATGACAACACTTTTAGAATTTTTTATTTCACAACTTGAGCTACTAAAATTTTATCAATTATATGCTCTATGAATGATAAACTTGAATCAAACATTACCACTTTTTATTTTTTTCACGACAACACTTTTGGAATTTTTTATTTCACAATTTAAGTTACTAAAATTTTGTCGGTTATATGTGTAAATGTTAAACTTGAATCAAACGTTACCACTTTATTTATTAGTGTAATTTGCTCGATTATTGATGTAGATGTATAAACATTTTACACAACTATTATTTTTTGCTAGTAAAAAGAGGAAGCAACTCTTCTTTACTTCTTTTTTCACGGTTTCTACCTTGTTTTTAGCATTTTTCAAGTTTTTCATGACATTTCTGAAACGTTTCCGATACGTTTCTTATATTTAAGAACTCGAAACTTATCATCGAAATGAAATTTTAATCCTTGCGCAAGAGAGCTTTTACCCTTTAAGCTACATCCCCTATTGAATTTAGACTTCCTACATGTCATACAATATATCATCTACACAAATAAACTTTGCGGCCATTGGGATGTACAAGTCTCCAACTTTGCGTGAACCACCAAAAGAATAAAGAAAAGAACATCTACATAACTTCATCTTTAGTTCTGTCAATGGTGAAATAGCTTAAAATAAGAACATATTAGTTAAAGCAAATTTTAGATTATTTCGAGCAAATTAAAGCAAATACATAAAACATCTACATTAACTTCATCTTTAGTTCAGGTTAGAAGTATAAGGGATAATGTCGGGAAAATTGCAGTTTTCGTCCCGTGAGTTGCCCACTTTTTGATTTTGGTCTCATTGGATAGGGATGTGCCACATTTAGTCCCATAAGTCAAATAAAATCTCAATGTTGGTCCCATTGGATAGGGGGTGCCACATTTAGTCCCATAAGTCAAATAAAATCTCTGTTGATCCCATGGGCAATCTGATTTTCCATCTTTTGTAAGCCAATTTTCTAGCTCATTTCAGTCTAAGACGTGTATTTTTCCCTCTAGTTACTATTCCTAACTGAAGTGTGCAATGCAGGCGCCTTGTTCCATTTAATTTTAGACGCAATCTGATTTTTCATCTTTTGTAAGCCAATTTTCTAGCTCATTTTAGTCCAAAACGTGTATTTTTCCTTCTAGTTACTATTCCTAACTGAAGTGCAATGCACGCGCTTTGTTCCATTTAATTTTAGACGACAACTTGCCCATGGGACCAACATTGATATTTTTATTTGACTTATGGAACTAAATGTGGCACCCCCTATCCAATGAGACCAACATTGAGATTTTATTTGACTTATAGGACTAAATGTGACACATCCCAATCCAATGGGACCAAAATTGAAATGTGAGCAACTTATGGGATGAAAATTGCAATTTTCCCGGATAATGTCCTACCTACTGATCAACTAATCCATAAACACAAATAACAGGGCAAATCTCATTTTTGGTCCCATAGGTGGGCACGAGTACATATTTAGTCCCCCGCTTTATCAAAGTCTCACTTTGCGTCCCATAAGTTATAAAAAATTTCACTTTTGGACTCAACCGAATATTCCGTCCAAAGCTTAACGCTCAACTCCGTTAGTCAACATTTTCACCGACTTTTTAGGGAGTTTTTTTGTGCTTGAACGACACTTGATATTAAATGAAAGTATTATGATATTGAATATAATCCATGTGTGAGTGCATTTAGGCATGAATTCTCCCCCAAAAAAATCGGTCTTAATGTTGACTAACAGAGTTGACCATTAAGTTTGGACGGAACATTCGGCTGGGACCAAAAGTGAGACTTTTTAGAACTTATGAGACTTAAGGTGAGACTTTCATAAAGCGGAGGACTAAATGTGTACTCGCGCCCACGTACAGGACCGAAAATGAGATTAACCCCAGATAACATATATATGTCAACCGAAGAATTTGTTGGCAAATTGTACACTTGGCTCATACAATTCCTATCAACCGACAAAGTCATTCATCCAGTGGTTCTTCCAAGATTAATGACATTTTCATGAAGAATACATTGCACAATAAAAACAAAGAGATAGACAGCATTATGTTGGTGATAAAGCTTAAAAGAAGAACGGAATAGTTGAAACAAATTATAAAATCAGATCTTCTTGTTTTGCATTGAAATAGATGGTCAAGCTTCATGCGGGAAAATTGTAGTTTTCGTCCCGTAAGTTGCGCATTTTTCGATTTTGGTCCCATTGGATAGGGATGTGTCACATTTAATCCCATAAGTCAAATAAAATCTCAATGTTGATCCCATTGGATAGGGGTGCCACATTTAGTCCCATAAGTCAAATAAAATCTCAATGTTGGTTCCATGGGCAATCTGATTTTTCATCTTTTGTAAGCCAATTTTCTAGCTCATTTCAGTCCAAGACGTGTATTTTTCCCTCTAGTTACTATTCCCAACTGAAGTGTGCAATGCACGTGCCTTGTTCCATTTAATTTTAGACGACAATTTGCCCATGAGACCAACATTGAGATTTTATTTGACTTATGGGACTAAATGTGGCACCCTCTATCCAATGAGACCAATATTGAGATTTAATTTGACTTATGAGACTAAATGTGGCACCCTCTATCCAATGAGACCAATATTGAGATTTTATTTGACTTATGAGACTAAATGTGGCACATCGCAAACCAGTGGGACCAAAATTGAAATGTGAGCAACTTATGGGATGAAAATTACAATTTTCCCAGCTTCATGGATTATATATGTAAAATTCCTTCGCCACTCCTGTTATGGGGCTTTCCTTGAGTTCTTATCTCTCATGTTATGCACTGTAAAGAGCCAATGTTCTAAATTAGAACTTCTAATCACCACTTTAAGGTATTTCCTTTTTCTTTTTTAATTTTTTTCACCATTTTCAGAAATTGTATTATGTAAAATAAAATGCATTAACAGTTTTCCTTTTCATCATTTTATTTGGTAAATCATATTTGATATATATACACACACACACATATGTATTCTCATCACCCATGATTTGTTCAAATCCCATCAACCGTTTCTCATCTCTTTTATATGATAATTTACTTCTTATTTTAGCTTTATCTTTTTATAGTCGAATTCCACGAAATTGGATATTATTGATGAAATGTAAAGATGATGGTCAAAATTGATATTAGTCAAATCATACTTCTTAGTCATTTTATGTTTTGTTTCATTTAATATTAGGACTATTTTTCATTTTAGTTTTAAAACTATACTTTATTTGATTAGTTATGAAAAATTTATCAAATATTATTTTTATGTGGTTCAGCAATTGCCTATGTTCACAGAAGAGGATAAGCAAAAGAGGTACAAAGTATATCAAAAGTTCTTACTTAACCTAATTCCCAATTTTTCTGTGTATATATAGCGTATCGTACCGGCAATCCTTCGACTGCGAAGAAAGCGAAACACATGTATACCACAACAATCTCCCCCCCCCCCCCAAGTATAATCCCTAGCTCCGTCCCAGGTTAGGAGTTTCTGTTCATTTTCCACGTGTCAACAATCCACCGGTTGGAATAGAAGATGGAATAAGAATCTGGAACAGTTGTTCCTATCCGCGCAAAGATGTACATCTTGGGAGGAAACTAAACAACTAATCAGCTATGAAGTGTTAGAAGTGGAAAAAGGTTTCATTTACCATATACTCCACAAAATACTAGCCAAGTGTTGAAGACTTCCCAAACCTATCACAAAATCCACAATCAATTAATATTTAAAAAGGAAAGGACCAGATGACTATTTCACATTTTACTCTCTATAAATAGGAACAATTCTGCTTAGCTTATCACATTGCAAAGGAAATAAATCATAAGCATCCTTAATTATCACAAAAGTATCTAACAATGAAGATGGCTCTTGGATTCCTCACAGCCATTCTCATCGCGTGTATTGCGTCGGTTGCATATGCATCAGATCCCAGCCCTCTCCAAGATTTCTGTGTTTCTGTTAATGATTCCGTGGCGGCCGGTAATCTTGTAACATCTTTGTTTTTCGAGCGTAACTTAGTTACTTATTCTATCCAGTTAAGCATCCGTTAACATTGTTAGAAATGTGCCCTAAAATCCAATTATTTAATGTGTTTATTATGAATAAATAAATAATATATATTAGAAGTTATGAGTATTACTAAATGTCTTATGGGATAGGCATAGTCCATAATTACATATGAGAATCCAAATGGAAGTGATGTTTTATGAAAGACTTGGATTACGTATATCATGTGTTATTATAAATTGGTTATAGTCGGTGATAAGAATGGGCGTCTTATCTGCTAAAGACTATAATATGTTATATTCGATGATTTGTCTTAATCATGGGAATAGGGATTCCATATATAGTATATTCGTGTAAATCAATTAGATTGAAACACTGAACCGGACCAATCAAATTATTTATTTTGACTACTATCGAAAATAAATAATTTTGAACAATAACTCTTAATCCTATGATTGTCGTGGACTAATGCATCTAGTGCACATTGCTTTGATGTATTTAGAAGTGAGGTCTTCGGTGGCCAATATACTTTATATATTGGGTAATGACATAAAAATGTGATTGGAAAGGACATTCATATGGGATCTATAATCTCTATAAGAGATAAGATATATCCCCCTTATAATGGATTTGCAATGTTCGACTTTTCTAAAACTTTGGCCAAAATGTTTCAAGTGAAGTGTCGCTGAAATTATATGAAAAATAGTTTTTCATTTGGAAAGTTGATAAGAAGCAAATTGAGCATTATAGGATAAGATGTGAGAAATAAAATAAAAGTAGTCTCAATTTTATTTCTTCATGGATATTTTAATAGAGGAGTTAATGAAATATTTCTTTACGAAAGAATGAGAACTCAAAAATAAATTGAAGTTAATTTTAGAGTGCAACAATATTTATTTAGTGGAATTAAATACTGTTAAGCAATATTAAATATTTTCATGTGATGATAATTTGATTTAATTTACTTGGAGCTAAAATTAATTTTCCCTAAGGTCCCTTCGCAAACCTCAAATTGAAACTCTACGAATAAATACTAAAGAATCCATTAGATGGATAAGTTTGAACTTAGATGAAAAATTAATGTGGGAAATATGTTTGGAAAAAGATATTTAATTAAATATTGATTTAATTAAAAAAAAATAAAAATTTGACGCGTGAACAGTACCATTGCGTACTGTTCACGCGCCAAAGCTAAATCTGGTGCCAGACGGCTGGCACCAACTTCACTTTTTGGGTTTCTCTTTTCACCCCACTTGTTTTTTGTTTTTTCTTTCTTTAAAACCCCACTTGATTTTTTTAAAATCTAATTTCATCTTTTTTCACCCTATATAAAGGGGTGCCATTTACAAGTTCAAACACACCACACAAAAACGAAAGCAAGTAGTTCTTGTATATTTTTACGAGAGCAAGCTAGCTTTTAAGAAAATAAAATTCCTCTTACAGAGTTTTATTTTAGTAGCATTTTTGGAGTCCACATTCCCGAGTTTGTTGAGGCATTGCGAAGAAGGCTTTGCGGTGAACGAGTTCTTCTTCTACCGGAAAGTTCCAATCTTCGGTGTAAGGTTTGTTTTCTTCATTTTCAATTATTATTGTTTTATAGTTATTCAATTAATGATTTTAATTAAAGTGTTTAATTATGTAGTCTTTTAATTGTTAGCTATAAATAGGCAATAACAATTATTAATTAAAGTGTTTAATTAATTTCTTTAAGTCATAGTTTGTATGTTTTATTTTTTGATGTCATGCATGTACGCATAAGAGCTAAGTCTCTATTTTAATTCCGCTACGTACCAATTTGGGTTCGATTTTGAATCGATTTCCCAACAAACATTCCATGAGCTGCTTGCTTTATATTAGTCTTGTTGTTTTGGCGTTATATAGCATCATATAACATTGGCATCTATTGTAGTTTTCGTGAACGGAAAGATTTGCAAGAACCCAAACATGGTTGTTGCCGATGATTTCTTTTTCCCGGGTTTAAATATTCCTGGAAATACGTCAAATCCACTTGGTTCAAGGGTTACCACTGTGAACGTCAACCAACTACCAAGGGTAAACACTCTCGGCATTTCTGTAGTCCGTATAGACTATGCTCCCTATGGTCTCAATCCACCTCACACACACCCCCGTGCCACTGAGGTTCTACTTGTATTGGAAGGCACTCTTTATGTAGGATTTGTCACTTCTAATAACGCGGACCCCAACAAAAAAAATAAGCTCTTTACCAAGTACTTGAACTGTGGAGACGCCTTTGTTTTCCCAGAGGGTTTGATACATTTACAATTTAATGTGGGACACAAAAATGCTGTTGCGTTTGCCGGTCTGAGTAGCCAAAATCCAGGGGTGATAACTATTGGTAATGCGGTTTTTGGTTCATATCCATCAATTAATCAAGCTGTGTTAACTAAGGCTTTCCAAGTTGAGAAGAACGTGATTGACTCTCTTCAAGCACAATTCGGATGGATCATCGATTAAATATAACTATATTCTCTTGGACCTTGAAGCTTGAATTACCATTTGAGTCCTAGATGCATACTGTTTGTGAACAATAAATGATCAATGTTTAAATTTCCTTTCATGTTCAAGTGATAATGTAAAATGTTTTGTAAGTTTTAACTTTTAAGTGGTTTGAAATCAAATTTCAGCTTCGTAATCCTAGTTTTATGTAGACAAGAATGATTTTATAAAGTTATTTCCTACATCGTGAATGGAAAGATTTGCAAGAACCCAAACATGGTTGTTGCCGATGATTTCGTTTTCCCGGGTTTAAATATTCCTGGAAATACGTCAAATCCACTAGGTTCAAGGGTTACCACTGTGAACGTCAACCAACTAACAGGGCTAAACACTCTCGGCATTTCTGTAGTCCGTATAGGCTATGCTCCCTATGGTCTCAATCCACCTCACACACACCCTCGTGCGACTGAGGTTCTACGTGTGTTGGAAGGAACTCTTTATGTTGGATTCGTCACTTCTAATCCCGCGGACCCCAACAAAAAAAATAAGCTCTTTACCAAGTACTTGAACTGTGGAGACATCTTTGTTTTCCCATAGGGTTTGATATTTTTTCTATTTAATGTGGGACACAAAAATGCTGTTGCGTTTGCTGGTCTGAGCAGCCAAAATCGAGGGGTGATAACTATTGCTAATGCGGTTTTTATTCATATCCATTAATTAATCAAGCTGTGTTAACTAAGGCTTTCCAAGTTGAGAAGAAGGTGATTGACTATCTTCAAGCACAATTCTGATGGATCATCGATTAAATATAACTATATTCTCTTGGACCTTGAAGCTTGAATTACCATTTGAGTCCTAGATGCAGACTGCTTGTTTAGAATAAATGATCAATGTTTAAGTTTCCGTTCATGTTCAAGTGATAATGTAAAATCTATTGTAAGTTTTAACTTTTAAGTGGTTTGAAATCAAATTTCAGCTTCGTAATCCTAGTTTTATGTAGACAAGAATGATTTTATAAAGTTCTTTCCGACATCGTGAATGGAAAGATTTGCAAGAACCCAAACATGGTTGTTGCCGATGATTTCTTTTTCTCGGGTTTAAATATTCCTGGAAATACGTCAAATCCACTTGGTTCAAGGGTTACCACTGTGAACGTCAACCAACTACCAGGGCTAAACACTCTCGGCATTTCTGTAGTCCGTATAGACTATGCTCCCTATGGTCTCAATCCACCTCACACACAACCTCGTGCGATTGAGGTTCTACGTGTATTGGAAGGCACTCTTTATGTCGGATTTGTCACTTCTAATCCCGCGGACCCCAACAAAAGAAATATGCTCTTTACCAAGTACTTGAACAATGGAGACGTCTTTGTTTTCCCAGAGGGTTTGATACTTTTTCAATTTAATGTGGGACACAAAAATGCTGTTGCGTTTGCCGGTCTGAGCAGCCAAAATCCAGGGGTGATAACAATTGCTAATATGGTTTTTGGTTCATATCCATCAATTAATCAAGTTGTGTTAACTAAGGCTTTCCAAGTTGAGAAGAAGGTGATTGACTATCTTCAAGCACAATTCTGATGGATCATCGATTAAATATAACTATATTCTCTTGGAACTTGAAGCTCGAACTACCATTTGAGTCCTAGATGCATACTGTTTGTTAAGAATAAATGATTAATGTTTAAGTTTCCTTTCATGTTCAAGTGATAATGTAAAATGTTTAGTAACTTTTAACTTTTAAGTGGTTTGAAATCAAATTTCAGCTTCGTAATCCTAGTTTTAAGTAGACAAGAATGATTTTATAAAGTTCTTTCCGACATCGTGAATGGAAAGATTTGCAAGAACCCAAACATGGTTGTTGCCGATGATTTCTTTTTCTCGGGTTTAAATATTCCTGGAAATACGTCAAATCCACTTGGTTCAAGGGTTACCACTGTGAACGTCAACCAACTACCAGGGCTAAACACTCTCGGCATTTCTGTAGTCCGTATAGACTATGCTCCCTATGGTCTCAATCCACCTCACACACAACCTCGTGCGACTGAGGTTCTACGTGTATTGGAAGGCACTCTTTATGTCGGATTTGTCACTTCTAATCCCGCGGACCCCAACAAAAGAAATAAGCTCTTTACCAAGTACTTGAACAATGGAGACGTCTTTGTTTTCCCAGAGGGTTTGATACTTTTTCAATTTAATGTGGGACACAAAAATGCTGTTGCGTTTGCCGGTCTGAGCAGCCAAAATCCAGGGGTGATAACAATTGCTAATATGGTTTTTGGTTCATATCCATCAATTAATAAAGTTGTGTTAACTAAGGCTTTCCAAGTTGAGAAGAAGGTGATTGACTATCTTCAAGCACAATTCTGATGGATCATCGATTAAATATAACTATATTCTCTTGGAACTTGAAGCTCGAACTACCATTTGAGTCCTAGATGCATACTGTTTGTTAAGAATAAATGATTAATGTTTAAGTTTCCTTTCATGTTCAAGTGATAATGTAAAATGTTTAGTAACTTTTAACTTTTAAGTGGTTTGAAATCAAATTTCAGCTTCGTAATCCTAGTTTTAAGTAGACAAGAATGATTTTATAAAGTTCTTTCCTACATCGTGAATGGAAAGATTTGCAAGAACCCAAACATGGTTGTTGCCGATGATTTCTTTTTCCCGGGTTTAAATATTCCTGGAAATACGTCAAATCCACTTGGTTCAAGGGTTACCACTGTGAACGTCAACCAACTACCAGGGCTAAACACTCTCGGCATTTCTGTAGTCCGTATAGACTATGCTCCCTATGGTCTCAATCCACCTCACACACACCCTCGTGCGACTGAGGTTCTACGTGTATTGGAAGGCACTCTTTATGTCGGATTTGTCACTTCTAATCCCGCGGACCCCAACAAAAAAAATAAGCTCTTTACCAAGTACTTGAACAATGGAGACGTCTTTGTTTTCCCAGAGGGTTTGATACTTTTTCAATTTAATGTGGGACGCAAAAATGCTGTTGCGTTTGCCGGTCTGAGCAGCCAAAATCCAGGGGTGATAACAATTGCTAATATGGTTTTTGGTTCATATCCATCAATTAATCAAGTTGTGTTAACTAAGGCTTTCCAAGTTGAGAAGAAGGTGATTGACTATCTTCAAGCACAATTCTGATGGATCATCGATTAAATATAACTATATTCTCTTGGAACTTGAAGCTCGAACTACCATTTGAGTCCTAGATGCATACTGTTTGTTAAGAATAAATGATTAATGTTTAAGTTTCCTTTCATGTTCAAGTGATAATGTAAAATGTTTAGTAAGTTTTAACTTTTAAGTGGTTTGAAATCAAATTTCAGCTTCGTAATCCTAGTTTTATGTAGACAAGAATGATTTTATAAAGTTCTTTCCTACATCGTGAATGGAAAGATTTGCAAGAACCCAAACATGGTTGTTGCCGATGATTTCTTTTTCTCGGGTTTAAATATTCCTGGAAATACGTCAAATCCACTTGGTTCCAGGGTTACCATTGTGAACGTCAACCAACTACCATGGCTAAACACTCTCGGCATTTCTGTAGTCCGTATAGACTATGCTCCCTATGGTCTCAATCCACCTCACACACACCCTCGTGCGACTGAGGTTCTACGTGTATTGGAACGCACTCTTTATGTTGGATTTGTCACTTCTAATCCCGCGGACCCCAACAAAAAAAATAAGCTCTTTACCAAGTACTTGAACAATGGAGACGTCTTTGTTTTCCCAGAGGGTTTGATACTTTTTCAATTTAATGTGGGACGCAAAAATGCTGTTGCGTTTGCCGGTCTGAGCAGCCAAAATCCAGGGGTGATAACTATTGCTAATGCGGTTTTTGGTTCATACCCATCAATTAATCAAGCTGTGTTAACTAAGACTTTCCAAGTTGAGAAGAAGGTGATTGACTATCTTCAAGCACAATTTTGATGGATCATCGATTAAATATAACTATATTCTCTTGGACCTTGAAGCTTGAATTACCATTTGAGTCCTAGATGCAGACTGCTTGTTTAGAATAAATGATCAATGTTTAAGTTTCCGTTCATGTTCAAGTGATAATGTAAAATCTTATGTAAGTTTTAACTTTTAAGTGGTTTGAAATCAAATTTCAGCTTCGTAATCCTAGTTTTATGTAGACAAGAATGATTTTATAAAGTTCTTTCCTACATCGTGAATGGAAAGATTTGCAAGAACCCAAACATGGTTGTTGCCGATGATTTCTTTTTCTCGGGTTTAAATATTCCTGGAAATACGTCAAATCCACTTGGTTCAAGGGTTACCATTGTGAACGTCAACCAACTACCAGGGCTAAACACTCTCGGCATTTCTGTAGTCCGTATAGACTATGCTCCCTATGGTCTCAATCCACCTCACACACACCCTCGTGCGACTGAGGTTCTACGTGTATTGGAAGGCACTCTTTATGTTGGATTTGTCACTTCTAATCCCGCGGACCCCAACAAAAAAAATAAGCTCTTTACCAAGTACTTGAACTGTGGAGACATCTTTGTTTTCCCATAGGGTTTGATATTTTTTCTATTTAATGTGGGACACAAAAATGCTGTTGCGTTTGCCGGTCTGAGCAGCCAAAATCCAGGGGTGATAACTATTCCTAATGCGGTTTTTGGTTCATATCCATCAATTAATCAAGCTAAGACTTTCCAAGTTGAGATGAAGGTGATTGACTCTGTTCAAGCACAATTCTGATGGATCATCGATTAAATATAACTATATTCTCTTTGACCTTGAAGCTTGAATTACCATTTGAGTCCTAGATCAATACTGTTTGTTAAGATTAAATGATCAATGTTTAAGTTTCCATTCATGTTCAAGTGATAATGTAAAATGTTTAGTAAGTTTTAACTTTTAAGTGGTTTGAAATCAAATTTCAGCTTCGTAATCCTAGTTTTATGTAGACAAGAATGATTTTATAAAGTTCTTTCCTACATCGTGAATGGAAAGATTTGCAAGAACCCAAACATGGTTGTTGCCGATGATTTCTTTTTCTCGGGTTTAAATATACCTGGAAATACGTCAAATCCACTTGGTTCAAGGGTTACCACTGTGAACGTCAACCAACTACCAGGGCTAAACACTCTCGGCATTTCTGTAGTCCGTATAGACTATGCTCCCTATGGTCTCAATACACCTCACACACACTCTCGTGCCACTGAGGTTCCACTTGTATTGGAAGACACTCTTTATGTTGGATTTGTCACTTCTAATCCCGCGGACCCCGACAAAAAAAATAAGCTCTTTACCAAGTACTTGAACTGTGGAGACGTCTTTGTTTTCCCAAAAAGTTTGATACTTTTTCTATTTAATGTGGGACACAAAAATGCTGTTGCGTTTGCCGGTCTGAGCAGCCAAAATCCAGGGGTGATAACTATTGCTAATGCGGTTTTTGGTTCATATCCATCAATTAATCAAGCTGTGTTAACTAAGGCTTTCCAAGTTGAGAAGAAGGTGATTGACTCTCTTCAAGCACAATTCTGATGGATCATCGATTAAATATAACTATATTCTCTTTGACCTTGAAGCTTGAATTACCATTTGAGTCCTAGATCTATACTGTTTGTTAAGAATAAATGATCAATGTTTAAGTTTCCTTTCATGTTCAAGTGATAATGTAAAATGTTTAGTAAGTTTTAACTTTTAAGTGGTTTGAAATCAAATTTCAGCTTCGTAATCCTAGTTTTATGTAGACAAGAATGATTTTATAAAGTTCTTTCCTACATCGTGAATGGAAAGATTTGCAAGAACCCAAACATGGTTGTTGCCGATGATTTCTTTTTCCCGGGTTCAAATATTCCTGGAAATACGTCAAATCCACTTGGTTCAAGGGTTACCACTGTGAACGTCAACCAACTACCAGGGCTAAAAACTCTCGGCTATTCTGTAGTCCGTATAGACTATGCTCCCTATGGTCTCAATCCACCTCACACACACCCTCGTGCGACTGAGGTTCTACTTGTATTGGAAGGCACTCTTTATGTTGGATTTGTCACTTCTAATCGCGCGGACCCCAACAAAAAAAATAAGCTCTATACCAAGTACTTGAACTGTGGAGACATCTTTGTTTTCCCAGAGGGTTTGATACTTTTTCTATTTAATGTGGGACACAAAAATGCTGTTGCGTTTGCCGGTCTGAGCAGCAAAAATCCAGGGGTGATAACTATTGCTAATGCGGTTTTTGGTTCATATCCATCAATTAATCAAGCTGTGTTAACTAAGGCTTTCCAAGTTGAGAAGAAGGTGATTGACTATCTTCAAGCACAATTCTGATGGATCATCGATTAAATATAACTATATTCTCTTGGACCTTGAAGCTTGAATTACCATTTGAGTCCTAGATGCATACTGTTTGTTAAGAATAAATGATCAATGTTTAAGTTTCCTTTCATGTTCAAGTGATACTGTAAAAAATTTTGTAAGTTTGAACTTTTAAGTGGTTTGAAATCAAATTTCAGCTTCGTAATCCTAGTTTTATGTAGACAAGAATGATTTTATAAAGTTCTTTCCTACATCGTGAATGGAAAGATTTGCAAGAACCCAAACATGGTTGTTGCCGATGATTTCTTTTTCCCGGGTTTAAATATTCCTGGAAATACGTCAAATCCACTTGGTTCAAGGGTTACCACTGTGAACGTCAACCAACTACCAGGGCTAAACACTCTCGGCATTTCTGTAGTCCGTATAGACTATGCTCCCTATGGTCTCAATCCACCTCACACACACCCTCGTGCGACTGAGGTTCTACTTGTATTGGAAGGCACTCTTTATGTTGGATTTGTCACTTCTAATCCCGCGGACCCCAACAAAAAAAATAAGCTCTTTACCAAGTACTTGAACTGTGGAGACGTCTTTGTTTTCCCAGAGGGTTTGATACTTTTTCTATTTAATGTGGGACATAAAAATGCTGTTGCGTTTGCCGGTCTGAGCAACCAACATCCAGGGGTGATAATTATTGCTAATGCGGTTTTTGGTTCATATCCATCAATTAATCAAGCTGTGTTAACTAAGGCTTTCCAAGTTGAGAAGAAGGTGATTGAGTATCTTCAAGCACAATTCTGATGGAGCATCGATTAAATATAACTATATTCTCTTGGACCTTGAAGCTTGAATTACCATTTGAGTCCTAGATGCATACTGTTTGTTAAGAATAAATGATCAATGTTTAAGTTTCCTTTCATGTTCAAGTGATAATGTAAAATGTTTAGTAAGTTTTAACTTTTAAGTGGTTTGAAATCAAATTTCAGCTTCGTAATCCTAGTTTTATGTAGACAAGAATGATTTTATAAAGTTCTTTCCTACATCGTGAATGGAAAGATTTGCAAGAACCCAAACATGGTTGTTGCCGATGATTTCTTTTTCCTGCATTCAAATATTCCTGGAAATACGTCAAATCCACTTGGTTCAAGGGTTACCACTGTGAACGTCAACCAACTACCAGGGCTAAACACTCTCGGCATTTCTGTAGTCCGTATAGACTATGCTCCCTATGGTCTCAATCCACCTCACACACACCCTCGTGCGACTGAGGTTCTACTTGTATTGGAAGGCACTCTTTATGTTGGATTTGTCACTTCTAATCCCGCGGACCCCAACAAAAAAAATAAGCTCTTTACCAAGTACTTGAACTGTGGAGACGTCTTTGTTTTCCCAGAGGGTTTGATACTTTTTCAATTTAATGTGGGACACAAAAATGCTGTTGCGTTTGCCGGTCTGAGCAGCCAAAATCCAGGGGTGATAACTATTGCTAATGCGGTTTTTGGTTCATATCCATCAATTAATCAAGTTGTGTTAACTAAGGCTTTCCAAGTTGAGAAGAAGGCGATTGACTATCTTCAAGCACAATTCTGATGGATCATCGATTAAATATAACTATATTCTCTTGGACCTTGAAGCTTGAATTACCATTTGAGTCCTAGATGCATACTGTTTGTTAAGAATAAATGATCAATGTTTAAGTTTCCTTTCATGTTCAAGTGATAATGTAAAATCTTTTGTAAGTTTTAACTTTTAAGTGGTTTGAAATCAAATTTCAGCTTCGTAATCCTAGTTTTATGTAGACAAGAATGATTTTATAAAGTTCTTTCCTACATCGTGAATGGAAAGATTTGCAAGAACCCAAACATGGTTGTTGCCGATGATTTCTTTTTCCCGGGTTTAAATATTCCTGGAAATACGTCAAATCCACTTGGTTCAAGGGTTACCACTGTGAACGTCAACCAACTACCAGGGCTAAACACTCTCGGCATTTCTGTAGTCCGTATAGACTATGCTCCCTATGGTCTCAATCCACCTCACACACACCCTCGTGCGACTGAGGTTCTACTTGTATTGGAAGGCACTCTTTATGTTGGATTTGTCACTTCTAATCCCGCGGACCCCAACAAAAAAAATAAGCTCTTTACCAAGTACTTGAACTGTGGAGACGCCTTTGTTTTCCTAGAGGGTTTGATACCTTTACAATTTAATGTGGGACACAAAAATGCTGTTGCGTTTGCCGGTCTGAGCAGCCAAAATCCAGGGGTGATAACTATTGCTAATGCGGTTTTTGGTTCATATCCATCAATTAATCAAGCTGTGTTAACTAAGGCTTTCCAAGTTGAGAAGAAGGTGATTGACTATCTTCAAGCACAATTCTGATGGATCATCGATTAAATATAACTATATTCTCTTGGACCTTGAAGCTTGAATTACCATTTGAGTCCTAGATGCATACTGTTGGTTAAGAATAAATGATCAATGTTTAAGTTTGCTTTCATGTTCAAGTGATAATGTAAATTTTTTTGTAAGTTTTAACTTTTAAGTGGTTTGAAATCAAATTTCAGCTTCGTAATCCTACTTTTATGTAGACAAGAATGATTTTATAAAGTTCTTTCCTACATCGTGAATGGAAAGATTTGCAAGAACCCAAACATGGTTGTTGCCGATGATTTCTATTTCCCGAGTTTAAACATTGCTGGAAATACGTCAAATCCACTTGGTTCAAGGGTTACCACTGTGAACGTCAACCAACTACCAGGGCTAAACACTCTCGGCATTTCTGTAATCCGTATAGACTATGCTCCCTGTGGTCTAAATCCACCTCACACACACCCTCGTGCGACTGAGGTTCTACTTGTATTGGAAGGCACTCTTTATGTTGGATTTGTCACTTCTAATCCCGCGGACCCCAACAAAAAAAATAAGCTCTTTACCAAGTACTTGAACTGTGGAGACGTCCTTGTTTTCCCAGAGGGTTTAATACTTTTTCTATTTAATGTGGGCCACAAAAATTCTGTTGCGTTTTCCGGTCTGAGCAGCCAAAATCCAGGGGTGATAACTATTGCTAATGCGGTTTTTGGTTCATATCCATCAATTAATCAAGTTGTGTTAACTAAGGCTTTCCAAGTTGAGAAGAAGGCGATTGACTATCTTCAAGCACAATTCTGATGGATCATCGATTAAATATAACTATATTCTCTTGGACCTTGAAGCTTGAATTACCATTTGAGTCCTAGATGCATACTGTTTGTTAAGAATAAATGATCAATGTTTAAGTTTCCTTTCATGTTCAAGTGATAATGTAAATTTTTTTGTAAGTTTTAACTTTTAAGTGGTTTGAAATCAAATTTCAGCTTCGTAATCCTACTTTTATGTAGACAAGAATGATTTTATAAAGTTCTTTCCTACATCGTGAATGGAAAGATTTGCAAGAACCCAAACATGGTTGTTGCCGATGATTTCTTTTTCCTGAGTTGAAATATTGCTGGAAATACGTCAAATCCACTTGGTTCAAGGGTTACCACTGTGTACGTCAACCAACTACCAGGGCTAAACACTCTCGGCATTTCTGTAGTCCGTATAGACTATGCTGCCTACGGTCTAAATCCATCTCACACACACCCTCGTGCGACTGAGGTTCTACTTGTATTGGAAGGCACTCTTTATGTTGGATTTGTCACTTCTAATCGCGCGGACCCCAACAAAAAAAATAAGCTCTACACCAAGTACTTGAACTGTGGAGACATCTTTGTTTTCCCAGAGGGTTTGATACTTTTTCTATTTAATGTGGGACACAAAAATTCTGTTGCGTTTGTTAGTCTGAGCAGCCAAAATCCAGGGGTGATAACTATTGCTAATGCGGTTTTTGGTTCATATCCATCAATTAATCAAGCTGTGTTAACTAAGGCTTTCCAAGTTGAGAAGAAGGTGATTGACTATCTTCAAGCACAATTCTGATGGATCATCGATTAAATATAACTATATTCTCTTGGACCTTGAAGCTTGAATTACCATTTGAGTCCTAGATGCACACTGTTTGTTAAGAATAAATGATCAATGTTTAAGTTTCCTTTCATGTTCAAGTGATAATGTAAAATCTTTTGTAAGTTTTAACTTTTAAGTGGTTTGAAAACAAATTTCAGCTTCGTAATCCTAGTTTTATGTCGACAAGAATGATTTTATAAAGTTCTTTCCTACATCGTGAATGGAAAGATTTGCAAGAACCCAAAGATGGTTTTTGCCGATGATTTCTTTTTCCCGGGTTTAAATATTCCTGGAAATACGTCAAATCCACTTGGTTCAAGGGTTGCCACGGTGAACGTCAACCAACTACCAGGGCTAAACACTCTCTGCATTTCTGTAGTCCGTATAGACTACGCTCCCTATGGTCTCAATCCACCTCACACACACCCTCGTGCCACTGAGGTTCTACTTGTATTGGAAGGCACTCTTTATGTTGGATTTGTCACTTCTAATCCCGCGGACCCCAACAAAAAAAATAAGCTCTTTACCAAGTACTTGAACTGTGGAGACATCTTTGTTTTCCCAGAGGGTTTGATACTTTTTCTATTTAATGTGGGACACAAAAATTCTGTTGCGTTTGCCGGTCTGAGCAGCTAAAATCCAGGGGTGATAACTATTGCTAATGCGGTTTTTGGTTCATATCCATCAATTAATCAAGCTGTGTTAACTGAGGCTTTCCAAGTTGAGAAGAAGGTGATTGACTATCTTCAAGCACAATTTTGATGGATCATCGATTAAATATAACTATATTCTCTTGGACCTTGAAGCTTGAATTACCATTTGAGTCCTAGATGCATACTGTTTGTTAAGAATAAATGATCAATGTTTAAGTTTCCTTTCATGTTCAAGTGATACTGTAAAAAATTTTGTAAGTTTGAACTTTTAAGTGGTTTGAAATCAAATTTCAGCTTCGTAATCCTAGTTTTATGTGGACAAGAATGATTTTATAAAGTTCTTTCCTACATCGTGAATGGAAAGATTTGCAAGAACCCAAACATGGTTGTAGCCCATGATTTCTTTTTCCCGGGTTTAAATATTGCTGGAAATACGTCAAATCCACTTGGTTCAATGGTTACCACTGTGAACGTCAACCAACTACCGGGGCTAAACACTCTCGGCATTTCTGTAGTCCGTATAGACTATGCTCCCTACGGTCTAAATCCACCTCACACACACCCTCGTGCGACTGATGTTCTACTTGTATTGGAAGGCACTCTTTATGTTGGATTTGTCACTTCTAATCCCGCAGACCCCAACAAAAAAAGTAAGCTCTTTACCAAGTACTTGAACTGTGGAGACGTCTTTGTTTTCCCAGAGGGTTTGATACTTTTTCTATTTAATGTGGGACACAAAAATGCTGTTGCGTTTGCCGGTCTGAGCAGCAAAAATCCAGAGGTGATAACTATTGCTAATGCGGTTTTTGGTTCATATCCATCAATCAATCAAGCTGTGTTAACTAAGGCTTTCCAAGTTGAGAAGAAGGTGATTGACTATCTTCAAGCACAATTCTGATGGATCATCGATTAAATATAACTATATTCTCTTGGACCTTGAAGCTTGAATTACCATTTGAGTCCTAGATGCATACTGTTTGTTAAGAATAAATGATCAATGTTTAAGTTTCCTTTCATGTTCAAGAGATAATGTAAAATCGTTTGTAAGTTTTAACTTTTAAGTGGTTTGAAATGAAATTTCAGCTTCGTAATCCTAGTTTTATGTAGACAAGAATGAATTTATAAAGTTGTTTCCGACATCGTGAATGGAAAGATTTTGCAAGAACCCAAACCTGGTTGTTGCCGATGATTTCTTTTTCCCGGGTTTAAATATTCCTGGAAATACGTCAAATCCTCTTGGTTCAAGGGTTACCACTGTGAACGTCAACCAATTACCAGGGCTAAACACTCTCGGCATTTCTGTAGTCCGTATAGACTATGGTCCTTATGGTCTCAATCCACCTCACACACTGATAAATGTTATTTTTACACTAGTTTTCCCTCGTTTATCGACTTGGTTTTGATTGTTTTATTGATAATTTGATGACATATGATACTTGGACCCTTGTTTTCTCATATTTTCTATAATAACATATCATTTGGAGGAAAAACAAAGATTGAAGGTAAATCATGCAAAAAGATACAACACAAGGTAAAATGCTGTTTGCGCAGTGCTGGAGTTTTTGGAATCAATTTCTCTAACCATGTCCAAATTACACACTTGGTTTACCAATGGAAAGGTAAGAGGAAAGGTACATTTCTTATGTTGAAGACAAAGATCAGATATGTAGGGAAGGAGGTGAAAAAGTCATCGGACAAGACGTCTTACGATGGAGCTTTCTCATGCAGTGACTTGTTAGATATTTTTATCATCTTTAACAACAGATTTGGACCATGGTGTCTTCTTGAGAGTTGTAGATATTTGTTTTAGGATTCTACAGTAACTTGAATCAGTGTATTCCGACATCGGTAGAGAACGTTATGCATATTTTACCAAAACTGGATGGAGCAGCAGGGGAACACCGCGGCGTTCACCACTCAAGGCCGTGGCGATGATAAGCAGAATGGAACGCCGCGGCGTTCGAGGCAGCGGGTTGGTCTATAAATACCCCTTTTAGCCATTTTTTACCTTAGCTCACCTTGGATAGCAGCTGCCACACGAAAATAGAGAGAGAGGGAGCTTAGAAGAGAAGATTGAAGGTCAAAACATGAAGAATTCAACAAGGAATCCACATCTCTACAAGAATTAGGGAGTTTTTACATATTTGTTTCTTGAATTTGTTCAAATCTCCTATGACTTGTATGATTTATATTTGCAATTTTGACATGAATATGAGCTAAACTTGTTTGATTGAGGCCATGGATGGGCCATTTATGTTATTTTGATTGTTGTTTTGTTGGTGTTTATTGGATTAATTTTGGTTTTAGCTATGTATTCAATATTTGATCTCAATGCTACATTTGCTTGATCACCAAGTGTACGATAAAATGCCTAGGTTAGAGATCGAGAGATAATAACCTATGGAAGTTATAAACATTGAATACCCTATAGTTAAACCGACTAGAGATAGACTCGGTTTCTTTAGGTGGCTTTCCATTCACGTGGGGAATTCCTATACCTTAAATGCATCCTCGTTAATCGGGTTTTCATATAGAGATATATAGGAAATCGTTACCAAGGGTAGGGTTGCTATACCAAGAGATTGGGTAGTACGTACGTTAGGGAATTTCGCCTTGGCTAAATGAATCTAATAATCCAATAGAACCTAAATCACAATCGAAATGCATAATTGGTTGAACCATGTGCCTTGATCGCTTCTCTCTATTGTTTTCTCCCTTTATTTGGTGTGACGTTGCCTTAGTTTATTTTCTAGTATTTATTAATTAGTTAATCAACCTTTCTATCGACCGATTTAACTTAGAATTGAGTAATATAGTAGTGTTGGTATTTAGATTATAGTTGTCCCTGCGGATACGATAACCCTGGACTTAGAAATCCACTTTACTACTTACGCGACCTAGTTCTCTTGCTTGGATTATGTCGTGTCTAGTTTTTGGCGCCGTTGCCGGGGACAACTATGGTATCTAATATCGAGATTCTCTTATTCATTCTGAGATTAGGTCAGTTTCTTTTAATTTTGTTTATTTTTAATTTTTGAAGATATGAGTGCTTATAACTTTCCATGGCCATGTCAGGATATGGATTCATCAATCACCACATCAAGCTCAATGCAAATGGAATCCTACGAGCCCTCCTACCATCCCGGTTGGATAAATCACCCAAGCTCAACATATCAAAATAACATGATACATCCCGGTTGGATAAATCATCCAAGCTCAACATGGAGTTACAACAATGATGCAATGATACTTTCATCGGGGTTTGACCTTGCCGGTAGCCTTCCTTACCAACAACATGATAGTTTTCATCAACAAGAGCTAGAGACGAGGTCTAAAATTGAGGCCTTGGGGAATGAATTTAGTGTATGGGTACAAGCTAGCATAAAGGAGGTAGAAGCAAGTTTCGAGGAGTTAGAAGCTCGAAGAAAGGAGTCAGAAGCTCGTAGCAAGGAAGTGGCAAGATTAGTAAATCAAACAGTCAACTTATGGAAGGAGAGAGCGCCATGCACCATGGAGAGTATCACCAAAGAGAATGAGGCATCCCTCAATATAGAAGTTGAACAAGGTTTTGATTTAGAACTACAATGTCTACATCCTATCACTGAAGAAGAACCACCTCCCGAATCCATGTGTGTCAAAATAGAGGCAAAAACAACTGAGCATACACGAATGAAGAAAGAGATTTTTAAATCCATTTCACGACATGGCCAAGAAAGAACATTAGAAATCTTCAAGAACCCAATGCCACCTACCAACTTATCCCTTGAATTCTTAAGGGAATCCATCAATCACCGGTGGGATATAGTGGAAGATGGTCAAGTCAAAGTCTGCAACTTCAATGATTCATCCGAGACATACACCATGAAATCAAGTGATACTATGGATGAGAATGACAAAATCATAGGGTATATAAATCACTTGGAGATTTCACCATTGAGGTTGCCAACGACAAGACTAGGGGAGTTTGAGACAGTCACTCACCAATTGTATCCATCAATTGATGATCCTCCTCCTCTAGAATTTACACTTTACTCTTTGCATTTCAATTACATATTTATAGAAGAGAATTTGTGCACATTTTTTTTTATTCCAGGTTTTATGATAAAGATTGGAGGGGATATGCCATTACGCAATTGGAAAAAGCATAAGAAAACTCGTCCCTACAAAGTTGGCATTGCTCCTTACAATCCACCGTGAGCAATGCAAGGAGTCGAGCTAATGACGTTAAATAAGCACTTCTTGGGAGGCATCCCAAGTTTCTTTTATTACTTTTTTTTGTGCCCTTGTCTTGTTTCCCTCCCCCTTAACTCGTTTTGATATGGTTTCCTTTGAGTTTTCTTTCGTTTAGGTTTTGATCACAGTTTGATCCTGGGATATGGGCCCACCACCATGCTCCCTCCGTTTCTCTCCATTTCAGGGTTGTATCGCTTATCCCTCTTACATTGCATTTATTTCATGAACATTGAGGACAATGTTTAATTTAAGTTTGGGGGTACAACCTTGTTGATTTAGAATTCATGAATTGGTGCACCCTTGCATAAGAGCATAATGCGTTTGAATATCTCTACTCTCTCGAAGTCAAAGTTTCTTATATGTGGTCAACATGTCATATGTTGTGACTTGAAAGCCCTTTTTAGTCATGCTTATGCGATTTTTTTTGAGGATTTAAAACTTTGGACTCTCAATTTTGTTGACTTTGAAGTGTGTATTAATGTTGTGAAGTCATAAAATGATTTAGGCCATCTTTCATTGTTGTTAGCCTTACATTTTGGCCTTCTCTATATTGCATAATCTCTAGACCTTGATTTGAGCCGTATTGATAAGAATGGAGTGTGCTAAGCACACTAGAAACCACCATTCGACTTTATTTCATAAGCCATGACAACCACCTTCTACCCTAAAAGAAAAACAATATCTTGCACCCATTCAAGAGAGTTTAGAACTTCATTTCATTTGACTTGAATATCGGTAGTGACCTTGTTTTGATTTGAATGTATATGAGTTAGATAGTGATGTTTTGGCCATGTTGGGATATTTGAGGTTTGAAGTATTATGTAAAAAAGGGCATGAAATGAAAACTTGAGCAATGGGCTAAATAGTCGAGAGAGAGATAGATATATATATGAAAAAAAAAATTGTGCTCTCGACTAGGCTTGAATCTTGGCACTCATTTGGATCATTTGGCTTGGAATTCTGTGTACAACCCGATATGAAAAGAAACAAGTTCGGGGGTTGTAAGTTGAAAGGCAAAAGAGAATGAAAAAGGGATAAGTGATAAGTTGTGAAAGTTTGTGTAGTCTATTTGCGAATTTAGATTGATGATTTTAAGTTATAGGCTCTCTTGACTTAGTCACTTTATCCATATCTTCCGGTCCTAGCCATTACCTAGCCTTATGTTACAAACCGTAAAAACCTTTTGATTGTGACTTTTGCACTTTATACACACCGATGGGTTATTGAATGTTGAATTGTTTCAATGTCTTTACTTTCCAATTGATTTGCATAATCTTGTCTAAAGTGTGCTCTTGACATGAACATGGGCGTGGGAGTTCATGATTTAGGGATGTAAACTAAGATTTTATGAGGTTTTCAAATTGTTAAATGTTCAAAGCATCGTGTAGCTTTTCATAATCGTTTTTGAAGGTATAATGCTTGCTCTTATGTGTATGAATTGTCAAATGAAAATTTCAATCTTCATGTGTGTGCTTGATTGTATTTGATCGAGGACGATCAAAGCTAAGTTTGGGGGTAGTTGATATATGTTATTTTTACACTAGTTTTTCCTCGTTTATCGACTTGGTTTTGATAGTTTTCTTGATAATTTGATGACATATGATGCTTGGACCCTTGTTTTCTCATATTTTCTAGAATAACATATCATTTGGAGGAAAAACAAGGATTGAAGGTAAATCATGCAAAAAGATGCAACACAAGGTAAAATGCTGTCTGCGCAGTGCTGGCGTTTTTGGAATCAATTTCTCTAACCATGTCCAAATTACACACTTGGTTTACCAATGGAAAGATAAGAGGCAAAAGGTACATTTCTTATGTTGAAGACAAAGATCAGATATGTAGGGAAGGAGGTGAAAAAGTCATCGGACGAGATGTCTTACGATGGAGTTTTCTCATGCATTGACTTGTGAGATATTTTTATCATCTTTAACAACATATTTAGACCATGGTGTCTTCTTAAGAGTTGTAGATATTTGTTTTAGGATTCTACAACAACTTGAATCAGTGTATTCCGACATCGGTAGAGAACGTTATACATATTTTACCAAAACTGGCCGGAGCAGCAGGGGAACACCGCGACATTCATCACTCAACGCTGCAGCGATGATAAGCAGAATGGAACGCCGCGTTGTTAAACAAGGGAACGCCGCGGCGTTCGAGGCAGCGGGTTGGTCTATAAATACCCCTTTTAGCCATTTTTTACCCTAACTCACCTTGAATAGCAGCTGCCACACGAAAATAGAGAGAGAGGGAGCTTAGAAGAGAAGATTGAAGGTCGAAACATGAAGAATTCAACAAGGAATCCACATCTCTACAAGAATTAGGGAGTTTTTACATATTTGTTTCTTGAATTTGTTCAAATCTCCTATGACTTGTATGATTTATATTTGCACATTTGACATGAATATGAGCTAAACTTGTTTGATTGAGGCCATGGATAGGTCATTTATGTTATTTTGATTGTTGTTTTGTTGGTCTTTATTGGATTAATTTTGGTTTTAGCTATGTATTCAATATTTGATCTCAATGCTACATTTGCTTGATCACCAAGTGTTTGATAAAATGCCTAGGTTAGAGATCGAGAGATAATAACCTAGGGAAGATATAAACATTGAATACCCTATAGTTAAATCGACTAGAGATAGACTCGGTTTTTTTAGTTGGCTTTCCATTCACGTGGGGAATTCCAAGACCTTAAATGCATCCTCGTTAATCGGGTTTTCATATAGAGATATATAAGAAATCGTTACCAAGGGTAGGGTTGCTATGCCAAGAGATTGGGTAGTACGTACGTTTCGGAATTTCGCCTTAGCTAAATCAATCAAATAATCCAATAGAACCTAAATCACAATCAAAATGCATAATTGGTTGAACCATGTGCCTTGATCGCTTCTCTCTATTGTTTCCTCCCTTTATTTGGTGTGACGTTGCCTTAGTTTATTTTCTAGTATTTATTAATTAGTTAATCAACCTTTCTATCGACCGATTTAACTTAGAATTGAGTAATATAGTAGTCTTGGTACTTTGATTATAGTTGTCCCTACGGATACGATAACCCTGGACTTAGAAATCCACTTTACTACTTACGCGACCTAGTTCTCTTGCTAGGATTTTGTTGTGTCACACACACCTTTGTGCCACTGAGGTTCTACTTGTATTAGAAGGCACTCTTTATGTTGGATTTATCACTTCTAATCCCGCGGACCCCAACAAAAAAAATAAGCTCTTTACCAAGTACTTGAACTGTGGAGACGTCTTTGTTTTCCCAGAGGGTTTGATACATTTTCAATTTAATGTGGGACACAAAAATGCTGTTGCGTTTGCCGGTCTGAGCAGCCAAAATCCAGGGGTGATAACTATTGCTAATGCGGTTTTTGGTTCATATCCATCAATTAATAAGGCTGTGTTAACCTCACTTTGGCCAAAGACTTTTAACCTCACTCATTCATGACTGCATAGGATATTTAGCTCATTCACTTATGAGAATAAATACTATAGATTCGAATCCTCCATCCTATATCTCTTTAGGACCTTTTCTAAGTAAAGGGCTTGAGAGAGCCCTATCATTCTATGTGTTCCATCTCCATAGATTCGAATCCCTAGAAGATAAGTTGCCTCTCCCAAGTCTTTCATGGAGAAAGTACTCGAAAGCCACTTCTTTACAGTGGTGAGCATTCCTATGTCATTCCCTATGAGTAATATGTCATCTACATATAACACAAGGAATGTTATCTTGCTCCCACTAACCTTCTTGTAAACACATGGCTCGTCTTCGTTCTTGATGAAGTCAAATCCTTTGACAGCTTCATCAAAACGTAAATTCCAGCTACGGGATGCTTGCTTGAGTCCATAAATGGATCTCTCAAGCTCACACAACTTATGAGTATGCTCACCGGATACATAACCTTTAGGCTGTTCCATATAGATGTCCTCTTCTAGGAATCTATTTAGGAAAGCAGTTTTGACATCCATTTGCCATATTTCATAGTCTAGGTGTGCGACTATTGCAAGTAGAATCCTTATTGATTTGATCATAGCCACTGGCAAAAAAGTTTCTTGGTAGTCAATTCCTTCTTTTTGACTATACCCTTTCGCCACTAGCCTGGCTTTGTAGGTGTCAACCGTGCCATCAACACCAATCTTTCTCTTGTAGATCCATTTACACCCGAATGGTTTTACCTCTTTAGGTTGGTCTAGAAGTTTCCAGACTTGGTTTGCATGCATCGAATCGATCTCAGTTTGCATAGCTTCACGCCATCTAGTAGCATCCACATCCACCATTGCTTGATCAAAAGTGGAGGGATCATCTCCATGATCCTCCTCTAATACAGAATGAAGATCCAACTGCCTATGTACTAGATATTCGTACCTCTCAGGTGGTTGAGGTACTCTACTGGATCTTCGGGGTTGTGGTTGTGTTATAGAAGGTTCGGTTCTCACTTCCTGTGTAGATATATCCACTGGAGTCTCATTTTGTTCTTCCAGAATAATCTTTCTACTCGCTCCTCTTTCTTAAACGAACTCATCTTCAAGAAAGTGGGCTTGTAAAGCTACAATGATGCTTTGATCATCATGCAGGTAAAAGAGGTATCCCATTGAATCCTCAGGATATCCAACGAAATGTCCCTTTAAGGATCTAGCCTCCAACTTGTCCACTTTGGTCTTTTTGACATAAGCCGGTCATCCCCAGATCTTGATGTGATTAAGACTTGGTTTCCTATTCCTCCATATCTCATAGGGAGTCATAGGAACGGACTTGGATGAACATCTATTTAAAATGTGTACAGGTGTAAGCAGCGCATGACCCCATGGTGAAATGGGTAAGTCAGTGTAGTTGAGCATGGAGCGAACCATGTCCAAGAAGGTTCGATTCCTTCGCTTTGCAAAATGAGATCAGTTTGAAGATGTGGGCTCATAGTAAAATCGAGAGGCTCCAATCTCTCGATCCTTGAGATCATTTTGAGGACATGATCCCCAACCTTTTCACCTTCTCTCATTTTGGCCCCGAAGAGTTCTTTAGATATCGCATATCTAGCAGTACAGCTGTGCTCACCATAGATCTCGACCAAGTGTGCCAAGATAGCCCTCGTTGTGGTCATCTTCTCGTGGGACCTCTGAAGCTCATTTGTCATTGAGCCAAGAATGTACCCACGCACTCGGACGTCGTCCTTTACCCATTTTTCATGAGCTTGGACTTCTTCCTCATTGGCACGTGTTCTGGCAGGAGGAGCAGGGATGTCTGTGTTCAACACGTATCCCAAGGACTCCATGTTGAGAACTATTCTCAAGCTGCTTAGCCAATCCACGTAGTTGGGTCCGGTAAGGATGTTTGTTTCGAGTAAAACGGAAAGTGGGTTGATAGTCATTTTTATTTGGAGAGAGATAAATCAAAATTAGCTGCAGAAAATAAACCAGACTTTATTAGACTTGTGTAACTAAACTAAAACCAAGTTTAAAATCAAGGACTTCGACTTATAACTTGGCTCCCACAACATTTTTCGAGATTCACACTCCCACTGTGAAAAACGGAAGTGGTCGTTGCAATGTACTTCGTGGTGGGGATTGATTTCTTTAATTAATCTAATGGATGGCAACCCTGTAACGATATTTGGTCCATTATTTTAATTAAAGTGATGTCCAACATCAATCTATCCAATAGATGGTTCAATCTTTTTTTTCCCATAATCCACCAAAACCGCAACCCTTTAACGATTTATAGGCCTTGTGGATTATCTAAGTTTACTCCCACTAACTCCTCATAATCTAACATTTGAATTTCACCTTGCAACCCTGTAACGATTTATAGGCCTTGTGGATTATCTTAGTTTACTCCAACTAACTCATAATCTAACATTTGAATTTCACCTTGCAACCCTTTAACGATATTTGGGGTGAAATATGTCTGGATTAAGGCATCTGTTAGGAATTTCATGTTAGATGTTTTGATGATAACAAGATAGGATTTTATGTTAGACCCCAAAAGAATGTAAGTTTGTACGTTCATAGAATATATGTATAAGCGTATGAAAGTTTATTATTTTGTTAGGTTTGTAATTTTTATCTTTGTAGATTTTAGACTTAGGATTAGATACCGAGTCGCTGATAGAATTCTGAGTGAGTCTATAAAAGATGAAGTTGAAGATTCAAGTGTCTGAAGTCAAGAGAAAATGAAGATTTATTCCAAGCGTCCGTCAAACGCTAAAAAACTGTTTCAGGATTTGTGATTTCAAGCGCTCAGCTGTTTCAAGTGATTTCAGATTCACCTGAAGGATAAAACCCAAGTTATCAAGGATTTAAATGCAATCACCAACGGACATTTATTTCCAACGGGAAATAAATTCAAAACGCATTAAATGTGACAAGACAGTATGACTTGTGGACAAGCCACCTTTTGACTAGACTTTCAGCTTTTCAGAGTTAAAGTCTGCTCCTGTCCAATCGGAACCAGCAGGAATTGAGGAATGTCAGAAAGGGACTATTTGACACACTGCGTGAGAGACACGCGCCTGATTGTGTCCAACGGACAAATCCCAAGAATCTCTATGAATAGTACGCTCCAGCAAAACCTTAGAGAGTGTGCAGAGAGAGAAACTTTGCTAAAATAGTTTGAGAGAAAAGCTTGCAAACTCCATAGCCAAAATCCATTAAGCTTCTCAAATACATTCCAAAGACAGTCACCGATATCTCAAACCTCTTCATAGAAGAACCCTACACTATTATTGAGATATCCCAAGTTGTTTGAACTTCTCAACATCAAACAAACCTGTTACAATAAACCCTTAACATCTTTCATCTGAGTGAGAAAGTTTGTTGACTTCACAAGCAGTATTTTTTAGTAAGAGAAGCTTGTTGAGGAAGGTCTTTATTGGAGCTGAAGTCTGTGTGATCAAGGAGCTCAAGGCCATCTTGGAGAAGATCTTTATTGGAGCTGAAATCTGTGTGATCAAATGTATGTGACCAAGGACCTCAAGTCATCCATATCCATCTCTTCCTGTTTCCCTATTTTGTAGAAGTCCCTGCGTGACTCTTCTATAATCCATCTAGTGGATTGCCTCCGAGTGCAAAAGAGAAGAAGGACGTAGCTGGGATTACACCACTTAGTGAACCATATAATGTCTTGTGTCACTTACCGCTTTAGTTCTTTACTTTATATCTGCATATCATATCTTTGAAAAGGCATTAAAATAGTTAAGCGATTATATTTGGAAAAAGAGAACGCTAAGCTTTAAAATCAGTCTTAAGCCCTTGCCCAAGCGCTAAGCTCTCTAAGCGTTCAAAACGATTTTAAAGATAAGCAACTAAGGAAAAACTTTGTGATGCTAAATACTTCAAAAGATAAGACTTATAAAATCATTCCGCTGTGCTAATCCTGATGAAAGAACTGAACGCTTAAACCTGAGTGGTTATCGTATTCAAATCTTGAGTCTAAATTAACTTTATCAAAACAGTCTTCAAGTAAACGCTTAGCCAAGCGTTTACATTTTCAAGCGTCCAAATCCATTTTAATACGAAATTTTTTGAAGTCGAAAAAGACTTCAGGGTCTATTCAATCCCCCCTCCTTCTAGACCCTTTCGTATGCCACTTGGGACCACCAGCATCTAATGCACCTAATAAAATTCTAGAATTAAATCTTGATATACGACCCCCACTTACTGGGAAGATACCATATACTAGGTTTAATACTTAATTTCATTAAGTTTAGTGGAGGGAAAGGATGCCTAGCACCCCTTACTAACTTAGTATTAATTTTTTGCTTGGGAGAATTCATGTTCTAAACATTTATCTAAGTCTGACTTTGTACATTATTCAATTTATATAGCGCATCTTGATAACATACATGCTTCATACAACTAATGAAAATGCATTGAAAGCAATAAATCAATACATATGTACATGGGCTTTATCTAGAGGGCCCAAGCCAATGGGCCATCATTAAAAAGAAAAATAAGCCTAGCTATTCTTCGTGGGCTCCAAGCACCTCTTCTTTTGGATTGATCTCCTCTTGAAAGGCCTATTCTATTTTTATCTATTACATGAGATTATTTAACAATCTATACATAATTCTAGAAATAAAATAAACGGGCTCAATTCCGACCCTTACAACCCATAAAAGGAAATACAATCAAAAGAATAACCAAAGCCCATGGACAATGTTACCATCATATAATACATGCTTGCGTAAAATAAAGCAATTATGTTGGTGATTATTTTAATGAATAATTAGTCCAACTAATTAATTCCCTCAATAAAATTCCAAATTTTATTGATAATCATGACAATAAACCATTTAGTGAGAATCTCTAATTTAAATAACTTAATTAAAAAATTCTCCAAAAACCATTAATTATTTATTTCACTTAAATTAATATTATGCAATAAAATTAATTTGGTCTTAATTTCATAAAATTAAATTCCAAACCATTGGCATATTGAATTTTAATTAATTAAGCCCAAAATTAATTTATTATAGAGTCTATAATTTTAATTAAAACAATTTGGGCTTATTTAATTAAATCCGGATAATCATCCTTTTGACCCACCCGGATAATTAAAATAACCCAAAACCCATTAATTTAAAAAATTGGACACGAGGAAAAATAACCTGACTCGTTAGGACCCGGGTTATGGACCCGAGCCCACGTAACTGGGCCCACGTGCACTGGGCGCACGACAAGATGTGTGCCGTGCGCCCAGTGCACGGCAGTGGCCTGGCCACACGACGTTGTGCTCTAAGCACACGGTGTCGTGCGCACACAGCGTACGCACAGGCACCTGCTGTGCGCGCAGCGTGTGGCCCGAAGGGCACCCGCTGCACGCACATCGTGTGTTGTCTATGCGCCCAGCGCGCAGACTGCGCATGTTGTTTTCAACGCGCTCGTCGCGGGGTTTTTCGGACCCGATTCTCACAAAAATCAGATTTTTCAATTCACAAGTTATTGTACTACAACATATATGAATTAAATGCAGAAAAATCATGGATTATCATCAAAAAAAACATATTCAGAACATGCTTCAAAAAAAGAGAAAATCACATAATCACGTAATAAATTAAATACAAAAATCAGAGATTGGATCTGATACCAATGTTGGGAAAAATTGCATAAAATCAAAAACGCAGTGGAAGTATAAAGTTAAATCCCTGTGGCTCATCTCTATTTCTCGTATTTAAATTAGGTTTTACCAAATTAATTACTGTTCTCGCGTATGTTGAAATCTGAATCAGCTTTGCAATCCTTTCTTCTTCACCTTGATGGACGACTAGAGTGAGAGAGAAAGGGAGGGGAGTTTGACTTGGAGATAAAGTTTGTGTATTAATTGACTTAACCTTTTTTATTTTTTCACTAAATAGTATATATATACTACAATAGAAAACAATAACCTAGGCTTCATAAGCCACACCCACTTGTGGGCTTTTAAGCCTTCGGGCTTTGGTTATTAATTAATTAAATAATTAATATTATTTATCCAATAAATAAATTAATTAAATAAACAATTAAATTCATGTTAATATTATAATTAAATTCCTCTAAGGAATTAATTAATTCATTAACTTAATTAATTAATAAAATCATCTAATGATTGATTAATTAATCTCGATATCCAATACCGAAAATTCCCTCAAGTCTTTTTCCATAATTTTCTTTTTGCACTTCCTTTAAGCGCGACTCTTTAAGTTCGTCTCAAAAGGCAATTGGGAGGAAACCAAAAGGATGTGAGTAGCACCTAGCCAGTCACGTGGCTCACATCGTATCCCAATTGAGAACGAATGAATATGATCATTCCAAACCATATACGCTGTGAATACCGTACTTGTATAAACCTTTTATTATTATATATCAGTCAAGTGAGAGTCATGGTTTTAGTCAAACTCACATGACTTGACCATATGCTTAGCTCATAATGAGTCGAGGTCATTTTATGCTTTGGCCAAAGACTTTTAACCTCACTCACTCATGACTGCACAGGATATTTAGCTCATTCACTTATGAGAGAATAAATCACATTTTGCTAATCAGTTAACAATGCTGCTTGCCCATCAAGTCGCACTTTGAGGTCGATCCCACCAAAGGGTGAGTTGGATCTAACTGCTCCAATGATAGACTTGATGTCACAAGTACATCTTCAACTCCATTCCTCAGGTCTAAGGTTCACGCGTACCTATCACAACTTATCAGTTTCATGATTGACTGTTAGTGAGTGAATACCCATGTGATGAAACTGATGTGAGCCGTGTTCGAACATATTAGTCTAACTTATATGTCCATGACATAAGTTCCCACTATCATTCCCATAGTGTTCGACTGGCACTTTCTCTATCGAAGCTTATATCATACAAGTCCTTGTTCTGTATTGATGTCCAGTCAAATACATTCTTAGACTTGCGAACCCTTTCTGAAAGAATAAGGATCAAACCCTTCTAGTGCCATTCTTCCTATCCCGTAGGAAGTAGAAGGTTTGGTTTATTCTCAAGGACTTCACATTGTTTATTAACACCTGACAAATGCCTATAAGCAAACAACAAGATGATGCCTTGTATATTATAAAAAGATATTGTTTAGTTACAAGTTAATGCCCTATAAATCTATCCTCTTTATGGCATTTGAGGGCATACACTCTAACATGTTCCTTGTAACATTACCAGTCTCATGCATCTTGTTTCTAAATACCCATCTAGTTCTAATAACTCCTTGGTGAGTTGGCCTTGTTACAAGTGTCCAAATCTTACTACACACAAATTGGTTGAGCTCTTCCAGCATAGCTTCAATCGAACTTCGATCACTAAGCATTTCATCCACTTTCTTTGGTTCCATTTGGGATGAGAAACTTGTGAACATTGCCTCATTAAAAGTGGCTACTTTTGTTTGTACTGGACTGCCAATATCACCAATTATAAGGTTTGGTGGATGATTGTGAAGCCATTTGAGATTTGGTTTGAAAGGGTCAAAGATCTTGATACGACTCTTGATTATGCAACACTTGGTCATTATCAACAACTTGCACAGGCGCTCCAACAGTTCAAACTTGCTTTTGATGAACATTCTCTCCATGTTCATTAGCAATTCTTACATTATAATCATTAACCTCAGAAGAAGGAATCTTAGGAGTGGGCACAAACACTTCTTCATCACCATCACTATCATTATGATCCAATGATGACGCTTGGTGTGAAATGTTATCAACTCCTATATTTTCAACAATAACCTTACTCAGCACTTAATTAGCATCATCAAACTTAACATGAATTGATTATTCAATATTAGATGTTTTTCATTTTTGGCATAGCGTAGAATGATTTCCTCATCCGCTTTAGGATCGAATGTATTTAGGCTGTGAGAACCAATGTTATGAATGAAACATTTTGAACGAAATACATAAAAATAAGAAATAATGTTAGGTTTACGTCCCTTCCATAATTCATATGGAGTCTTTCCGTGTTGATTGTTGATCATACACCGGTTCTGAGGGTAACAAGCAATGTTGACTGCTTCGGCCTAACAACTCTGCTGAACACTTCATGGAGTATCCATTATCTGTACAAAACTTCTCAACAATATGGTTAGTAAATTCAGTTCCTCTTATCGCTTCTAATAATTGTTACTTTTAATCTTTAAAGGTTTGTATTTAACGAATTAGTTTTGTGAGTTTTCCATTAGTTTTAACTTTAGACGCTAGAAATTCTACCCATGTATAGCGTGAGAAGTCATCAACTATCACCAAAGTACATTTCTTGCCAATAATGCTCGGTACTTTTATTAGTCTTAACAAGTTCATATGTAGTAATTCAAGAATTCTAGAGATAGATAGACGTGCCTTCTTCTTAAAAGATGAATTAACTTGTTTACCTATTTGTTATGTATCACATAAACAGTCTTTCTGGAACAAGCCTTTAGGTAATCCCTCTACTAGATAAGTGTTACAAGTTGAGAAATTTCCTTAAAATTAAGGTGATTCATTACTTTATATCATAACCAACCCATTTCTGATTGACTCTTAGCGACAAAGCATGTAGGGTTTTTATTTAAATTTGAACCCCAATTGACTATATAAACATTATTAGTTCTTATTCCTTTCTGTTTAGTAGATCCAATCTTAGCATCATTGATATATCAATAGTCACTTGAAAATTTTACTTCAAAAACTGTCAAAAAATTGACTAATTGTTGGTCTCAAATGGCATATGAAAAGGGTCTAAAGGGGGGGGGGGTTAGAATAGAACCTTTAGTTTTTTTTACCTACAAAAAATTTCTTGCCTTTTAAAATATTTTGAACGCTTGCAAATCAAAGCGCTAGGTTAAGCTCTAGAATGGGAATAACTTAGACTTGGTGATTTTAGCAATTGCCAAAGTAGGGTAAAGCTCAGATCTCTTAATCAAAGTTAGCACAGTGAAAATGATTTTGATTTAGCATTGTTTAACTAATTAGTCGCATGACTGATTTTAATGTTTCTAAAAGATAATATGCAAATGATAAAGAAAACAATAAAACTGTAAAGTAAATGACACTAGATATGAAAGGTTCACTGGGTGGTGTAATCCTAACTATGTCATTCTTGTCTTTACACTCGGAGGAATTCACTTCATGATTCTCAAAGTCTTCACAAAGATGACTTCAACAAATGGTGAATAAAAATGAAGATGATCTTGAGCTCCTTGATCACACAGACTTAAACTTTACTTAGATCTCTTCTCAACAAACTTCTTTCACCTAGAAATAATGCTTGAAACACAACTTCTTCTTCACACAGAGGAAAGAGGTTGGAGGGTTTTGTTACTCAGGTTTGTTTGATTTGAAATTTTAAACAACTTGGAATATCTCAGTAATGGTGTAGGGCTCTTCAAGGAAGATGTTTGAGATATTGGTGACTATCTTTTGGAATGTATGAAAAGCTTGAAGGATTTGGATAGGGAGATTTAAAAGCTTTTATTGGAAGGATTTCAACAAAGTTTCTGCGTATTTTCTTGTGTATATCTTATGTAATTAGGGTTTGCTGAAAGGTACTATTTTTAGATATTTCTTGGGATTTGTCTGTTGGACACATGCTGGCACGTGTCTAACACAAGGCGAGTGGATAACTCCTTTTTCTGATATTCCTGAAATTCTGCTGCAACAAAGTGGTTGAGCCATCGTTGATCTCTGACAGTCAAATCACAATGGTTTGTCCATACATCAATGGTCGGTATCACATTTAATGATCTTATCAAGCATTTAATGCATTTTAATTTATTTCCCGTTGAAAATAACTGCCCATTATTGATTGCATTTAAGTTCTTGATGACTTCGGAAGTTATTTCACTTGAATCTAAGTGCTTAAGTGGTTCAAAAATCCTGAAATGACTTAAGTGCTTCGAGAACGCTTAAACCAAACTTCATTCTAGCGACTTCAGATTCTGATCTTCAACTTCATCTTTGACAGACTCACCGAGAATTCTATTAACGATTGGGTTTTCGATACTTACTATAAAATCTATGAAGAAAAAATTAAAGCCATATACAAATAAAAAAGATACAACCTTTCAAATGCTTATACAGATTTGTCTAATGAAAACATGAACTTACATTCTTTTGGTGTCTAACAAAAAATCCTATCTTGTCATCATCAAAACATCTAACATAAAATTTCCTAACAGTTTTCGCCTTTTTGATGATGTCAAGACCTTAACTCTTTTATAATTTAAGAGTTAGACAAAACCCAAAGGATTATATAAGTTAGCATTGGAAAGTTAGTTGAGCTAGTTAATAGTTAGATTAGCTTTGACAAGATGTTTCAGCATGAAACATTCATTTATATATATCATTGAACGCATACAATGTTCACAATAAAAGATAAGCAAAAGAAAATACAAGGTAAAGATAACATTAAAGTGATTATTTGCTTTGCTGTCGCTTTACTACTTCTTCTCTTTGCTCAACCTTAAAGATTTATCTAGCGAGATCCATAAGAACCATGTCGATGTCCACCATTGTTGTATGGGTTCCTCATTATAGTCGTCTTTGTTCTTTGCGGCATTTTCCCAAAATTCTAGCAACCTCTTGACACAGTAAGCGTCCTGATGAGATTATGATAAATGTCTCGAACTTAGTCATTTGAAGGATTCTAGTTGAGCAGCCATCTTAGAGGTGCAAATATGGGTGAAAACCCATACCTTCGAGAAAATTGACATCTAAGTCAGGTAGCCTATGCCTCTGCCTAAAATATCTTGGCTTGCGCATTTTGGTAACCTTTTGTTTAAGGTTTTTTATTTCATAAAAAATTGTGCGCCAATTTTTCTTATTTGTTTTCATCTCAGTAGCTTTGGCTTTTGGCATATCTTATCCCTTCTTGACATTATGCCCATTTATTTTAGGAGGAGTTTGACTTCGTCGACTAAGAGAACAACTAGCTCAGCGATACTTTGAGCGAGTGAATTCGACAGATTGTGTTACTCGGCACGCATAGAAGCATTTTGAGCAGGAGATTGTGATATTGGTTACATCATTGTGTTCGGCAGAGGGCAAACTTTTTCTAAGACAATTATGGAGCATTGGAGGGTTTCATTTCTTACATCCTTAATCCAAGTGTCCCTCGTCCCTTGATTGCATCCTGCATTTTCAGTTTCAAGTCGAGAACAGAAACCCTGGATTTCAATAAGGGATTTCCTGATTGCTTTCTTGATATCTTTTACCTCTGTATCACTATCAAAATTTGAGTCGCTAGAGGACTCTGATTGGTTAGAAGATGACTCAAGTCCACAAGACTTGGATGCCACAGTCTTTCCCTTTGTGGGATCTCTGATGAGCGGGTCCTCTGATTCTTCTGACTGATCGACCTCATTAATCACTTTATCCGTTGACTTAGTTGCATCATCAATTTGTTCAACTAAGACATCAAGTGGTGCTTTTTCAGCTAGAGCGCTTAGAGCATCTAGCATGAGCACGTCTTCCACAATTGGAGACTGATTCACTTGTATTTCTGTGATTTCCACAGCAAGATAAGGTTTTGCAATAGGGATGACCCAGAGCAGGCTAATCACTTCCAAAATATTCCTTGGACTTAGGTAGTGAGTCTGCAAAATGAAAAAGATAGTGTCTTCGTGTTTTTCAGTGCATAACGCTAGATCAGCGTCTTCCAAGAAAGTCACTCCTTAGATATATGAATTGAAAAAGTCCATCAAATAAGGCATAAGGGCCTGGGCAAGCGCAAGATCCACTAGTTGAATAAGGGAAACAATCTAAGCCACAAGGATATTTTGTTCATAGAATAAGCTCGGCTGCACATTATAAGCCCTGAACGCATTAAAACAAAATTGTTGGTTGAAAGTTATGTCCATTGATGGAGCGTTCTCCATAACTACTTTTTCTGTTCTGTAATCTTCCACATGCTTGTAAGTGAGGATTATGCGCGTTTCGCTCGGCCAGGGAGCTTTGTCAAGTATATTAGTGGAAGCTTCTTTGTTTTGGTCCAATCAATTGCCTTTGATGACTTTGAGAAGCTCTTTTTTGATGTATCGCTCAATCCCCTATCCGTAGTAAGCCATGTTGGTTTGGTGATCCCCGGGGCGACTAACTCAACAGAAGATTAAAATTTTTACACTAAATGATAGCATAAACGTAAAACACCCCGGCACAGATCTGATGGGCTTGATTAATTCATAAACATAATTAAATTGCGTAACAAAAATTACGAACAGTAAATTTTTGGTTTTGGTTGGATCTTTTTCAACCTACTACAAGCTCCATGAGCTTTTCGCCTTTTCGCAGCTCCGAGTAGTGTGCTTCAATCGCCGTGCCTCTAAGAATATTCCACACCTCCTCGAGTCCCAAATTGTCCTATTTTCGATGCAATCCAATAGAACGGATCTAGAACTTAACTATCTAGTCTTTATGTGAAAAGATGAGGAATATTTGATGTGAGTAATTAAGCTCAACACATGAGCAAAATTACAACTTGGATAATAAGGCTAGGGGCAGCTATGAGAGAAAAATGAAGAACGAAATTTCTCTTCTTCTTCTTCATCTTTTGTGATGGCCGAAATTATGAGAGAAAAATAACTAATGATGCAGTCTAATTTTCTCTTACTTGATCACATATATATAGAGATGGAATCCAAACCCTAAAAGAGTTTGTAGATAAGAAAATAACCTAATCTCCAAGATAAAGTATTTTCCTTATCTTGGATTCATCCTTAATATATATTAAATAATAATATACATATTTATACATATATATTACACGCCTAGCGTGTATATACATTGTGTGTTTATATATATATATATTACTATTTTACATGTATATCCCATATGTATAATCCTCCAAGGTATTGAATTAGTGACCGAGTAACTTATCTGTCATTGATTGCATAAGTCAACCAATGATGTACCTTTGGTCAAGTAGTTGAGGAAGGAAAGAATTCCTCTTCCCTTCACCTCATCTCACACGCCAACTAGCAAGCCTTGGAGTCCAAGTTTTAATCTCTTGATTTAATTCTTGACTCCAATTAAATAATTACAAGGAATCCAATTCTTTTAATTAATTTTCAATTATCAATATCATTTATTTAACTTGAGTCCAACCCAATTAAATAAACTACTTGGACTACATAAAGTCCACTAATTAATTAATCCAATAATATTAATTAAATGGCATTAATTAGTTTTCACTAATTAATTTATATTCCAAACTAGGAAAGTACGATATTTCCCAATTTCCTAAATTTCCTCAAATTGATTAATTCACACTTTAAGTGGGAACTCTATGGAGTTTGTGTGTGACCACATAGGCTCAATTATGCACTAGTAGTTGGCACACTTTTCCAAAGTGCTAGTGTACTTTCCAAAAATGGAAATACAAGATAAATAAAACCTTATTTAATCAAGTCTTGAATTACTCACCACACTAATTGAAGACACGTACAAATCGTGGTTGCTGTCTAGCAACGGGCCACGAAGACCTAGACAAAATTGATATAAGTAAAGATACGCCTTTAACAATCATGATCCTTGGATTAGTAAGATCCTTCCATCATGATCTCCCGATTGAGTCTAGAGTATATGTTTAGTTGAAACCCTAATAACTCTATAGTTATGTTTTCCACTTACAATAGGGTTGACTTTGACCTTCAAAACATAGAAACCCTATTCCCGTTTAAAAGTCTTACTTCGGCTAAAGATTTTTTTTGTCAACTTACGTTGTAAACATAGGAGATATAATGATACTTCAATTAGAGACGGATTCCATCTTGATTCTCACTTATATCCATATATGATCAGATCACACCCAAAATACCCATATGGCCATCTTAACAGATCATGAGCAGTTCGAAGCGTGATGGATTATATATAAGATATTCAATGGAATCTCAGGTCCATGAGGATTACTCTTATACTACATGATCGTCGGAAGTTCTACATTCGACTGGGATTCCTTTTAAGAAATTCCACTGGCTTGTTCAGTTTAATTACCTATATCCAATAGGAACCCTCATGCATACATTGGCTTTCACTGTGCCTGTACCTATGGAATGAGGTACACTCCGCAGAGTATGTATCATACAAACAAATCGTTTAAGTTTTGTCAATATCCCTGATCTCGGCAAACATGTTCATGACTTGGAACATTGTTTAAGGATCACAACCTTAGAGACATATTCCATCATTGCCATTCCCAATGCGTGATGATGTCCCTTAGACCTGTGTGACCCTAAAGCACTTTTTTGTAACATATGCAAGATGTAAAACAAGAATAAAGAATGTCATAATAAATCGACTTTATTTATAAGGAAAAGATTGTCTATAGAGTCTATCTATTACAAGTTTTGCACCCAAATAAATTGGTGTGCCGGGTATCTACTCTATCAATCTCCCACTTGCCCTAGAGCCAACTGCCCATGTATTTGAGTCCCATCCTTGTGAGATTTTTTCTAACACCTTTTGGCTAAGGGGTTTGGTCAAAGGGTCTGCTACATTATCTCCCTTGTCCACACGCTCCATTCTGACGTCGCCTGTCCTGATGATCTCCCTGATCAAATGGTATCGTCTTTGTATATGCTAGGATTTCTGATGAGACCTAGGCTCTTTTGCTTGTGCAATAGCTCCATTGTTATCACAGTACATCGGTATTGAGCTAATGACAGATGGAATGACACTAAATTCTTGAATAAAGTTCCTCATCCAAATAGCTTCTTTCGCAGCTTATGAAGCCGCAATGTACTCTGCTTCAGTGGTGGAATCAGTGGTATTGGATTGCTTGGTACTTTTCCAACTCACCGCGCCGCCATTAAACAAAAGCACAAAACCCAAAATAGATTTTAAGTCATCCACATCTGTCTGGAAACTAGAGTCTGTGAAGCACTCTAATTCCAATTCTCCATTACCTAAGACCAAGAACAAATCTTTAGTTCTGTTCAGATCCTTAAGAATTATCTTGACTGCGGTCCAGCGTTCTTCACCTAGATATGCCTGATAGCGACTTCACACTCCCAGTACATATGTTACATTAGGTCTTGTGCATATCATATAGTACATTATGCTTTCTATAGCAGATGCATAAGGGGTTTGAGACATCCTCTCTATTTCTTGCTCTGTCTTGAGAAACATTACCTTGGAAAGAGTGATTTCATTTCCCATAGGAAAGAATCCTCACTTGGATTCCTCAATCTGAAACCTATTAAGTACTCTACCGATATACAGGGATTGGGAGAGCCCTAGCATCCTATTTGATCTACCTTGGTAGATCTGCATAACCAGTATTTAGGATGCTCCTCCCATATCCTTCATGGAGTATTGATTGGATAACCATACTTTAGTTGATTGCAACAATTCTACATCATTTCCGATTAGAAGGACGTTGTCATCATAACCCAGTAACCCTTTTGTACAAACATGCTTCATCAACATTTTGAATATATCCATACTTTTGTAAGATAGTGTCCAAATGTCTTCGGGAAGCTTGTCTGAGTCTATAAATGGATCTTTGGATCTTACACAATTTCTGTTCGCGTCCTTTAGATATGAAACCCTTTGGCTGCTGCATATATATCTCTTCCTCAATTTCACCATTGAGAAATGTTGTTTTCGCATCCATCTATCAAATCTCAAAGTCAAGATATGTAGATATAGCTAGAAGAATCCTAATGGACTTTAGCATTACAATCTGCAAGAAAGTTTCCTCATTATCAATTCCTTATCTCTGAGTGAACCCTCTCCATCATCTGCAAGCTTTTACTTGTAGACCCACTTACAGCCAACAAGGTTAATGGCCTCAGATGGGTCCACCAAGGTCCATACCTTGTTAGAGTACATAAAGTCCATCTCTGATTTCATAGCTTCTAGCCATTTTTTCGAATCAATGTCCAACATTGCTTCCGCGTATCGTTTAGGGTCGAAATGGATTTGAGGGTCCTCTGAGTTGCTTTCTTGCAAGTGGCTGACACATCTTTTATGGGCGCACGAGACCCTTTCGGATCTCCTCACAGGTTGTGTACTTTCAAGTTGGACTTTACTTTGTGCTTGTGTGGTATCAGGTGGAAGTGTTGATGGTTCTTGAGGTATCTCATCTCTTTGAGTTTCCTCAAGTTCTATGACCGACCATTTTCCATCTAATAGAAATTCCTTTTCAAGGAAGGTCGCATTTCTCGAATCAATAACCTTTTGTTCCGAGGGGTCATAGAAATAATATCCAAGGGTTTCCTTTGGATATCCCATAAACTTACACAATATGGATTTCGCATCCAATTTATCTCCCACTAAGTGCTTCACATAAGCAGTGCACCCCCACACATTAAAGTGGTTATATGGGGGTGTCTTGCCACACCACAACTCTTAAGGAATCTTGGGCACAGACTTGGAAGGTAACCTATTGAATAATAGACCGTCGTTTCCAATGCATAGCCCCACATAGACTTTGGAGCTTCAGTGACACTCATCATGGATTGAACCTTCTCCAACAGGGTTCGATTCCTTTACTTAGCTACCCCATTGAGTTGAGGCGAGCCAGGCAGAGTCCACTGTGAGAGAATCCCATTCTCTCTTAGATAATCAAGAAACTCAGTAGAAAGATATTTACCTCCTCGATGCAATCGAAGAGATTTGATATTCCTTCCCATTTATGTTTCTACTTCATGTCTGAACTCTTTAAATTTCTCAAAAGATTCAGACTTGTATCTAATCAGATACACATACCCATAACGGGAGACGTCATTGGTAAATGTTATGAAATAATTGAACCCACCTCTAGAACTTATGCTAAGTGGGCCGCATATGTCGATGTGGATCAATTCCATCACTTCTTTGGCTCGCTCTCCTTTCCCTGTGAACGGTAACTTGGTCATTTTTCCTTTAATACAAGATTCTCAAACACTCAATTCATCCAAATCATTAATATTCAAATGACTTGATAAGTTTCGAATTCTTTCCTAGGAAACGTTGTTAGGTGTATGTTAGGAAATTTCATGTTAGATGTTTTGATGATGACAAGATAGAATTCAATGTTAGACCCCAAAAATACAATGTAAGTTTCCGTTTTTCATAGAATGATGTATAAGCGTTTGAAAGTTGTAATTCATTATAGGCTTGAAATTTTGCTCTTTGTAGAATTTAGACTAAGTCTTAGCGACTGAATCGCTTGTAGAATTCTAGGTGACTCTATTAGAGAAGAAGTTGAAGACCAGTGTCTGAAGTCAACCGGAGATAAAAAATTTCTTCTTAGTGTCTGTCAAACGCTAAAAGATCTCATTTCAGGATTTATGGATCAGCGCTCGAAATCCCTCAAGCGACATATGTCAGATTAACCTGAAATAAATTCTCAAGTCATGAAGGACTTAAATGCAATCATTCAACGGGCATTTATTTCCAACGGGAATTAAATTCAAAATGCATTAAATGCCTGATAAGAGCATTAAATGTGATAAGCCAATGTGACTTGTGGATACACGACCTTTTGACCAGACTGTCAGGAAAATTCAGAATTTCAGCTGCTCCCGTCCAATCGGCTTCAGCGAATTTTCAGGAATGTCAGAGAAAAGGTATACTCACGCGTCCCGTGAGACGCACGCTCCTATATGTGTCCATCGGACAGATCCCAAGAAATTTCCTATAAATACCTTACCCCAGTAAACCCTAAAAACATATAAGATACGTATGAAAAAGAGAAGAGAAACTATTACCAAAAATCTTACACAAATTTTCAGAGAAAAAGCTTAGAAACTCCATAGCCAAATCTTTCAAGCTTTTTATCTACATTCCAACAGTAAAAAATATCTCAAACATCTTCCAGAGAAGAAACTCAAATTTCAACTAAGATATTCCAGGTTGTTTGATCTTTTCAAAAACAAACAAAACGCTAGCGGCAAACCTCAACCTTTCATCTGAGTGAGAAAAGTTGATTGAATCCTTTCAGGCAGTATTTCTGAGTGAGAGAAGCTTGAAGAAGACGATCTTCATTGATGCTGAAGTCTGTGTGATCAAGGAGCCCAAGATCATTTTCACCCTTTTACTATTGTGTAGAAGATTCTGTGTGACTCTTCGAAAATCATTCTAGTAAATTCCTCTAAGTGAAAAAGGAGAAGAAGGACGTAGTTGGGACTACACCACCCAATGAACCTTATATATCTTGTGTCATTTATTTTATTTATCGTATTATTATTTTTTTTTACATCATTTATCTTTGAAAGAGACAAGTTAAAGTGCAAAGCGATTAAGTTGACTAAAAGAATGCTAAAACTCATTTCCATTGTGCTAACCCTGATTAGGCGATCTAAGCGTTGCCCTACTTTGGTAAACTGCTAAAATCACTAAGTCTGAGTTAACTTTTCTGAAGCATCTGACCCAAGTGCTCAGTCATCCAAAGCGTTCAAACCTTTAAAGTGATACGAAATTTTTGAAGTCGAAAAAGACTTCAGGGTCTATTCAACCCCCCCCTTCTAGACCCTTTCGTATGCCACTTGGGACCACCAAGTGGTATCAGAGCGGTTGAAGTAGAAACCTAAGCGTTTCCAAGCGTAACTGCTTGTTCAGATCCATTTTTTTAATCGCTTTTAAAAATCTCTCTTTAAAAACATTTCATTATGGCTTTTAAAAAAATGCCTAAGCTGGTAGAATCAAACTATGATTCTTGGAAACTTAGAGCATTCGCATATTTATGGTCATGCGATAATGAAATGTGTGATGTGATTACAGATGGCCCCATTCAGATTATGAAAGTTGTAACTCGAGCCCCTGGAGCGACCAAGGCTACTCCAGATGGTTATGTCGAGAAACCTAAGATAGAATGGACGCCAGAGGATAGAAAAAGAGCTATTCTGGACAATGTTGGATGAAGTGCACTTTACTCCGCGCTAGGAGATAACGATGCATTGTTCAACAAGTTCAAGCAATGTAAAACCTCCAAAGAAATGTGGGATAAGTTGGCCATTGTGTGTGAAGGTTCAGCACAAATGAAGGAAAACAAGCTCTCCATAGCCATGCAAAGATTCGAGCATTTCAAAATGCAGCCCAGTGAGACGCTAGAACAATTGGACGCAAGATTCACCTTGCTCATTACCGAGTTAACGTCATTAGACAAAGAATTGACCAACAAGGAAATGGTCAATAAGATTTTCAAGACAGTTGCAATGAGAGAATCACAAACTTTGGAGACTCTTACTCCAAAACATGTGTTTTCAGAGTTAAAGGCATTTGAATTCGAGTTAGGTGAAGTCAGAGACACAACAACTTCAGCATGAATGTTTTCAGGAGTTAAAGGCATTTGAATTCGAGTTAGGCAAACTTCATTTCAAACTCCTGAGCGCCTCAGTCAAGCCCCAGAGACACAACAACTTCAGCGCCTCCATCTCCTACACAAAACTGAGCTGGATCAGATTATCCACTGAACAAAAAAGAAAACTAATTTGTGTTATAATGCAGGAAACCGCTACCACAGGAGCACCTTCGCCCAAAGGTTTGCTATAAAGAACCATTTCCCGTAAAGCGTTAGTGAAAATAGGTGAACCTAAACCAGTCTCATGGCAAGAGAAGGAATCAAATGAAGAAAGAGCCAACACCGAAATGGTACATCGATAGTGGGTCTCAAGGCACATATTCAAACGAGTCAAGAAATTCAAGAATTCGGTGATAACTACAAAGGTAAAACCAAAGGTAAGTATCATATAGGGGGAAAAGAGAATGTTGAGGGTCTTAAGCTATTGTTTAGCATTAGCAATTTTTTGATAAACTTCAAGCACTTCTGCTTTCAAACTAAGACTAAGTCTCCAGAACCCATTTGATATAACACCCCCAGCTTTATTGCTAAAAATCTCATAGAAAAAGTATCCACTTTAAGCCCCAGTTAATATGTACTTGTCAGATTACCAGGGTTCCTCAATCGCCAGTCAAATGGGCACATCAATTCTATCACTTCTAGAGTTCACTATTGCATCGCCTCGCCGATGATCGCTCCTACACAAAGATGAAACTAAAGCTCTAATCTCATTGCAAAATTCAAAAGATCCAGCGATGGATCAAAGCATGAGATTACCCTCCACTGAACAAGCCGCTAAAATGAAGTCTAACTAATTGGGTCGAAGTGCTTGCTACATAAGAAATTGCAGGAAACTCCAGGGACGTAAGCTAAGTATTTTCCAAAAGGTAAATTCAGGAGATCCTAAACCTTCGCTATGCCACAAGGTAAATTGCTGAAGCAGATGATGCTCGAGTAAGGTTAACCATTTCAACAAGCGTCACACCAATGATAAAGTGAGATGACCTGGAATCATCGTGAGATGAAAGTAGTGATCATGATGAACCTGGAACACGACTGCGCGAGGCCTCAGCGCGTTGATCTGCTTCTCATGAAGCACTAGTCAGACGAGCCATGTTGAAGCATGAAGCGCTTAATGATTCAAGTTGGGTTGAAGCGATCAAGAAGAGCTTAACCACCAGCTAGTACCAAAGCCAACTACCTAGTTTTTAGCAACATGGACGAAGACCATTGTTATACTAGTCGCTAGGGTTATTGTCAAGAAGAGGTAATTGATTTTGATGAAACATACACCCCAATAGCCCGTCTTGAAGCGATTCGTATGTTCCTAGCGTTTGCCGCATTCAACAAATTCACGGTATATCAAATGGACGTGAAGAGTGCATTCTTGATTCCAAGAAGAAGTCTATGTGGAGCAACCTCCAGGATTCATCAATAACCATGGCAAATGTATGGTCTATAAGCTGGATAAGGCACTCTATGGCCTTAAACAAGCACCAAGAGCATGGTATGACACTCTCTCTATTTTCCTTATAGGTAAAGGCTTTTCAAAAGGCAGCGTTGACACAACGTTATTTAAAATTACCTATAATGAAGATATTCTCTTAGTCCAAATTTATGTTGATGATATTATATTCGGTTCTACAAATAAGCGATTGTGTAGAAATTTTCGAAAATGATGCAAGATCAATTTGAAATGAGTATGATGGGTGAATTAACTTTCTTCTTAGGATTACAAGTTAAACAACTCCCTAATGGAATTTTTATAAACCAAATTAAATATACAAAAGACATGATTAAGAAATTTGGTATGGAAAATTCATTATCTTCAAAAATTCCAATGAGGCAAACGCTTAAGTTAGATAAAGATGAAAGTGGAAAGAAAATTGATATCACTAACTATAGAGGTATCATTGGATCACTTCTTTATCTTACCGCTAGTAGACCAGATATTTTGTTTTCGGTATGCGTGTGTGCACGCTTTCAAGCTGATCCTAGAGAATCACACTTAAATGCTGCCAAGAGAATCCTTAAATACCTAAAAGGCACACAAAATGTGGGCTTATGGTATCCACGTGACTCTCCTTTTGAACTAATTGGTTATTCAGACGCAGATTTTGCAGGAAGCAAAATAGATAGGAAAAGTACTAGTGGTACATGTCAATTTCTAGGTGACAGACTAGTTTCGTGGCATAGTAAGAAACAACAATCCATAGCGACTTCTACCGCTGAGGCAGAATATGTAGCCGCTGGGACCTTTTGTGCACAGATTCTTTGGACGAGGCAACAACTTAGAGACTATGGAATTATCCAAGGTCCTACCCCAATCCATTGTGATAACCAAAGCGCTTTAGCTATGACTCGAAATCCTGTCCTTCATTCTAGAACTAAACACATTGACATTAGATACCATTTCTTGCGTGACCATGTTCAAAAGAAAGATATCTCCATGCACTTCATTGACACTGACAAACAACTGGCAGATATCTTCACCAAAGCGCTCAACGAACAACGCTTTCTCACTTTGAGAAGTGAATTAGGTATGATCGATTTAAACGCTTAAATCATAAAGCATCATATTTAAATCGGCATACAATTTAGGGGGAATCCACCTTATGTTTATGTCTAAAGCGTTTTGACAAAATCTGGAATAAGGTATCAATTTTAAGGGGAACTTTAAAATTGTACTTATAACAGGTTAAAAGCGATTGTGATCAAAAATGATTTAAAATTAAACGCATTAATCACTAGCGCTTATCTTTATGCATGACGAAGTCAATCTTTAAATAAAATTGTCATTTCTAAATTCAAGCGATTGACTTTACCACAAACTTTACAAAATAAAATTTTGTTCTCCAAAAGTCTTAAGCGTTAAAGAAATTCCCACGATAACGCTAAGAAAATTGTTTAAAAATCATGCATAGTTTTCATCGATAAAAGGATCGCGTGTGGATAAGTATAAAAGATTAGATTTGATAACTACGCACACGTGTCTATCAAATCAAACTGACGGTTACTGACATCTATCAAAAAACGAGATAGTTCAGGTTTGCACGAGTCTGATTACGTGTCAGTGTACTATCAGGCGCGTGTATTTCACGCTAAAAATTTCAAATCATTTCAAACGTTTTTCAATAAATTTGGTAACTGCGGATCCCAAAATTTCGCACTTTTTGGTAACTGATAAACTATTTTACCGTACTTTTTGCATCCGTATTTTCCTAAAAACGTATCAGATTTGACTCCTTTCAAATTTCAAACTCTTTAACTGTCCACGTGTCAACATCGTAGCCATTGAAACGCTAATTTTTGCCTCTATTTAAACCCTTCAAGGTCTTTACAATCAGATTTTATCACTTTCACAAATTCTCTCTACTGTAAAAATCTGCATCTTTCTCAAGGAAAACATTCCTCTCTCTCTCAAAAAGCTTTCAAACTTTCAGCAATGGCACCCAAAGTTGCAAAATTTTCCAAATCACCCAAGTCAGCTACCGGAAAAACTTCCCGTGCTAAAAAATCAGTCACTGTTAGCGCCGAATTTCTGGTTAACTGGGACTATTTGTTTGAAAACTAGAACTTTCCTCTTCGAACGATTCTTCCACTCGTTCAAGAATCTGGTTTGAGAGATATGATCACTACTATTTTCAACTATTTTGAAGATGAATCTCTCCACTTCTTCAACAATGCCCTAATTTCTGAAGACGGCAATTCCATATCCCGGGTCTTCCCCTTCGCCAAAGAGACTTTTGTTCTTACTCCTTCCTTGATTTCTTCATTGTTGGTTTTACCCAATGATGGATCTGAGGTGGAACACGTTAATCTCGGAGATGCTACAAAAGTCTAGGAATTGGTCAAGAAAGACAATGTCATTACTGCATACGAGCCGAACTTCAAGAAGAACGACATGAAGGGAGAATATGTTATTCTCGTAGACATTTGCCCCAAGATGATCGAATGCAGGGAAGGGACATTCGATAAAGTTACAAACCTCCAGTGCAAGATGATGGTGGCCATTCTGACCAAATTGAAGGTAAATTGGTCTCTCTACGTTTTTAACGCTTCAAGGCAGCGATGGCCAAGTCGGTGAATCCCAAGCGTTATGGGATTATGCTAAGTCGTATTCTTAGCGCTTGTGGTTATACAAACTCTTCGGGCAAGAAGATTCCAGCGACAAAATTCTATGGAAAGAAAATGATTCGTGAGCTGCAAAAGCCAAGGAACCTAGGTGGTGCAGCTGTTCCAAAATAAGAGCGTGAGCGACTTCGTGCTCTAGGAGTTGTTCATAGTGAAACCAGCGCTTAGAGAGTCAGTGAGCGTTCCTCCTTCTCACGCTGTTCCAGAAATCAGCTCAGATCCTCAAGCCGCTACTCAATCTAAGAGGCTTCCTAGTTTTCAGGGTAAGTATTTGCTAAGCAAATTAGTATATCCTTTCCTCATTAGTTTCTAAGTCTCTAACGCTAAGATAAAAATTCTTTCAGCACAATGTCAAGCGGATATTCAATATGTTCTCAACACTCTTGACGAATTAGATATTCCCATTCGTGCTGATCCTATAACTTCTTTTCTCGACTTAGATCCAGAAGAAGTTGTTCTAGAGCCTGAGGAACCTGTCCCAGAAACAGATCAAGAGACTGAAATAGTCGATGATATTCCTCAGGGTAAGTGAATTAGTCTTTTCTATCTTTCTACTTAATGGAAATTTTTGCTTGCTTTTCTCAATCGCTTACATGTATCAGCTCAAGATGTACCTCCAGAGGCCCCAATCACTGATGCCCCTCTTTCATCCGAGATTCCAGTTGAAGTGGATGTGGATATGGCAACTGTTGTGGATATCGCTAAGGAAGCATCTCAAACCCTTCCTGACGCTGAAACATCATCAGCCAGTGAAGCGACTTTAAATGCTGAGCGGTCGATAGAAGTGGGCCCCATCCCAACAGAAGTGATTTCTATTATTCCTACGCCAACGGGACCTCCTCCTCGTGTCATCGATTTCTTCCCCCGCCGATACACTCCAGATGTTGAATTTTATTATGCCGCCAGAAGAACGAGACACTCAAACGCTTGCCGAGTTGGAAATACAATTTCAAACAACTCTCCATCGGCCCGATTTGTCCAACTGTCTCAAATTTGAAATCTTCGTGCGTATTGACGATCTAGGACTATATAACTTGGAGCGTCTTCACTCTCGCCTTGAGCATATTCGTCGTCCAGTTTTCAACAGAGCTGATCTTGATCTTCAGTGTTTCAATTCAAACGGTCGCTCGGATGAGTCCTTTTATCCTCAGCGCCAAAACAAGATTGTTTTCAAGAACCCCCACATGGTTGATTGGAACAAGGATCCAGACGAAGAAGATCTCAACAAGATAGGCTATTCAGCCCTCCCCTCCGTCGTCAAGTCTCCCAAGAACGCTCTCTCTCTGAATCCACTTAAGTTAGGGAAAGGCAAAGGACCGCTTGTTGCGGAGCGCACAAATCCGGTCAATTCGTGGATAGAAGATGAGGCCCGTGAATAACTCGCCAGATTATGGGCTGATGATTATGATTAAGAGACGGAAAGCATTGAGAAGTTCCTTGCTGCTACCAAAGAGCAAAAGAAAGCGGACAAACTTGGAAAACGGTGGATGATGAATACAGCGAGGTGGGCTGAAGAATTTGTTCTTCATTTCTACACCATTGAAGAACTGATCAGATATCCTTTTTTGTTCAATTTTGGAATAGAGTACAGATGCCGAGGTTATGCAACCTTTTTGCTTCAACAGCGTCAGAATATTGCAGGGAATGTTAGCGCTTTGCCACGATATCGACAACCAATCGAAAGCTACATTCGCCAGCAACATGCCTTATACAGCCAAGGTGGACGCTACGTTTTGCATCCTCGTGCCGGGTTTGTTCAACGAGTCTTTCCTGACCAAAATGAAGACGCTTCATCAAGTAAACAACCTCTTCTTCCAGGCCAGAGTCAGATTAGTGTGGATGTTTCAACTGAACACGCTGAGTTCGCTGAGTTCCGCAAATCAATGAGAGCAGTGTTTGAAAATGCCCAATCGCTGGACATCAGTTTCAATCACTTTTCCGGGTGTTACAATTTTTGAGGCTATACTCTTCACCCCCTGCTCTTTAGTGAATCCAATATTCAAGTGGCCAAGATAATCTCGCTAATTAGGCCAGTGGACCAAGAAGCAGCTCAAGTGCTCATGCCTTTGATTTTGGACTCCTTCAACTGTTATACTTCAGGGATTGCTTTACCGGAAGGTGTGCAACTTGCACTAAGTACCGAAGAGCGCGAATGCACTATATTCTTTGTCCCGCAATCTAGCCTGATCAGTCCAAGGCATGTGATGAAAGCCCTTGGCCCCCTCTGGGTCATTGGTCTTAGAGAACCTTCTCCCTCCATCAAAATTATAGAAGAAGAAAGTGCTCCTACTTAGGATGACGCTCCACTTCCAGATTCCTCCAGCGCCCCAGTGGTTGAGCCCCCAGCGATTGCAGATCCTATCATGGATAGAGCGATTGAAGAAGTGCACTCTGAAATTGCTCAAGCGCCTGAAGAAACTTTTGTCAGAGATAAATCCAAAGGTAAGGCTGCTGTTTCCTCATCCCCAGAGCGTCCTTCTTCCGATTCAGATTCTGAGAGCGATTCAGAAGCCAGAGATTTCAGACAGGCAGTCTGGAACTCGGTAACCAACATTGAGGGTTCCTGCTCCAAAATCTTTAAGGCTGCTAATAGGCATATCCGCATAGTGTCGGATACGTGGACTCGTGATATTGGCAACGCTGCAAATAAAAGCACTATTGCTATCATGCAAAGCATATCACCTCTTATCGCTGAGCTCTCATCTGAATTCAACCGTCACTTAGCTCAGAGCGCCCTGGCCGATACTGAAAGACACGCTTCATCCGATGCTGCCGCTCAGAGTGTCGCTCAACAAGTTTCTCTTCTCATCGAAGAAGTTAGACTCTTGCGCCGGCGATGTCGTTGAACTCAAGAACTCCCATGATAATGTCAAGAAGAGGGAAGATAAAGAAAAGTCCAAAGCAATTTCCAAGACAGATAATAAACAGTGGCGTTCATTGTTCGAAGAATTAGAAAGCATTAAGAAAATGCTATCCAAGAAAAGAAAGCCAAGGTATTATCTCAGAAAGTACGCGCTTCCAGAATTGGACGCCGAGTTCTTAGAAAGCATGGGATTTCTGCTTATGCCGGACCACTACAATGACCTATCAATTGGAGACCGTCAAATGATCGACAAAGAGATATCTATCATGACTTAATTCGTGAACTTGGTATTCCACCAAGGGACTGGACGGAAATGTTGTTAGAACTAAATGAAAGCGCCAGACTTCGTAGACATGATTATGATGAAGTTCAACATACGACAATGATCGATATTGATCGTCTCTTGTTGGAACTAGCGCTATAAGTTCTACAAGGCGAAGCAAGAGCGAAGCGACAGAAAAAGTGATTGGTGTTCTTTTTATGTTTTATCCGTTTTTTTTTATGGTTTTCCTTCAGTGTAAAACATGTATGCTTTAAATTCTCTCAATGAATGAATGTTTTAACGCTAAAACATCTTGTTGAAGCCAATCTAATTTTAGCTAACTTTACTAACTTTTCAAACCCTAACTTATATTCTTTTTAGCTAACTCTTATGTTTTAACCCTAACTTTTTAAGCAACTGAATCGCTAGTAGAATTCTAGGTGAGTCTATTAGAGAAGAAGTTGAAGACCAGCATCTGAAGTCAACCGGAGATAAAAAGTTTCTTCTTAGCGTCTGTCAAACACTAAAAGATCTCATTTCAGGATTTATGGATCAGCACTCGAAATCCCTCAAGCAACTTATGTCAAAATGCATTAAATGCCTGATAAGAGCATTAAATGTGATAAGCCAATGTGACTTGTGGATACGCCACCTTTTGACCAGACTGTCAGGAAAATTCAGAATTTCAGTTGCTCCCGTCCAATCGGCTTCAGCGAATTTTCAGGAATGTCAGAGAAAAGGTACACTCACGCGCCCCGTGAGAGACACGCTCCTACATGTGTCCAACGGACAAATCCCAAGAAATTGCCTATAGATACCTTACCCCAGCAAACCCTAAAAACATACAAGATACGTACGAAAAAGTGAAGAGAAACTATTGCAAAAAATCTTACACACATTTTCTGAGAAAAAGCTTAGAAATTCCATAGCCAAATCTTTCAAGCTTTTTATCTAAATTCCAACAGTCTAAAATATCTCAAACATCTTCCAGAGAAGAAACTCCAATTTCAACTGAGATATTCCAAGTTGTTTGATCTTTTCAAAAATAAACAAAACCCTAGTGACAAACCTCAACCTTTCATCTTAGTGAAAAAAGTTGATTGAACCCTTTCAGGCAGTATTTCTGAGTGAGAGAAGCTTGAAGAAGGTGATCTTCATTGGTGCTGAAGTCTGTGTGATCAAGGAGCCCAAGATCATTTTCACCCTTTTACTATTGTGTAGAAGATTCTGTGTGACTCTTCGAAAATCATTCTAGTAAATTCCTCCAAGTGAAAAAGGAGAAGAAGGACGTAGTTCGGACTACACCACCCAATGAACCTTATATATCTTGTGTCATTTATTTTATTTATCGTATTATTATTTTTTATTACATCATTTATCTTTGAAAGAGACAAGTTAAAGTGCAAAGCGATTAAGTTGACTAAAAGAATGCTAAAACTCATTTCCATTGTGCTAACCCTGATTAGGCGATCTAAGCGTTGCCCTACTTTGGTAAACTGCTAAAATCACTAAGTCTGAGTTAACTTTTCTGAAGCATCTGACCCAAGCGCTCATTCATCCAAAGCGTTCAAACCTTTAAAGTGATACGAAATTTTTGAAGTCGAAAAAGACTTCAAGGTCTATTCAACTCCCCCCCCTTCTAGACTCTTTCATATGCCACTTAGGACCACTTGGGACTCTTTCGTAGACCCTTTTATAAGTTATTTGTAAAAGTATTTTATAATTTCTATTTATGGAATAAAGTATTTGATTTTGTTCATATAAATCTAATGGCATATGGTAGTCGTAATCAAGGTTCGTGATGACAAGTTCATCTCGTATTCAATTCAGTTACAATTTGGTTCCACGGTGTTGGCTAGGTGACAACCTTATCCTTTGGAATCCTCCCATTGCCAACTGAATCGAGCCTAGAGAGTCGTGCCATGTGAAGAAAATAAATATTTCCATGCTAAGGGTATTTTGGTAAAATCACATTAGATGTGAATTGACTGAAAAAATCGATGACATGATTTCACTAAAGATATTTAATTGGATTAAATTAATTAATTAAATCACATTAATTCATAAGTTTAATTAATTGGAAATTAATTTATAACTTGAATTAAATCAATTAGATTAATTTTAATTCAATTAAAGTAATTAATTAATTGTTAATTGGATTGGACTTGGATTTAATTAATTACACATGGGCCAAGATGAAACAAAGTCGAGAAGTCCATCTGCACTAGGCCTAGCGGCTGCCCCTCTCAATAATACCTAGGGGTTGTGCTTATGTGAGTAAGTATTCAGTCAGTGTCAGTATTCTATACACACAAGTCATTGTTTCAGAATCTGACTAAGAGCCAAAAAGAAACCTAGAGCAATAAGAAAGCAATTTCCCTCCCTCTCTCTCCAGCTAGCTGCCACTACCACTGTTGCCGGTTGGAGATCAGAGCTTTTCTCAGAGAATTTTTCTTTCGCGTGATTATCTAGAGGCAGAAGTCTGAGGCTGCTGCTGATAATTTAGAATTTTGTTGTCAAAAGGTAATTCGATTACTCTCTACCATAATTCATTCCTATTGTGTTTATCACCAATTCTATGAATATCCCCGGATTCGATTCTCGGTGTGATTCGGATAAAAAAAATTATCCGCTAGACCGAATGACAACAAAAGTGACCTAGTCTAGCATGCCAAACGTGTGCATTAGTTTGTGTTTGTTACTTTGTTGAATATGGAGATTAGAAATAGTGGAAAAAATTGAATAAAGACCGTCTCGCAATTTTGATTCTAAGATAAAGGAAGACTCATAAAACAAAAGTAGACATTTATTATGAATCTTATAACAATATCCATCTCGATCCAAACAAGGAATAGAAATGATATTTCTTGTTATCTCTAGAACAAAATAAACAGAATTTAAAGCTAATTTTCTATCTCCTAGATCTAAGTAGATGGCCCCCAAGGTTTTGGCAGCAACCATTGCTCCATTTCCTATCCTCAGGGTCATCTCTCCTCTACTTAGTTCCCTGCTTCTTGACATCACTTGCAAATCATTGCAAAGAATACTACACCTAGTGTCAAGTATCCAAGAACCATTGTTAAGAGTCATGTTAACTTCAATAAAGAACATACCTTGAGCTTTTAATGACTCTTTGCAGTCTCTTTGCCAGTGTCAAGGCTTTCCACAGTTGAAGCAATCATCAGACTTTGCCTTCGTAACCTTCTTAACACCACTAGTTCCTTTACCTTTTTTGGTCTTACTTCTCTTTCTCTTCCTTTCCTTGGATTTAGAAGTAGAGTTCACAAGGATCACTGATTTGTCCTTCTTAATGGTGCTTTCGGTAGTAATCAACATGTTCAACAACTCTTCTAAAGAGACATTTAAGTTATTCATGTTGACATTGATGACGAATTGATCATAAGACCTTGGGAGAGATTGCAGGACCAGATTGATGAAAGAGTTCCCCGTCCAGTAGCACGTCCAGATCATTCATCTTATGAATTAATCGAATCATTTTAAGCACGTGCTCACTTACTGAGGATCCCTCACTCATCCTAGCTCTAAACAGTTCCTTAGATATCGCATATCTTTCTCTCCCAGTCTTAGTCCCGTATAGCCCCTCCAGGCGAGAGACAATATCTTTTGTGAGGTTCATCTTTTCATGTTGCCTCTACAACTCATTTGATATTGATGTCACGATGATACATCTCGGTTGGATATTATCACTAGCCCAGAGCTTTGCATACTCTTTTATTGAGAATTATATGAATAAAACGCAGCAGAAAGTAAATTTAATTCCCAAAGCCCGAATCATCTCTAATCTTCGTGTTTAATTGTGTATTGAAAGATTACCGTTCTCGCGTATGATGATTTCTGAACGTGATCCTTTTCTCTAACGCCGAATTTGCCAACGTCTCTAATTCGTCACGCCGGAATCAAAAACGAAAAACTCCTCCTTTCTTCCTTGTCAAACACGGCTAGAGAGAGAGAGAGGTGGGAGACTTTTTCTTGGAGAGGAAGTTATGTAAGTTGCATTGTCTTATTTTTCACCTTGTGATATATTTATATCATTATGAAACAATAACCTTAGCATGCAAGAGCCCTATTTGGGCGTCTAATTGGCCACCCCTTAGTGAGCTCGGAAGCCTTCGGGCTTTTGTCCTGATTGCTAATTAATTAATCGGATAATTTATTTATCCAATAAATAAATTGATAATCTAGTTAATTCAATTCCTAATTAATTTATAATTCAATTTATCCAAGAAATTAATTAACTCATTAATTTAATTAATTAATTAAATTATCTAATAATTAATTAATTAATTGCGGCATCCAATGCCGTGAATTTCTCTCAAGTCTTTATTCCATGTTTTTCCTTTTGCACTTCCTTTAAGCGCGACTCTTTAGGTTCGTCTCAAAAGGCAATTGGGAGGAATCCAAAGGGGTGTGAGTGACACCTAGCCAGTCTCGTGGCTCACACCATAACCCAATTGAGAACGAATGAATAGGATCATTCCAAACCTTTACGTCGTGAATACCGTACGTGTATAAACCTTTAATTCTTATATCCCAGTCAAGTAAGAGTCATGGTTTAAAGTCAAACTCATATAATTTGACCATATGCCTAAGCTCATAATAAGTCGAGCTACTTAAATGCTTTGGCCAAAGACTTTCATCCTCACTTATTCATGATCGCATGGGATATTTTACTCATTCACTTATGAGAGAATAAATTTCATATTGCAAATCAGTTAACAATGCTACTTGCCCATCAAGTCGCACTTCGAGGTCGATTCCACCAACAGGTTATTTGAATCTAACTACTCTAATGACAGACTTGATGTCACAAGTACATCTTCAACTCGATTTCTCAGGTCAGAGGTTTACGCGTACCTATCACTACTTATCAGTTTCATCATTGACTGTCAATGAGTGAATACCCATGTGATGAACTGATGCGAGCCGTGTTAGAACATATCAATCCAATTGACATGTCTATGATATAAGTTCCCACTAACATTTCCATAGTGTACGACTGACACTTTCTCTGTCGAAACTTACATCATACAACTCTTTATTCACTATTGATGCCCAATCAATATTTCTTAGACTTGCGAACCCTTTTAGATGTCAAGGGTCAAACCATTCTAGTGCCTTTCCTCCTATCCCATAGGAGGTAGAAGGTTCGCCTTGTCATCAAGGACTTTACGTTGTTTATTCACACCTTATAAATGCCTATAAGAAAACAACAATGAACTGCCTTATATTAATAGAAAAACCATAGTTTAGTTACAATGTTTATGCCCTATAAATCTATCCTCTTTATGGCATTCGAGGACATATACTCTAACAATCTCTCACCTGCACTCAATGCCATTTGTTGTGGTATTTAATAACCATCTTTTTGAGATGTTTTTCCAGCACCGCCTGTGCCAATGGCATGGTCAATGGATCAGTGACATTGTCGGCTGTGTCTATTTTCTGAACAGCTATTTCACCTCGTGCAACGATCTCTCTTATGATGTGATATCTCCTCTCTATGTGTTTGGATTTATTGTGAGACCTAGGTTCCTTCGCTTGCGCTATAGCTCCGGTGTTGTCACAATAAAGTGGCAATGAGAGCTTTATGCTAGGAACCACTTGAAGTTCCTCAACGAACTTCCTAATCCAAACAGCTTCTTTAGCTGCCTCCGAGGCAGCTATGTATTCATCCTCTGTGGTGGAGTCTGCGATTGTGCTTTGCTTGGAACTTTTCCAAGTCACCGCTCCACCATTTAGAGTAAATACAAATCCCGAGGTGGATTTCATGTCATCAACATCAGATTGGAAATCCGAATCAGTGTACCCGTCCACCCTCAGGTCACCACTTCCAAAGGTGAGAATCATATCCTTAGTTTTTTTCAGATACTTTAGGATATTCTTCACAGCTATCCAATGTTCCTTACCAGGGTTTGCTTGAAATCGACTAACAATGCTCATAGCATAAGCAATGTCGGGTCTAGTACAGAGCATCGCGTACATCAAGCTGCCCACAGCAGACACATAGGGTATAATGTCATTTCTTTTCTATCTTCCTCACTTTGAGGACACATAGATTTCGAAAGATGTATCCCATGTCTCATTGGTAGGAACCCTTTCTTAGAATCTTCCATCCTATACCTTTTTAGGACCTTTTCTAAGTAAAGGGCTTGAGAAAGTCCTATAATTCTTTTGGTTTGATCTCTATAGATCCGAATCCTTAGAATATAGGTCGCTTCTCCCAAGTCTTTTATGGAGAATGTACTTGAAAGCCACTTCTTGGTTGTAGTGAGCATTCCTATGCCATTCCCAATGTCAACTGGCTCCCACTGACCTTCTTGTAAACACAGGGCTCGTCTTCATTTTTTGATGAAGTCAAATCAAAACGTAGATTCCAGCTACGAGACGCTTGTTTGAGTCCATAAATGGATCTCTCAAGTTTACACACCTTATGAATATGCTCCTCGGATTCAAAACCTTTAGGCTGTTCCATATAGATATCCTCTTCTAGGAATCCATTTAGGAAAGCAGTTTTGACATCCATTTGCCATATTTCATAATCTAGGTGTGCTGCTATTGCAAGTAGAATCCTTATTGATTTGATCATAGCCACTGGCGAGAAGGTTTCTTGGTAGTCAATTCCTTCCTTTTGACTATACCCTTTCGCCACTAACCTGGCTTTGTACGTGTCTACTTTTCCATCAACACCAATCTTTCTCTTGTAGATCCATCTACACCCGATTGGTTTTACCCCTTCAGGTTGGTCTACAAGTTTCCAGACTTGGTTTGCATGCATCGAATCGATCTCAGTTTGCATAGCTTCACGCCATCTAGCAGCATGCACATCCACCATCGCTTGATAAAAAGTGGAGGGATCATCTCCATGATCCTCCTCTAACACAGAATGGAGATCCAACTCCCTCTGCATTAGATATTCATACCTCTCAGGCGGTTGAGATACTCTATTCGATCGCCGTGGTTGTGGTTATGTTACAGAAGGTTCGGTTCTCACTCCTTGTGTAGATGTATCCAGTGGGGTTTCATTTTGTTCTTCTAGAACAATCTTTCTACCCGCTCCTCCTTCTTGAATGAACTCATCTTCAAGAAAGTGGGCTTGTAAGGCTACAATGATCCTTTGATCATTGTGCAGGTAAAAGAGGTATCCCATAGAATCTTCAGGATATCCAACGAAACATCCCTTTAAGGATCTAGCCTCCAACTTGTCCACTTTAGTCCTTTTTCACATAAGCCGGACATCCCCAAATCTTTATGTGGTTAAAACTTGGTATCCTATTTCTACACATTTCATATGGAGTCATAGGAATGGACTTGGATGGACATCTATTTAAAATCTGTGCAGCTGTAAGTAGCGCGTGACCCCATAGTGAAATGGGTAAATCGGTGTAGCTAAGCATAGAGCGAACCATGTCCAACAAGGTTCGATTCCTTCGCTCTACTACTCCATTCAACTGTGGAGTCGCTGGAGGTGTGAGTTGCAATACTATACCATTCTCTCTGAGGAATAAGTCAAACTTGTCGCTCAAATATTCTCCTCCTCGATCAGATCGAAGACTTTTTATACGTTGACTTGTTTGATTTTCCACTAAAGCCTTGAATTCCTTGAACTTAACAATGGATTCAGACTTATACTTCATCAGGTACACTAGACCATATCGAGAATGGTCGTCAGTGAAGATGATAAAGTAAAGGAAACCTCCTCTGGCCATTTCTCCAAATGGACCACAAACGTTAGTATGCACTAAACCTAAGATTTGTGAGGCCCTTACAAAGCTCCCTGTGAAGGGCGATCTAGCCATCTTGCCTTTGAGACAAGATTCACAAGTAGGATAGGGATCCAATCCCAGTGGGCCAATTAGCCCATCTTTTTTCATTTTGCGAATCTTTTGTTCGCCAGCATGGCCTAGTCGAAGGTGCCATATCAATCGTTGGTTTATTTCAAGCCTACTACGTTTCCTTTGTATTGTATTCACAGCACACTTATTCTTAACATTAAGGTAACACAATGCATTTATCAAAGAAACAAAGCCTACTAATTTATTACCATAATAAATCTTGCATTGTTCATTAATAAAACGAAAGTGTAACCTTATTTAACTAAAACGGAAATCGAACCAATGTTTAACAATATCCAGAAATAGCATATGTCTAGAATAAAAAAAACAATGAGGCAGATCTTGTTTTAGTAGCCGCGACGCCTTGCCCGCTGCCTACTTTGATCTTCTCCTCATTAGGGCTCAGCTCACTTCTTCTTCCCAGATTCTGATTCACACAATTATACATAAGGTATTAACTTCTGAATCATAATCGATGAAGAGGCAATATTATAAAGCAATTAGTTTCAAACTATAAAGTTATTTACCTTTTGCTTGTATACTAGGACAGTCTCTTCTCCAGTGGCCCAACTCACTGCAGCATAAACATGTGTCCTGTTTTCTAGCCCTCTTATTTCTCCTTCGTTGTGCCTTGTTGCAAGTCGTACTGGATGCTCCCTCCTCTAAATGGGCATTATTCCTTTTTCCATCCAATGTTTTGGGAAATGTAATAGCCATCGGATTGTTCCATTTGTCCGTCTTTATTTGTTTCTGAGCAACCTTGAGTTTTTCCAATAGCCCAGCTAAAGATCCCTCAATGTCATTCATATCAAAATTTATGACGAAATAATAGAACGAATCTGGGAGTGACTGTAGAATAAGATCGACTTGGAGATGCAGGTCCATGTAGAAGTTTAAAGATTTTAGTTCGGAATAGATCCCTTGAAATAAAGTATCTGGCGGTCCTACCGCGTTCTCCGAACAATTCATCCAGATGAAGGATAATGTCTCTTGCATTATCCATCTTATCATGAGACCTTTGCAGCTCTATGCACATTAAGCTCAATATGTACACTCTTGCTCTATGGTTGTCACAACACCAATCCCAACGAGCTAGGCGAACTTCATCACCCTCGTCTGGTCTAGGAATGGGAGGAGGACCAATTTCTAATACATAGTCAATGAATTCAGTGCTAAGGACCATCCTAAGCACAGTGAGCCATTCTATGTAATTTGGACCGGTGAGAATCATATTTCCATTAACTTCGACAGTGGTTTGGGAGACATGGTTTTTGATTGAGAGAGATAAAACAAAATGACTGCAGAAAATAAGCCAGACTTAATTAGATTAGTGAACTAAACTAAGACCAAGTTTAAAATCAAGGACTTCGACTTATAACTTGGCTCCCACTATATTTTTCGAAATTCCACACTCCCACTGTGAAATGACGGAAGCAATCGTTGATGAAAACTTCATGGTGGGGATTGAGTTCTTTAATTAATATAATGATTGGCAACCCTTTAACGATATTTGGTCCATTACTTAATTAAAATGATGTCAAACATCAATCTATCAAATAGACGGTTCAATCATATTTAACCCATAATCCACAAAAACCGCAACCCTTTAACGATTTATTGGTAATGTGGACTATCTAAGTTCATTTCCACAAACTCCTCATAATCTAACATTTGAATTTCACCTTGCAACCCTTTAACGATATTTGGGGTGAAATATGTCTCGATTAAGACATCTAATGCACTTAATAAAATTCTAGAACTAAATCTTGATACATGACCCCCACTTACTGGGAAGATGCCACATATGGATTTAATCTTTGATCTTATCAAGTTTAGTGGAGGGAAAGGATGCCTAGCACCCCTTACTAACTTACTATTATTTTTGTTTGGGAGAATTCATGTTCAAAACATTTATTTCGTCTCACTTTGCACATTTACCAATTTATATAGCGCATATTGATAACACACATGCTTCATACAACTAATGAACATGCATCGAAAATAATAAAACAACACACATGTCTATGGGCTTTTATCTAGAGGGCTCAAGCCAATGGGCCATCATAAAATTGAAAAGGAAAAGCCTAGCTAATCTTCGTGTGCTCCAAGCTCCTCTTCTTTTGCATGATCTCCATCTTGAAAGGCCTATTCTATTTCTATTTATTACAAGAGGTAAGTTAAAACCTATACATAAATCTAGAAATAAAATGGGCTCAAACCGGCCCTTACAACCCATCAAAAGAAATATATAATCAAAAGAAGCAACCTAAGCCCATAGACATATGTCACCATCACATAATACATGCTCGCGATAAATAAAGCACTTATGTTGGTGATTAATAAAAATTAATTAGTCCAACTTAATTAATTTCCGCAATAAAATTCCAAATTTTATTGATTCATATGAAAATAATCCTATTTATGAGAATTCTTTATTTAAATAAAAAACTTAATAAATAAAATTCTCCAAGAGTTTATTAATTAATTATTTCATTCAAATAAAGATCGATAAAAACTATATTGGGCTTAATTTTATCAAAATTAAATTACCAACCATTGGCATATTCAAAATTAATTAATTAGGCCCAATAACTAATTTATTGAATTATCCACAATTTTAATCAAAACAATTTAGGCCCCTTTTTAATTAAATCCGGGTCATCATCCTTTTGACCCACCCGGATAACTAAAATAGCCCAAACACCTATTCAATTAAAATTTGGACCTCAGGAAAATATAACCCGACCCATTAGGGCCCGAGTCATGAAAACCCAGCCCCCGAAACAGGTCTGTGCGCTGGGCGCATGGCACGGTGTATGTCGTGCGCTGTTTAATCGTGCCAGCGTCGGGCCAGCCCCTCCGACAGGCATCGTGAAACGGAATGGTATTGGGGCCCACCCAATGTGTGCAGTGCGCACGCAATGTGCGCAACGGGAGGCCAAAAAGGCCTCCTATTGCGCGCACAACGTGCAGACTGCGCACGCGTTTTGCGTCGCACTCGTCCCAGGGTTATACTTCTCCGATTCTCATAACATTTATATGTCCAGATTTGCAACTCATTAAGCTACAACTTTCATGAAGAAACTGCAGCGATATTCAGAATATTTTTATATGAAAAACACGTTCAAAGCAGGCCTCAAAAACGCAAAAAAACAGTCAATCACACAAGCAATTAAACACAGAATTCAAAGATTGACTCTGATACCACTGTTGGGAATTATATGAATAAAATGCAGAGGAAAGTAAATTTAATTCGCAAATCCCGAATCATCTCTAATCCTCGTGTTTAATTGTATATTGAAAGATTACCGTTCTCGCGTATGTTGATTTCTAAACGTGATCCTTTTCTCTAACGCCGAATTTGCCAATGTCTCTAATTCATCACGCCGGAATCAAAAACGAAAAACTCCTCCTTTCTTCCTTGCAAAGACGGCTAGAGAGAGAGAGAGAGGTGGGAGATTTTTTCTTGGAGAGGAAGTTATGTAAGTTGCCTTGTATTATTTTTCACCTTGTGATATATTTATATCATTATGAAACAATAACCCTAGCATGCAAGAGCCCTATTTGGGCGTCTAATTGGCCGCCCCTTAGTGGGCTCGGAAGCCTTCGGGCTTTCGTCCTGCATGCTAATTAATTAATCGGATAATTTATTTATCCAATAAATAAATTGATAATCCAATTAATTCAATTCCTAATTAATTTATAATTCAATTTCTCCAAGAAATTAATTAACTCATTACTTTAATTAATTAATTAAATTATCCAATAATTAATTAATTAATTACGGCATCCAATGCCGTGAATTTCTCTCAAGTCTTTTTCCCATGTTTTTTCTTTTGCACTTCCTTTAAGCGCGACTCTTTAGGTTCATCTCAAAAGGCAATTGGGAGGAATCCAAAGGGGTGTGAGTGACACCTAGCCAGTCTCGTGGCTCACACCGTAACCCAATTGAGAACGAATGAATAGGATCATTCCAAACCTTTATGCCGTGAATACCGTACGTGTATAAACCTTTTATTCTTATATCTCAGTCAAGTAAGAGTTATGGTTTAAAGTCAAACTCATATAACTTGACCATATACCTAAGCTCATAATAAGTCGAGGTATTTAAATGCTTTGGCCAAAGACTTTCATCGTCACTTATTCATGATCACATAGGATATTTTACTCATTCACTTGTGAGAAAATAAATTCCATATTGCAAATCAGTTAACAATGCTACTTGCCCATCAAGTCGCACTTCGAGGTCGATTCCACCAACAGGTTATTTGAATCTAACTACTCTAATAACAGACTTGATGTCACAAGTACATTTCAACTCGATTTCTCAGGTCAGAGGTTCACACGTACCTGTCACTACTTATCAGTTTCATCATTGACTGTCAATGAGTGAATACCCATGTGATGAACTGATGTGAGCCGTGTTCAAACATATCAGTCCAACTGACACATCTATGATATAAGTTCCCACTACCATTTTCATAGTGTACGATTGGCACTTTCTCTGTCGAAACTTACATCATACAACTCTTTATTCACTATTGATGCCCAATCCATATTTCTTAGACTTGCGAACCCTTTTCGATGTCAAGGGTCAAACCATTCTAGTGCCTTTCCTCCTATCCCATAGGAGGTAGAAGGTTCGCCTTGTCATCAAGGACTTTACGTTGTTTATTCACACCTTATAAATGCCTATAAGAAAACAAAAATCAACTGCCTTATATTAATAGAAAAACCATAGTTTAGTTACAATGTTTATGCCCTATAAATCTATCCTCTTTATGGCATTCGAGGGCATATACTCTAACATCTTTATCCTCATCATTGCGTTTTGGAGTTATCTCAAGCTGTGATGCGGTTAGGATATACTCCTTTCTCTCAGATTGAAGAACAATTTTAAGGTTTTGAAGCCAGTCCGTGAAGTTGGAACCGGTTAGCTTGTTCATTTCAAGAATTGCATAAAGAGGGATTTTAGCCATTATGATGGATCTACAAATAATAAGCGAGGCAGACAATCAACATATTTCCTAAATAAGGTCCTTATACAATTTGGTCTTTAATTGTACAAGTCTCCCACTATTTTTCCAAAACTCACCACCCTCTAGGTGAAATTCGAAAGAGACATTAGCTCTTTTAGTGGGCTTCAGATCCACTTAGGTTGAAACCATATACCTCAATTTTATGAGCTCATATGATTGGTCTAAATGGTAGCCTTATCGGGCCTTCTACCTCATTTGATAGTTCTCAAGATTTGTTATCCTCATCTTTCACATATGCCCCAATTTTATGAGCCCATATGTTAATCAATGTTAGGCTCGACCCATAAAATATCCTACGGTCAATTCATCGATCTAATTAGTCCCAATTTTATGAGCCAGTAATAGACAAACAAATCCCATGGAGCATCTCTATGCTTAGTAGTGATCACGACCTACGTTATTTTGAATCCACCCCAATTTTATGAGCCCAGATTTAATACTCGGTGGCATTTCACTTGTCATCTACTTATGATGGAAGCCGGAATTGAAGATCACATCCTTTATTCCTCATAAGCCTCCGGAGGGAATTAAAAATGTGATTGGTCTCATCAGATTACAATTATCTTGTTTAGGTTATCTATCGTATGCATGCATTCCAAACACATAAGATAATACATGATAGATAAAATAAACATCTACGAAGCGAGTACATAAGGATGAACCGCTACAAGCCCTAACCTATGAAACACACTAAGCCAAAGTGGGTCGGACTTTCTAAGAATATAAGAACAACTAATCTATTACAATGAAATCTCCATAGCATACAGATCTCAATCTGGCCTTGATCTTCATTCTTCGTCTTCAATTACAAATATAATCTAATTATAAACTAATCTAATGACATAAAATAAAAGGAGCCAAACCGGCTATTTTTACAACTCTAGAAAATTACATACAAACTGTTGGGAAAATGATTCAAAATCGAACCCAAATTGGTACGCAGCGGAATTAAAATAGAGACCTAGCTCTTATGCGTACATGCAGGACATCAAAAATTAAAGCATACATACTATGACTTAAAGCAATTAATTAAACACTTTAATTAATAATTATTATTGTCTATCTACAGCTAACAATTAAAAGACTACATAATTAAACACTTTAATTAAAATCAATAATTGAATAACTATAAAAACAATAACAAATGAAAATGAAGAAAGCAAATCTTACACCGAAGATTGGAACTTGCCGGTAGAAGAAGAACTCGTTCACCGCAAAGCCTTCTTCGCAATGCCTCAACAGACTCATGAGTGTGGGCTCCAAAAAATACTACTAAAATAAAACTCTTTAAGAGGAATTTTATTTTCTTAAAGACTAGCTTGTTCTTGAAAAATTGTTCAAGAACTACTTGTCTTTGTTGTGTTTAGTACATTTGAACTTCCAAATGACACCCCTTTATATAGGGTGAAAAAGAAATGAAGAGGCATTAAAAAATTCATGTGGGATGTTAAAGAAAACAAGTGGGGTGGAAAAAACAAAGAAACTTTCGGTGCCCATTTCAATATTTAATTAAATATCTTTTTCCAAACATATTTCCCACATTAATTTTTCATCTAAGTTCAAACTTATCCATCTAGTGGATTCTTTAGTATTTATTCGTAGAGTTTCAATTTGAGGTTTGCGAAGGGACCTTAGGGAAAATTAATTTTAGCTCCAAGTAAATTAAATCAAATTATCATCACATGATAATATTTAATACTACTTAATAATATTTAATTCCACTAAATAAATATTATTGCACTCTAAAATTAATTTCAATTTATTCTTGAGTTCCCATTCTTTCGTAAAGAAATATTTCATTAACTCCTCTATTATTTCTCACATCTTATCCTATAATGCTCAATTTGCTTCTTATCAACTTTCCAAATGAAAAACTATTTTTCATATAATTTCAGCGACACTTCACTTGAAACACTTTGGCCAAAGTTTTAGAAAAGTTGAACATTGCAAATCCATTATAGGGGATATATCTTATCTCTTATAGAGATTATAGATCCCATATGAATGTCCTTTCCAATAACATTTTTATGTCATTACCCAATGTATAAAGTATATTGGCCACCGAAGACCTCACTTCTAAATACATCAAAGTAGCAATTGGTCTGGTTCAGTGCACTAGATACACGCATTAGTCCAAATCACGACAATCATAAGACGTCCATTCTTATCACCGACTATAACCAATTTATAATAACACAGTATACGTTGTTCACTTCCAAATGTAATCACTACTACAAAAATGGTCTATTATTTTCGAGGAACCTTTTAGTAGTCAAAATAATTTTTTTTTTTTTGAAAATATACCTATAAGCGGTTCTTTTCAGAACCGCTGATTGGCTATTACCGCGGTTCTGAAAGAACCGCTGTAATAGGTATATTTTCAAAAAAAAAAAAAAAAATTTAAAAAATTCCCCCCAAAATTTTTCGGAGTAAAAAAAAAAATCAGTTATAGTGGTTCGGTTCCGAACCGCTATAAAAAGTTTTTTTTTTTACTCCGAAAAATTTTGGGCGGAAATTTTGTTTTAAATTTTTTGACCTGTTACAGCGGTTCGGTAGCGAACCGCTGTAACAGGGAACCCGTTACAGCGGTTCAATAGCGAACCGCTGTAACAGGTCAAAAAATTTAAAAAAAAATTCCCCCCCAATTTTTCCGCCCAAAATTTTTCGGACCTAAAAAAATAAAAACAAAACCTATCAGCGGTTCTTTGAAGATCGCTATATAGCAAAATATTTTAAAAAAATCCCCCCCATTTTTCCCGCCCAAAACTTTCCGGACCTATTACAGCGGTTATTCAAAGAACCGCTATATAGGCTTTGACCGTCACTAATTCTACCACCTATCAACGCCGCCGACACCACTATATATATGGGTGTATGTTTTGTGGGTGTGAGTATATTTATTTTGTGTATATGTGGGTGTATATGTATATTTGTGTATGTGTATGTATATTTGTGTATTTACGAAAATATTTTTCGTTTATAATTTGACCGTGTCGGAATGACACGAAATTCGCACGGTCATAGCGAAACGGCATTCCGAACGAAACGCAAGTTTATGCCTTGCGCTCTCGTGATTTTAGCCATCCGAGATCGTTTAAGGCCTCAAATACGCGTGTCATTACAAAAATATGTATTTTTATAATAGGCCCCTTAAAAAAATCTGTAATAGGCCGGCCCCTTAAAAATTTTTTTTTTTTTTTTTATAGCGGTTATTTGTATAACCGCTGTAATAGGGTATACCTATTACAGCGGTTATAAAAATAACCGCTGTAATTGGCCTGAACCAATTACAGCGGTACCTATTACAGCGGTTAAAAAACCGCTGTAATTGGCCAAAAAAAACCGCTGTAACAGGCCTTTTCTGTACTATTGAATTATGGACTATGCCTATCCCATAGGACATTTAGTAATACTCATAACTTCTAATATATATTATTTATTTATTCATAATAAACACATTAAATAATTGGATTTTAGGGCACATTCCTAACGCAAACAAGACTGATGCATAACCTAGTCTCGTGGTTAATCACATATCACATAAATCATGCCAACCTCATATAAATGCGATATTTAAATTTACCAATTCATCGTTCAAATTAAATCATGCATAATGAGATTTATTTGGATTTTCATTGAAATATGATTTCTAGTCATGAAATAAATAATTTCTAAAATCATAAATGTCAACCTAAAATAGTATATCATATTTTCGAAAAGTAAGTTTTCAAAAATTCCACTAATAAGGTTTTCAAAAATTAATATTTCGAATATAAATATTTTCAAACCTCAATTTCATAAATTCCTTTCAAATCCAATTTAAAGAATTTTATTATTCGCAAAAATCCAAATTTTTAAGAAAAATATATTTTTCAGAATTTTTAATTTTAAAAATTAATTTTAATTCCAGAAAATAAAACTTTGATCAAGAATCAGGTCAGGTTGGTGTTAGGTTAATGTCCTCAAATGCCACTAGAGGATTAGTAAATGATAGGACATTATCAAATTATAATTGTTCATTAAATCAATCAATAAAAGGCATTTTAGTTGTTTACATTCATATTGACATTTATATATTGTAATCATCTATAAGTCCATGAAAACAAGAGTTAACTCTATAAGGCACTAGAGAAGTCTGATACTTGTGTACTAAAATAGTCTGCAAGTCAAAGATTTTCAAATGCGCATTGGAAATAATGAAGGCTTGTATGATGTGAGTTTTGACGAGAAAGGTGTCCGTCAATCACTAGGAAGTAGTGAAGAATACATATTATAGGTGCATTGATGGAGATAGTGCACTCATACATGACTCGCATCGATTCTGTCACATGGGTTTTTACTCTTTGACAGTCAATGACAGAATTGATTAAATTGTAATAGGTGTGTCTGAACTTTAGACTTGAGGAATCGAGTTGAAGATATACTTGTGACGTTAGGTTCGTCATTAGAGTAGTTAGGCCCAATTCACCCGTTGGTGGAGTCAACCTCGAACTGCAGCATGGTGGACAAGTAGTATTCTTAACTGATATCAAAGAAAGGATTTGTTCGCTCGTAAGTAAACGAGGAATTATCCTTTGCATTTATAAGAAAGTTAGATCTCAAAGTCTTTGGCCAAAGCATCCAATGATTTGAACTTATTATAAATATAGCATAGTGTTAAGTTAGAGAGTTTGACCAAAATCATGACTCTTACTTAACCGGGATAAGGAAACGAAGAGTTTGTATTCACATGACATTTACAAATGGAAACGTATAAATGATCTAATCATTTCATCTTATTTGGGTTAAAATATGGACCACTTGACTGGTTAGGTGGGACCCATATTCAATAGAATCCTCCCATTGCCAAATATAGATAAATCAAAAGAATCACGCTTAAAAAGGAAAATTGATAAACAATGGAATATGTCTTGTGCTAATATTTGAATTATTGGATACTTAAAATTAAATAAATAGAATTAATTATTTGAAGAAATAAGTTAATTTATTTATGATTTAATTAATATAATATTTCTTGGAGAAATAAAATTAATTAAACGAGTTATCTATTATTTTTATTAATTTTTTAATTGGATTAAGTTAATTAATTAAATACTATATTAAACGAAGCCTAAAATAAGACACCAAGTACCACACCAAGGCCCTAAAGGGGAGGCTACTAGGCGAGATTTATGGGCCTTGTTTTAAGTCCAAGGTAATAAATTAAGTGATATAAATATCACATTCGTTATAAGTACTCTAGATCATTAGTTGCATTACACAACACCACAAGAAAAGAACTCCTCTCCCTCTCTCTCTCATAGCCATCGGTTTCAACACCAAGAAGGAGGAAGAAAATTTCATCAAGTATTTTATGGCGAGACGATTTAGAGACAGAACAATTGGACTACTTGGATCAACATTAACTCAGTCGGAGAAATTTCGCAAAGAATTGAAGAATTCAAGTTCGTAGGAATTATCAACCACTTCGCTTCAACGGGTAAAGTTTATTTTACCCTATCATACGTATGTGTGATTAAACCTCGGGATTGACCCTACAAAGGGAAAATCCAAAAGTTTTAAAATTTCGTTTTCCGCTGCGTTTGGTTAATTTTCCCCAACAGTTGGTTCATGAGAACCCGACTCGTCGGCACCCGGCCACCGGGCCAGGGTGCCAGGCCACGCACGCTGCTGGAAAGCGCGCCTATTCTGCGCGCACAAGCCGAAGCTTCGGCCTGGCTGCGCCCAACAGCTCGAGCACATTGTGCATCGAGTCGAGTCGAGTCGCACGTCGAGCTAGCCTTTTGGCCTACCTTTCGTGCGACGTCCCTTTGCAAAACAGTCTCTAACTTTGAGTTAACTACCTTCTGAACCAATTCCCATTTCATACCAATTCTTGATACCAAATTTCATTTTTAATTCATAATTCAACAATATTATAACTAAAACGAATTCAATCCCAATTAGCACAATTCCTAATTAACAATGAATATACTGATTTAGCATGCTTTTTGATTTTCATTAACAAAAATGAAATAAAACGAAAACACGTAAATCACTTAAATATGAATTATTCGAGCTAACCAGACTCTGATACCACTGTTGGGTAGAGTGATCCCCAAGGTGACTAACTAAGTGGAAGATTAAAATTTTTACACTAAACGATAGCATAAACGTAAAACACCCACTAATCTAATCGGCTCGATTAATTCATAAACATAATTAAATTGCGAAACAAAAATTACCAACAACAAATTTTTGGTTTCGGATGTATCTTTTTCAACCCGCTACAAGCTCCACAAACTTGTCGCCTTTTCGTATCTCCTGGTAGAGCGATTCAATCGCCGCACCTCTAAGAATAGTCCACACCCCTCGAATCCCCAATCGTCCTATTTCCGGTGCTAGCCAATATAACGAATCTAGAACTTAACTATCTAGGCTTTATTTGAAAAGGTGAGCAATATTTGATGTGAGTAATTAAGCTCAACAAATGAGCAAAATTACAACTTGGATAATAAGGCTAGGGGCGGCTATGAGAGAAAAATGAGGAACGAAATTTCTCTTCTTTTTCTTTTGTGATGGCCGAAATTATGAGAGAAAAATAACTAATGATGTAGTCTAATTTTCTCTTACTTGATCACATATATATAGAGGTGGTATCCAAAACCTAAAAGAGTTTGCAGATAAGGAAATAACTTAATCTCCAAGATATAGTGTTTTTCTTATCTTGGATTCTTCTAAAATATATATTATATAATAATATATATTTATACATATATATTACATGCCTAGAGCGTATATATATATATTACTATTTTATATGTATATCCCATATACATATGATCCTCCAAGGAATTGAATTAGTTACCAAGTAACTTATCTTTCCTTGATTGCATAAGTCATCCAATGACTTACCTTTGATCAAGTAGTTGAGGAAGGAAAGAATTCCTCTTCCCTTCACCTCATCTTACACACCTAATAGCAAGCCCTGGAGTCCAAGTTTTAATCTCTTGACTCCAATTAATTAATTACAAGGAATCCAATTCTTTTAATTAATTTCCAATTATCCATATCATTGATTTAACTTTAGTCCAACCAAATCAAATAAACTACTTGGACTATATAAAGTCCATTAATTAATTAATCCAATAAGATTAATTAAATAATATTAATTAGTCTTCACTAATTAATTTATATTCCAAATTAGGAAAGTACCATACTTTCTCAATTTCCTCAAATTGATTAATTCACACTTTAAGCGGAACTCTACGGAGTTTGTGTGTGACCCTTTAGGCTCGATTATGCACTAGTAGTAGGTACACTTTCCCAAAGTGCTAGTGTACTTTCCAAATGAGAAAATACAAGATTACATACAAACTTATTTAATGAAGTCTTGAATTAGTCACCACACTAATTCAAGATACCTACAAATCGTGGTTACTGTCTAGCAACGGGCCACGAAGACCTAGACAAAATCAATTTAAGTAAAGATACGCCTTTAACATTCATGAACCTCGCAAAAGTAAGATCTTTCCATCATGATCTCCCGATTGAGTCTAGGGTAAAGGTTTAGTCGAAACCCTAGTAACTCAATAGCTACGTTTCGCATTTACAGTAGAGTTGACTTTGACCTTCAAAACGAGGAAACCCTATTCCCCTTTACATGTCTTATTTCGGCCGAAGATTTCCTTAGTCAACTTATGTTGTAAACATAGGAGATACACTGATACTTCTATCAGAGACGGATCCCATCTTGATTCTCACGTATCTCTACATATGATCATATCACACCCAAAATACCCACATGGCAATCTTAACAGATCATGAGTAGTCCATAGCGCGATGAACCATATACAAGATATCCAATGGAATCTCAAGGCCATGAGGATTACTCTTATACTACATGATCGTCGGAAGTTCCAGATTCGACTGGGATTCCTTTTAAGGAACTTCCATAGGGTTGTTCAGTTTACCCATATCCAATAGGAACCCTCGTACATACATTGGTTTTCACCGTGCCAGTACCTATGGAACGAGGTACACTCTGCAGAGTATCTATCATACAAGAAAGTCTTTTAGGTTTTGTCAATATCCCTGATCTCGACTAGCCTATTCATGACTTGGAACATTGTTTTAGGATCACAGCCTTAGAGACATACTCCATCATTGCCATTCCTAATGCTCAATGACGTCCCATAGCCCTGTGTAACCCTAAGGGACTTTATTCTAACTTATGCAAGATGTAAAATAAGAATAAAGATTGCCATAAAAAATTGACTTTATTTATAAGGACAAAATTGTCTATAGAGTCTATCTATTGCAAGATTTGCACCCAAATAAATCTACTCTATCAAGCCAAAGTGCTAACATCTCCCACTAGTTTTTGATGCTGATTGAGCAGGAAGATGGCATATCACTTTTGGTTGTATTGAAAACCACACCTATTCTTCAATTGTATAATGGTACAGTACAAATTCTTCCGCCCATCTGGATGTATCAATCATCCAGCGATTGCCCACCTTAGCGACTTTCAGTCTACTCTTTTTGGCCTTGACTAACTTTTCAAATTTTTCTCTTTCTTCATCAAAATCGTCTGCCCAGACTCACGTTAGATATTCTTGGGCCACATCTTCTACCCACGAGTTAATCGGATTAGGACACTCAGCAACTACTGGTCCTTTTCCTTTCTAAAGTAATAGGGGGTGAGTAAAGAAAGCGTTCTGTGGAGACAGAACAATCTTCGGCCTGGCCCAGTACCCAATGGCATTTGGCAATTCCTTATTGGGGTCCTTAAGCCTACCGAAAACGTTGGGATTTTTTAAGACAATTTTGTTTTGGAGCTGATGATAGAATTCTTCGGTGTGCTTGCCAGTTAATGCAAATTTCTGGTCTTCAAACTTAGCAACGTAGTGATGAGTATTGAGACCTAGATCAGCCAGTGTCTCAAATACTGCAACTTTCTTGGCATCTAATAAAAGAGCGGTGTGGAGAGTTGATTGAAAGGTGATCTCCATGTCAACCATCTGCTTGGTATTATTTTTTCTCCAGACGTAGTAGTACTCAACATTGGCATCGTAACCTCTTGGAAAGAAATTAATAGCAAGAGGAGGAGGAGGAGTTGGTGTTGGGATACTTAGGGCCAGTTCTATCGACCGCTCAGCATGCAGAGTCACTTCCTTGGCTGGAGACATTTCAGCGTCAGGAAGGACTTGATCAATTTCATTGGCAATATCCATAACAGAAGTCAGGTAAATATCTAACTCCATTTCAATCTCTAGTGGGAAGGTTGCCATAGTGTCAGCAGAAACCGGAGTTGAAAAAGAACAAGCGATTGAAAAAAATAATTTTCTTCTCAGAGAAAATTTTACTAAAGAACTATCGCTTACCCTAAAGGCTTGAACCAACATCAGTTGTTTCTAGAACAGAGTGTTCCACAACCTTCGGCTTCTTTCACGCATGATCATCATGATTGATGAGAGTGGTTATAGGTGTAGCGAGAATAGGTATATTCTGAGTAGCAAGTACTTCGACTACATATTGCATCCCTTCTAATCGAACATAAAATCTATCCTAGCATTATACAGAGAAGGTAACAACAGGAAGTATAATGCACCTTGTAGAATTACAAATACTTACATTGATCATTAGTCACATTAGTCTCCGAAGTTGGATTAGCTTCAGGCTTTGTGTCTTTTTCAGGATTAGCACTGGAGGTTTCTTCAAGCTGGTTGTTCAGATTGAGCGCTTGTAAATCCCATTTGTGCAAACGATGGTGTCCTCCAGTGAGCTAGCGGCACAACATCTTCTTCTTTTTTTTCATCCTCGACTTCAAGAGAAAGTTCGAAAACAGAAGGAGGAGAAAGGGATTTTTGAGGAGAGGGAGACTTTTGCATTTTCTCCTTCTTTGATTTTTAGATGGCTCAACGTCTGTCTTAGAAGCCTTCTACTTTGGTCGCTTGACGACCACCTTTTCTGGTTTATCCACAGGGCAAGATTCTTGTTCCTCTACGTCACCATGAAGTCTCGCTAAAATAGCAAGGTCCTTTTTTTCTTCTTTCAGAATAGCCGCACCACCCCTTCGCTTATGGAGTTGACGAATCCACAAGCGTTCAGGAGAAAACTGAGAACGATTTTATAAGGCTTGGGGTTAACTGACTTCTTCAACGCAGCCTTAACATGATTGAAGATGTACAGAGACCAATTAATCTTCATCCTCATGATAATAGCAATTATCATCCTAAATTGTAGATGAGAGATCTTGCCAAAAGATCCCTTCCTGCATTCCACCATCTTGGTGCAAAAATCAGCAAGGATGGTGTATTCACCTTCATATCGTTCTTATTGAAGTAGGGCTCATAGTCTCCAACGGTTGTGCGCTTGATGCTCTCCCATACTTTGGTGGAGTCACCCATATTTACTTCCTTCACTAGGTAGCCTATAGTCGAAAGTTTCAGAATTCTAGAAAGATGTCTGGGCGTGAGAATGAATGGTTTAAGGTCCAAAGAGAAAGGGCAGGAGATGGAACTACCATCGTCTGAAATGATGGAATTTTTATAGAAGAATTTCAGTACTTCCGGATGAATTCTGGAGAAGGAAGTGAGAAAAGTTTTACGACCAGATTCTTCAACCAGGGGAAGAATTTCTTTCATGGGGAAGTTCTGATTAGAGAACAGATACCCCTAGTTTGCAAGGAATCCTACATTCATAACCATAGGTTTGTTCTTTTTGGACTTGGAAGGAGTTCCGACAACCGATTTGGTAGATTTTCATGGTGCCATTGAAGAAAGTTTGAAGGAAGTTTGAGCTTTTTGAGAGAGGAGAGTTCTTTTTACCTTCAGAGAATTTTTGCACAGAGAAAATATGAGAGTGATGAGTTCTCTGTAAATTTTAGAGGTATTTAAATGAAATGGAAAAAAAATAACCTCTCATTTGCTGAGATAATGGCCATGTGGAAAATTATTTAATCTGATAAAGAAAGCATTTAATTTGAGCCATTTAAAATTAAACGCGAATGTGAAGAGAGGCAATAAATTGGGTAACTGCATATCGAAAAAAGAATATAAGAAATTTCAAATCCGCGATTACTTTTCAAATTTTTGAAAAACGTTTTGAAAATTTCCAATGTGAGTTGTACGCACCTATTAGTACACTGACATAAACTTAGGCATGCACATACACTGAATCGCCTATTTAGATAGATAATTACCCGCCAACTCGATTTGATAGGAGTGCGTGGGGTAGTGATCAAAATGTAATCTTTTGCACTTATTCACACGTCACTGGAAAGCGATTAAAATAATACATGAATTTAAGAAATACTTACTTAGCATTAAACGGACAATTTTTTAATGCTTGAGTTATTCTTTTCAAGAGAAACAATTGAACGCTTGAGAAAAAGACTTTGTGCGTTAAGTAGCGATCAATTTTTATCATTGACACTAATTAGTTGAAATAAGTACAATTTTAAAGTTCTTCCTAAAATTTATAACTCATTTCAATTTTGAAAATCACTCAAGCATAATAATAAGGTGTATTCCCCGAAAATTATATGCCTATAAAAAGTATGATGCTTTATGATTAAGCATTTGAATCAATCATACATAATTCACTTCTCAAAGTGATAAAACATTGTTCATTGAGCGTTTTGGTGAAGATATTTGCCAATTTTTTGTCAGTTGCAATGAAATGCATGGAGACATCTCTCTTGTGAACATAGTCAAGCAAGAAATGGTAGCGAATGTCAATGTATTTGCTTCTAAAATGAAGAATTGGGTTTTGAGTCATGGCTAAGGAACTTTGGTTATCACAATGAATGGGGTTAGGACCTAAGATTATTCCATAATCTCTAAGTTATGGTTATAGTTATATGTCTTTCAAAACTGGAAGGAATTTTCATCACGTTGTATATATTTCTATATATTTGCATCATGCCTTGAATGCTTGACATGAAAATGAGTTTCAACACTTTTGAATCAAATCATGGACTCATTTTGCAATAACAATTTCTTGGCACCAACTGTTACCTGCATGAATGTTTTCAAAGACATATCTTGCGAGAATAAATCTCCAGGCACGTTTTGTGAAAATGATTCCAAGGAAAACATTCTTTTAATGAAATTTTGAAAAACTATATGCTCGATTCAACATTCTCGTGAGCTAAAACACTTCATTACATCATTCGTGGCATACATGATTGCATACTTGTCTCAAATGCATATTTTTGCAAGCATGATTTCAAAATAAACATCGGTTTTATGGATTTTTTGAAATTACTCCATCATTTGGTTCTTGTATCGTGACTATATTCAAGTGATACGTGTTGCATATTACGTGGTTAATTGTCGGGCCCAAGTGTCGGGCATGGATAGGGCAGGGTTCGGCCGGTCAAGCATGGGCTTGCGGTCTTAAACGGTTCCCGCTATCCACAGCCAAGTCCCAACACCTAAAGACAGAGTGTTTTGAGGGTGAGTGGGTACTAAATCGTGTGGCAGACTCCGGATATGACCAATCAGGCATCGCGAGCCTTCGTGGGGAGGTATAAGGTGATGGGTTTTAAGCCGCGTGTTCAGGGGTGATAAGGAAGAAGCAGCAGGATCCAAAGTGTCATGGGCGAGTCATCGAATGCGATGGTATTGCTAACATGGCCCCCTCCTGCTCGAGCGTGCCTTGTACAGGATACTTGCATTGAATTGCCTGCTATTTAAATGCATGTTTTGAAACTTGAGTATCATGTCACTCATTTCCATTGTTATCATGAACATAAATTCATTTTTCACACATGTTTTAAATGATCTTGATCAAAACTTTATCGTGCGTATACTAAGATCTTGGTGTCATACCAGCTATTGCTTGAACGCACATGTCATTCTTACTCGCATTTTCAATGAGCCTTTGAAAAGTAGAAACTATTATTGATTTCACCACATTAATTTATTATTTCGGGGTCTAAAAACTATTTTAAGCACCTTTCACACATACACTGGCTCTCAATAAGCCTTTGCTTACGTATTTCACCACTTCCTTCCAGTTAGAGGTGACTTGATCAGTGGGACCGGCTCGAAAGATCATAAGTGTAGACATGGACAGTCTTAGATGTGACAATTGCAGATTAAGACATGGACAGTAAGTTTACTTTATCCTATTGACGGTGTTAGGGTTGGGAACTTACTAGGAATTGTTAAGTTGTTTGGAGATTTTGGATTGAACTGCTGTTTGGATAGGCTCACGCTTTCAAATTTTATCCCTTTATGGATTGGATTTGGGGGCGTGACACCTTTGGCAGGGCCGTTCAATTTCATAATCCAGATATGGCATAGTGTATCTTATGAGACAAAAGTATGAGTGCTTTGAAAGGTTCAAGGAGTTCAAGGCTCTGGCTGAAGATCAAACTGGCAATCATATAAAGGCTCTAAGATCTGATCGAGGATGAGAATATATGAGTGAAGAGTTCGATAATTTCCTAAGGGAACATGGTATAGTATTATAGCTAACGCCACCTGCAACTTCACAATTAAATGGGGTGGCTGAAAGAAGGAATCAAACTTTTTATTAGATATGGTACGATCCATGTTCAGTTACACTGACCTTCCCATCTCATTGTGGGGTCATGCCTTACTCACTGTTGTCCACATCTTGAATAGATATACTTCCAAATCCGTTCGTAATTATCCATATGAGATATGGAATAAAAGGAAACCAAACCTAAATTATTTTAGGGTTTGGGGATGTCCAGCCTACATCAAGAAAACAAAGGTGGAAAAATTGGAAGCTAAGTCCTTAAGAGGACATTTTGTTGGATATCCCGAAGATTCTATGGGATACCTCTTCTACTTGCAAGATGATCATAGGGTCATAGTTGCTTTACAAGCACACTTTCTTGAAGAAGAGTTCATTCGAGAAGGCGGAGCAGGTAGGAAGGTCATCCTTGATGAATAAAGCAAAACCCCTGAGGATACGCTTACACAAGATGCCATGGCTGAACCCACTGTGACACAACACCCATTGCGAAGATCTGATAGAGCATCTCGCCAACCTAAGAGGTATGGTCTCCTAATGCGAGAGAAGCATTGGCTTTTCTATACAGCAGTAGGAAACCTTGGTGACGATCCGTCTGATTATGATAAAGCTATGATTGATATTTATTCTGAAGAATAGAAGGAGGCCATGCAGGCAGAGATAGACTCGATGCATTCTAACCAAGTGTGGACTCTTTTAGAGCGACCTGAGAGCATTAAACCCATTGGGTGTAAATGGATCCACAAGAGAAAGATTGGTCCAGATGGCAAGGTTGAAACCTATAAAGCCAGGCTAGTGGCGAAAGGGTATAGTCAAAAGGAAGGAATTGACTATAATGAGACCTTTTCACCCGTGGCCATGATCAAGTCTATATGCATCCTACTCGCAATTGCTACACATCTAGATTATGAAATATGGCAGATGGACGTGAAGACAGCTTTTCTTAATGGATTCCTAGAGGAGGATATCTATATGGAACAGCCTAAAGGCTTCATATCAGAGACTGGTATTCATAAATTGTGCAAGCTCAGAAGATCCATCTATGGACTTAAGCAAGCATCGCGTAGTTGGAATCTTTGTTTTGACGAAATAGTCAAAGGGTTTGGCTTCGACCAAAATGAAGATGAGCCATGTGTCTATAAGAGGGTTAGTGGGAGTAAAATCGTTTTCTTAGTAATATATGTGGATGACATACTACTTATAGGAAACGATATTGGCATGTTGACTACGGTCAAAACATGGCTTTCGAGTAGTTTCTCCATGAAAGACTTGGGAGAAGCCACATACATCCTAGGGGTTCGTATCCTCAAAGATAGAACAAATAGGATGATCGGGCTTTCCCAAGCCCTTTACTTAGAAAAGGATTCCTGCCAATGCAACATGGTATTCACCTTTAAAAGCAATATGTCCTAAAACTGAGGAAGAAAGAAAGGTGATGTCTAAAATACCATATGCTTCAGCAGTTGGAAGCTTGATATACGTCATGCTGTGTACAAGACTAGACATTGCCTATGATGTGAGCGTAGCAAGTCGACTCTAGCTGACCCTGGCATAGAACTTTGGACCACATTGAAGAGAATCCTTAAGTATCTAAATAGAACTAAGGATTTAGCATAGGTCTATCGGAATGGAGAATTCAGAGTGGAAGGTTACACTGACTCTGATTTTTGTGAACTACCACCAGGATTTTCAATTTTCTTCGTCTCATTATTTAAATTTTGTTTGTTTACAGAATTTGAATGATGAGGAGAATAGAAAATATGGTTTCCTAATTTAACATATTAATGAAGACAGAAGCAGGAAAAAACGCATGTACTATCCTCAAGTACAGACTTGAACAATCGAATTGGTTTTGAAGATAATTTTAAAATCATTCACATGAAACATTTTGTTGTATACTTTTTAGTAAGAATGTTGCACCTTTTACTTATATTTAGTGTACATATTAATATTGATATGTATTTAATTTTTACAGTTATTTAAATAAATTTATATAAACACATGCAATGCACATTCTCCTTACTAGTAAGTATATAATGTTGGGGAACGCAAAAAAATAAAAACGCAGCGGAAGAGTTATGTGAAAACCCCAAAGGTGGTCATCTCTGATTTTCCATATTCAAGCTTTAGGGAAGAATTACTTACGTGTTTTTCCTAGTATGTGTTTTTCAGAATTCTGACCCGAGCAGCGAACTTGTCACTGCCTTTAAAGCCTCGCGCCGGAATCTAAAGCAAAAATCCTCTTCCTTTTTTCTCTATACTACACGGCTAAGAGAGAGGAAGAGGGGAGAGAGTTTTGACTGAGTTCTTTCTTTTTCTCAGTGAAAAAGAAGGCTAGGGTTTTTAAATCCTTTTAAGTTGTGTATAAATACACAACTTTAGAGTTACAAAACACTTGGGAACTGAGGGCTAGGGCGTCCAATAGTTGACCTTGCACTAGCCTTCGGGCTAGTGTACCTCTTTGTTTCAATTTTAATTAATTCAATTCTTGTTTAGTTAATTTATCCAATAATTAGTTAAATAAATGAATCAATTAAAATATTATTAATTTCTCCAAGATATTAATTTTTATAATGAATCATATCATCAAATGACAATTCAAATAATAATAATAGATATCAAATATGTTAGGAAATTTCATGTTTGATGTTTTGATGATGACAAGATAGGATTTAATGTTAGACCCCAAAAAACACAATGTAAGTTTCCGTTTTTCATAGATTGATGTATAAGCGTTTGAAAGTTGTAATTTATTATAGGCTTGTAATTTTTATCTTTGTAGAATTTAGACTAAGTCTTAGTGACTGAATCGCTAGTAGAATTCTAGGTGAGTCTATTAGAGAAGAAGTTGAAGACCAGCGTCTGAAGTCAACCGGAGATAAAGATTTTCTTCTTAGCGTCTGTCAAACGCTAAAAGATCTCATTTCAGGATTTATGAATCAAGCGCTTGAAATCCCTCAAGCGACTTATGTCAAAGTCACCTGAAATAAATCCTCAAGTCATGAAGGACTTAAATGCAATCATTCAACGGGCATTTATTTCCAACGGGAATTCATTTCAAAATGCATTAAATGCCTGATAAGAGCATTAAATGTGATAAGCCAATGTGACTTGTGGACAAGCCACCTTTTGATCAGACTGTCAGAAATTTCAGAGTTTCAGCTGCTCCAGTCCAATCAGCTTCAGCGAATTTTCAAGAATGTTAGAGAAAAGGTATACTCACGCGCGCCCCGTGAAAGGCACGCTCCTACATGTGTCCAACGGACAGATCCCAAGAAATTGAATAACAATACCTTACCCCAGCAAACCCTACACATACAAGAGATACAATTTCTACAAGAGACAATTACGTACAGACACAAGAAAAACTTGCTGAGAAAAAGTTTAAAAACTCAATAGCCAAATCTTTCAAGCTTTTCATCTACATTTCAGACAGTCACAAATATCTCAAACATCTTCCAAAGAAGAAATTCAAATTCCAACTAAGATATTCCAAGTTGTTTGATCTTTTCAAAAACAAACAAAACCCTAGTGACAAACCTCAACCTTTCATCTGAGTGAGAAAAGATGTTGAACCCTTTCAGGCAGTATTTCTGAGTGAGAGAAGCCTGAAGAAGACGATCTTCATTGGTGCTGATGTCTGTGTGATCAAGGAGCCCAAGATCACTTTCACCCTTTACTATAGTATAGAAGATTCTGTCTGATTCTTCGAAAATCATTCTAGTAAATTTCCTCCAAGTGAAAAAGGAGAAGAAGGACGTAGATGGGATTAGACCACCCAGTGAACCTTATATATCTTGTGTCATTTACCTTCATTGTCTTATTTTTATTATTACATCATTTATCTTTGAAAGAGACAAGTTAAAGTGCAAAGCGATTAAATTAACTAAAAGAACGCTAAAACCCATTTCCGCTGTGCTAACCCTGATTAAGCGATCTAAGCATTGCCCTACTTTGGTAAACTGCTAAAATCACTAAGTCTACGTTAACTTTTCTGAAGCATCTGACCCAAGCGCTCAGTTATCCAAAGCGTTCAAACCTTTAAAATGATACGAAATTTTTTGAAGTAAAAAAAGATTTCAGGGTCTATTCAACCCCCCTCCCTTCTAGACCCTTTCGTATGCCACTTGGGACCACCAAGTGGTATCAGAGCAGTTGAAGTAGAAACCTAAGCGTTTCCGAGCGTAACTGCTTGTTTAGATCCATTTTTTTTAAAAATAAAAAATTTTTAATCGCTTTTAAAATCTCTCTTTAAAACATCTCATTATGGCTGTTAACAAAATGCCTAAGTTGGTAAAATCAAACTATGATTCTTGGAAACTTAGAGCATTCGCATATTTATGTTCGTGCGATAATGAAATGTGTGATGTGATTAAAGATGGCCCCATTCAGATAATTGCAGGAAACCAGGGCACTACTAGGTAAATTGCCCTTATCCAAATGTGTCTAAGCCCACAAGGCAAGACTATGTGGATAGAAACCAATTCAGGAGCAACCTTCGCCAACAAGGTTTGCTAGCGGAATCTGAACCATTTACCACACCTGAAGAGGACTTGGAATCATCAGATGAAAGCAGTGATGATGAGCCTACAAGCGACTCAGCATTGATCTGTCTCATGGCAAGAGAAGATGAAGCGTTTGACAAATCGCTACTAGAGATAACCAATGAACTATCTCATCCTCTTTCTTATGATGAATTACTTGACAAAGTTAATGAATATTATAAAGATTGTCAAGAGGCCGCCAAAATATATCAAAATGATCTCGCTATTATCTCATCACTCACAAGAGATAAAGTAACATTCAAAGCAAAGTTGAAAGTTCAACAACAATGCATTGAGAACAACCAATCACTTGAGAGTGAGATTATTCAATTGAAAAGCGATCTTGATATAATAGACAAGAGAGAAGCTGATTTGATCGCTAGAGTTGCCAAATCAGAGCATCTCATCTCATCATTATCAAAAGCTTCTAGAAAGTTGGATAATGTGACTGAGGTAACTAGATTATATGGTGAAAAGACCGGTTTAGGATACAATAAATTCGATAAACAACCAAATAAATCTAATGTTACGGCAAACAACAGGGAAAAGGGTGTTTTCTTTGTTGAGAAAGGTTCACAAAGTCAAACGCTAAATGAACCTAGCGACAACGGTACGAGGCCAAATGAGAAAGGCAAAGCTAACTCAGGCAAGGGTAAGGCTAAAGCCAATGATTCACAAAAATGGGTTCATCCAAACGCTCAAAAGGCTAAAGGGAAGCCTGAACACTGTGAATCAAGCGCTAAGCGTTCAGCACCAAAAGTGCAACCCAAGCCAGGGTCAAGGAAATACCAGCGTCAATATCCAAGACAGTCAAGATCATATTATCGATACTATGATAATTATGATTATGACTATGATTACGATTATGATTACTATTATAATCGAAGATATTACTATACACCCAAAAAGCACACACAACACAAACCGAAACCCAAGAAGGCCAATCTTCCCATAATGAAGACAAGGCAAATATGGGTTCCGAAAGTTTTAATTAAAACCAAAGCTACTAACGCTGAAGGACCCAAAACAACATGGGTACCTAAGAAGAATTAGAACTGCCCTTTAAATGCAGGTACCTAGAGCCAACACCGATACTTCAGTTGGTACATCGATAGTGGGTCGTCAAGACACATGACTGGCTCAAAGGATCTCTTGATCAACTATCGTACAACCAACGGTCCTCAAGTTATATTCGGTAAAACCAAAGGTATAAGTATCATGCATAGGGGGAACATCATGATCAGTGATGTATATTATGTTGAGGGTCTTAAGCATAATTTGTTGAGCATTAGTCAATTTTGTGATAAAGGCTTTGATGTTAAATTTTCAAGCGACTTCTGCTTTGTCAACGACGCTAAGACTAAGTCTACTAAATTAAGAGGAAAAAGAACAAATAATGTGTATTTAGTGGATTGGGATTCTACATTTGATAACAACCACACATGCTTTGTGGCTAAAAGTCAAAATGAATTGGGTTGGTTATGGCATAGAAAAATGAATCACCTCAACTTTAAGGCAATCTCTCAGTTAATATCGCTAAATCTTGTAGAGGGATTACCTAAGGGTTCCTTTCAAAAGAATTGCTTATGTGATGCATGTCAAATGGGTAAACAAGTTAAATCATCTTTTAAGAAGAAACCATGTCTATCTACTTCTAGAGTTCTTGAACTATTGCATCTAGATTTGTTTGGTCCTATTCAAATCATGAGTGTTAGTGGTAAAAAGTACTCGCTAGTAATAGTTGATGATTTCTCTCGATATACATGGGTAGAATTTCTAGCGACCAAAGATGAAACTAATGTCAAGCTCACAGCGCTAATCCGTCAATTGCAAAATTCAAAAGATCTAAAGGTGACGAGAATTAGAAGCGATAGAGGAACTGAATTTACTAACCAATTTGTTGAGAAGTTTTGTACAGATTTTGGAATACTTCATGAGTATTCTGCTCCTAGAACACCTCAACAAAATGGAGTTGTTGAGCCACGGAACAGAACGCTTAAAGAAGCCGCTAGGACAATGCTTGTAGAGTCTAAGTTACCTCAAAGGTTTTGGGCCGAAGCCATCAACACAACTTGCTACACTCAGAACCGGTGTATGATCAACAAGAAACATGAGAAGACTCCATATGAGTTGTGGAAGGGACGTAAGCCTAACGTTTCATATTTTCATGTATTTGGTTCAAAATGTTTCATTCATAATAATGGATCCCACAGCCTAAAGACTTTTGATCCTAAAGCGGATGAGGGAATCTTTCTAGGCTATGCCAAGAATGGAAAGAGTTTTCGCATCCTAAATAAGATCAAATCGAAGGTTGAAAAATGCACTCATGTTGTGTTTGATGATGTAGGAATTGAAGATCTTGCCCAACAAGCGTCACAAATTAATCTCAATGATAGTAGTGATGATGACGCTGATGATGAGATCTTTGTGCCTATTCCTAAGGTTACTCGTGAGGTTACAAATGATGATAAAGTCAGAATCGCTGATGATCATGAAGAGAATAATCATCAAGAGCAAATTAGAAATGTGAATGATAAAGCGACTACGCCAGAGACAAATAGGGATCAAGCGATTGATGACCAAGAGTCCCTCAACCCTTTCCAACCAGACCGTAAATGTCGTAGAGACCATCCACCAGAGCTAGTAATTGGAGATATGGAAGCACCTGTTCGAACTAGGTCAGCTACAATTAATGAGGCCATGTTCGCAAGTTTCTTATCTCAAATGGAACCAAAGAAAGTGGATGAAGCGCTCAGTGATTCAAGTTGGGTTGAAGCAATGCAAGAAGAGCTTAACCAATTTGAGAGAAGCAAGGTTTGGACGCTAGTACCAAGGCCAACTCATCAAGGAGTTATTGGGACTAGATGGGTTTTTAGGAACAAGATGGACGAAGATGGCATTGTTATAAGAAACAAAGCCAGACTAGTCGCTCAGGGTTATTATAGGGTATTGATTTTGATAAAACATACGCCCCAGTAGTCCGTCTTGAAGCGATTCGTATGTTCCTAATGTTTGCCGCATTCAACAAATTTACGGTGTACCAAATGGACGTGAAGAGTGCATTCTTGAATGGTAAACTCCAAGAAGAAGTCTATGTGGAGCAACCTCCAGGATTCATCAACAACCATGGCAAAAGTATGGTATATAAACTGGATAAGGCACTCTATGGCCTTAAACAAGCACTAAGAGCATGGTATGACACTCTCTCTATCTGCCTTATAGGTAAAGGCTTTTCAAAAGGCAGCGTTGATTCAACGTTATTTAAAATTACCCATAATGATGATATTCTCTTAGTCCAAATTTATGTTGATGATATTATATTTGGTTCTACAAATAAGCGATTGTGTGAGAAATTTTCGAAAATGATGCAAGATCAATTTGAAATGAGCATGATGGGTGAATTAACTTTTTTCTTAGGATTACAAGTTAAACAACTCCCTAATGGAATATTTATAAACCAAGTTAAATATACAAAAGACATGATTAAGAAATTTGGTATGGAAAATGCATCATCTTCAAAAATTCCAATGAGCCAAACGCTTAAGTTAGATACAGATGAAAGTGGGAAGAAAATTGATATCACTAACTATAGAGGTATCATTGGATCACTTCTTTATCTTGCCGCCAGTAGACCAGATATTATGTTTTCGGTATGCATGTGTGCACGCTTTCAAGCTGATCCTAGAGAATCACACTTACATGCTGCCAAGAGAATCCTTAAATACCTAAAGGCAGACAAAATGTGGGCTTATGGTATCCACGGGACTCTCCTTTTAAACTAATTGGTTATTCAGACGCAGATTTTGCAGGGTGCAAAATAGATAGGAAAAGTACTAGTGGTACATGTCAATTTCTAGGTGATAGACTAGTTTCGTGGCATAGTAAGAAACAACAATCCATAGCGACTTCTACCGCTGAGGCAGAATATGTAGCCGCTGGGAGCTGTTGTGCGCAAATTCTTTGGATGAGGCAAGAACTTAGAGACTATGGAATTATCCTAGGTCTTACCCCAATCCATTGTGATAACCAAAGCGCTTTAACTATGACCCAAAATCCTGTCCTTCATTCTAGAACTAAACATATTGACATTAGATACCATTTCTTGCGTGACCATGTTCAAAAGAAAGATATCTCCATGCACTTCATTGGAACTGACAAACAATTGGCAGATATCTTCACCAAAGCGCTCAACGAATAACGCTTTCTCACTTTGAGAAGTGAATTAGGTATGATTGATTTAAACGCTTAAATCATAAAGCATCATATTTGAATAGGCATATAATTTAGGGGGAATCCACCTTATGTTTATGTCTAAAGCGTTTTTACAAAAATCTGAAATAAGTCATCAATTTTAGGGGGAACTTTAAAATTGTACTTATAACAATTTATAAGCGACTGTGATAAAAAAAAATTGATTTAAAAATATAGGCATTAATCACTAGCGCTTATCTTTATGCATGACGAAATCAATCTCTAAATAAAATTGTCATTTATAAATTCAAGCTATTGACTTTATCTCAACCTTTACAAAATTAAATTTTGTTCTCCAAAAGTCTTAAGCGTTAAAGGAATTCCCACGATAACGCTAAGAAAATTATTTTAAAATCATGCATAGTTTTCATCGATAAAAGGATAGCGTGTGGATAAGTATAAAAGATTAGATTTGATAACTACCCACACGTGTCTATCAAATCAAACTGACGGTTATTGACGTTTATCTAAAACCGAGACAGTTCAGGTCTGCACAAGTCTGATTACATGTCAGTGTACTATCAGGAGTGTGTATTTCACGCTGAAAATTTCAAATGTTTTCAAATGTTTTTCAATTAATTTGGTAACTGCGGATCCCAAAATTTCGCACTTTTTGGTAACTGATAAACTATTTTACTGCACTTTTTCCATCCGTACTTTCCTAAAACGTATCAGATTTGACTCCTTTCAAAATTCAAACTCTTTGACTGTCCACGTGTCAAAATCGTAGCCATTGAGAAGTTAATTTTTTGCCTCTATTTAAACCCTTCAAGGTTTTTACAGTCAGATTTTATCACTCTCACAAATTCTCTCTACTGTAAAAATCTTCATCTCTCTCAAGGCAAATACTTCTCTCTCTCAAAAAGATTTCAAACTTTCATCAATGGCACCCAAAGTTTCAAAATCTTCCAAATCATCCAAGTCTGCTACCGCAAAAACTTCCCATGCTGAAAAACCAGTCACTGTTAACGCCGGATTTCTGGTTAACTGGGACTATTTGTTTGATAACCAGAACTTTCCTCTTCGAACGATTCTTCCACTCGTTCAAGAAACTGGTTTGAGAGATATGATCACTACTATTTTCAACTACTTTGAAGATGAATCTCTTCACTTTTTCAACAATGCCCACATTTCTGAAGACGGAAATTCCATATCCTGCGTCTTCCCCTTTGCTAAAGAGACTTTTGTTCTTACCCCTTCCTTGATTTCTTCATTGTTGGCTCTACCCAATGATGGCTCGGAGGTGGAACACGTCAATCTCGGAGATGCTACAAAAGTCTGGGAATTGGTTAAGAAAGAAGATGTTGTTACTGCATACGAGCCGAACTTCAAGAAGAATGACATGAAGGGAGAATATGTTATTCTTGCGGATATATGCTCAAAGATGATCGAATGCAGAAAAGGGACATTCGATAAAGTTACAAACATACAGTACAAGATGATGGTGGCCATTCTGACCAAATTAAAGGTAAATCGGTCTCTCTACGTTTTTAATCGCTTCAAGGCAGCAATGGCCAAGTCGATGATTACCAAGCCTTATGGGATTGTGCTAAGTCGTATTCTTAGCGCTTGCGGTTATACAAACTCTTTTGGCAAGAAGATTCCAGCGACAAAATTCTACGGAAAGAAAATGATCCGTGAGCTGCAAAAGCCAAGGAAGACCGGTGGTACAGCTGTTCCAAAAGAAGAGCGTGAGCGACTTCGTGCTTTAGGAGTTGTTCGTAGTGATGATGAAGATCAAGCGTCTTCCTCTTCATTCGAAGAAGAAGTGGTGGTCAAGCGACCTAAGAGAAAGATAGCTCTCAAAGTCGCTGAGCCATCCAAGCCAGCAAAGAAACAGAAGGCTAAACCCAAGAAGAAGAAGCCGGAGCCCAAAAAGAAGCAAAAGATCCCCTCTCCTTCTCCCTCTCCTAAATCTCCATCGCCTCCTTCAGCGTTTATCTTTTCCGTTTCTGAGGAAAAGGAAGCAGTAGAAGAAGAAGTACCGCTTGCACGAAGACGTACTCCTCTTTCTACTCCCGCAGCCTCCTCTAGCGCTTCAGCGAATCCAGCGCTTAGAGAGTCAGTGAGCGTTCCTCCCTCTGACGCTGTTCCAGAAATCAGCTCAGATCTTCAAGCCGCTACTCAATCTGAGAGGCTTTCTAGAGTTCAGGGTAAGTATTTGCTAAACAAATTAGTATAACCTTTCCTCGTTAGTTTCTAACGCTATGATAAAAATTCTTTCAGCACAATGTGAAGCAGATATTCAATATGTTCTCAACACCCTTGACGAATTAGACATTCCCATTCGTGCTGATCCTATAACTTCTTTTCTCGACTTAGATCCAGAAGAAGTTGTTCCAGAGCCTGAAGAACCTGTCCAAGAAACAGATCAAGCGACTGAAATAGTTGATGATATTCCTCAGGGTAAGCAATTCAGTCTTTTCGAACTTTCTACTTAGTGGAAATTTTTTGCTTGCTTTTCTCAATCGCTTACATGTATCAGCTCAAGATGTACCTCCAGAGGCACCAATCGCTGATGCCCCTCTTTCATTTGAGATTCCAGTTGAAGTAGATGTGGATATGGCAATTGTTGTGGATATCGCTAAGGAAGCATCTCAAGCCCTTCCTGACGCTGAAACATCATCAGCCAGTGAAGCGACTTTGAACGCTGAGCGGTCGATAGAAGTGGCCCCCATCCCAACAGAAGCGATTGCCATTATTCCTACGCCAACGGGACCTCCTCCTCGTATCATCGATTTCTTCCCGCGCGGATATACTCCAGATGTTGAATTTTATTATGCCCCCAGAGAACAAGACACTCAAACGCTTGCCGAGTTGGAAATACAATTTCAAACAACTCTCCATTGGCCCGATATGTCCAACTGTCACAAGTTTGAAATTTTCGAGCGTCTTGCCAATCTAGGACTATATAACTTGGAGCGTCTTCAATCCCGCTTTGAGTATACTCGTCGTCCAGTTTTCAACAGAGCTGACTTTGATCTTCAGCGTTTCAATTCAAACGGTCGCTCGGACGAGCCCTTTTATCCTCAGCGCCAAAACAAGATTGTTTTCAAGAACCCCTACATGGGTGATTGGAACAAAGATCCAGATGACGAAGATCTCAACAAGATAGGCTATTCGGCTTTCCCCTCCGTTGTCAAGTCTCCCCAGAATGCTCTCTCTCCTAATCCACTCAAGTTATGGAAAGGTAAAGGACCGCTTGTTGCGGAGCGCCCAAATCCGATCAACTCGTAGATAGAAGAGGAGGCTCGTGAATATGTAGCCAGATTATGGGCTGACGACTATGATGAAGAAACGTAACATTTTGAGAAGTTCCTTGCTGCTAACAAAGAGCAAAAGAAAGTGGACAAACTTGGAAAACGTTGGATGATGAATACAGCCAGGTGAACTGAAGAATTTGTTCTTCACTTTTACACCATTGAAGAACTGATCAGATATCCATTTTTGTTCGAATTCGGAATAGAGTATAGACGCCGAGGTTATGCAACCTTTTTGCTTCAACAGCGTCAGATTATTGCACGGAATGTTAGGGCTTTACCAGGATATCGACAACCAATCTAAAGCTACATTCGCCAGCAACTTGCCTTATACAGCCAAGGTGGACGCTACGTTTTGCATTCTCATGCAGGGTTTGTTCAACGAGTCTTTCCTGACCTAAATGAAGACGCTTCATCAAGTAAACGACCTCTTCTTCCAAGCCAGAGTCAGATTCGTGTGGATGTTTCAAATGAACACGCTGAGTTCCACAGAGCAATGAGAGCCGTGTTTGAAAATGCCCAAGCGCTGGACATCAGTTTCAATCACTTTTCTAGGTGTTACAATTTTCGAGGCTGCACTCTTCACCCCGTGCTCTTTAGTGAATCAAATATTCAAGTGGCCAAGATAATCTCACTAATTAGGCCAGTGGACCAAGACGCAACTCAAGCGTTCATGCCTTCGATTTTGGACTTCTTCAATTGTTATACATCAGGGATTGCTTTACCGGAAGGTGTGCAACTTGCACTAAGTACTGAAGAGCGCGAAGATGCTATATTCTTTATCCCGCAATTGAGCCTGATCAGTCCAAGGCATGTGATGAAAGCCCTTGGGCCCCTTTGGGTCATTGGTCTTAGAGTACCTTCTCCTTCCCTCCATATTATAGAAGAAGAAAGTGCTCCTACTGAGGATGACGCTCAACATCCAGATCCCTCTAGCGCCCGAGTGGTTGAGCCCCCAGCGATTGCAGATCCTATCGTGGATCAAGCGATTGAAGAAGTGCACGCTGAAATTACTCAAGCGCCTGAAGAACCTTTTATCAGAGATAAATCCAAAGGTAAGGCTATCGTTTCAAAATATTACGGACTTCTCCCATCCCCAGAGCGTCCTTCGTCTGATTCAGATTCTGAGAGCGATTCCGAAACCCGAGACTTCTGACAAGCAGTCCGGAACTCGCTTACCAACATTGAGGGTTCCTACTCCAAGTTCTTTGAGGCTGCTGATAGACATATCCGCATTGTGTCAGATACGCGGAGTCGTGATATTGGAAACGCTGCAAATAAAAGCACTATTGCTATCATGCAAAGCATATCACCCCTTTTCGCTGAGCTCTCATCTGAATTCAACCGTCACTTAGCTCAGAGCGCATTGGCCGATACTGAAAGACACGCTTCATCCGATGCCGCCGCTCAGAGTGTCGCTCAACAAGTTGCTCTTCTTGTCGAAGAAGTTAGACTCTTGCATCGAAATGTCACTGAACTCAAGACCTCCCTTGATAATGTCAAGAAGGGGGAAGATAAAGAAAAGTCCAAAGCGATTTCCAAGACAGATAATAAACAGTGGCGTTCATTGTTCGAAGAATTAGTAAGCATTAAGAAAATGCTATCCAAGAAAAGAAAGCCAAGGTATTATCTCGGAAAGTACGCGCTTCTAGAATTGGACCCCGAGTTCTTAGAAAGTATGGGATTTCCTGCCTATGCCGGACCGCTACAACGACCTATCAATTGGAGACCGTCAAATGATCAACAAAGAGATATCCACCAAGGGACTGGACGAAAAGGTTGTTAGAGCTAAATGAAAGCGCTAGACTTCGTAGGCATGATTATGATGAAGTTCGACATACAACAATGTTCGATATTGATCATCTCTTGTTGGACTTAGTGTTAGAAGTTCTACAAGGCGAAGAAAGAGCGACTCGACAGAAAAAGATGATGGATTTTCCATACCAAATTTCTTAATCATGTCTTTAAGAAATTTAGATTGATGTATAAGCGTTCGAAAGTTGTAATTTATTATAGGCTTGTAATTTTTATCTTTGTAGAATTTAGACTAAGTCTTAGTGACTGAATCGCTAGTAGAATTCATGGTGAGTCTATTAGAGAAGAAGTTGAAGACCAGCGTCTGAAGTCAACCGGAGATAAAGATTTTTTTCTTAGCGTCTGTCAAACGCTAAAAGATCTCATTTCAGGATTTATGGATCAAGCGCTCGAAATCCCTCAAGCGACTTATGTCAGAATCACTTGAAATAAATCCTCAAGTCATGAAGGACTTCAATGCAATCATTCAACGAGCATTTATTTCCAACAGGAATTAATTTCAAAATGCATTAAATGCTTGATAAGAGCATTAAATGTGATAAGCCAATGTGACTTGTGGACAAGCCACCTTTTGACCAAACTGTCACAAATTTCAGAGTTTCAGCTGCTCTCGTCCAATCGGCTTCAGCGAATTTTCAGGAATGTTAGAGAAAAGGTATACTCACACGCCCCGTGAAAGGCACGCTCCTCCATATATCCAATGGACAGATCCCAAGAAATTGCATATCAATACCTTACCCCAGCAAACCCTACACATACAAGAGATACAATTTCTACAAGAGACAATTACGTACAGACACAAGAAAAACTTGCTGAGAAAAAGCTTAGAAACTCCATAGCCAAATCTTTCAAGCTTTTCATCTACATTCCAGACAGTCACAAATATCTCAAACATCTTCCAAAGAAGAAATTCAAATTCCAACTGAGATATTCCAAGTTGTTTGATCTTTTCAAAAACAAACAAAACCCTAGTGACAAACCTCAACCTTTCATTTGAGTGAGAAAAGTTGTTGAACCCTTTCAGGCAGTATTTCTAAGTGAGAGAAGCCTAAAGAAGACGATTTTCATTGGTGCTGAAGTCTGTGTGATCTAGGAGCCCTAGATCATTTTCACCCTTTACTATAGTGAAGAAGATTCTATGTGATTCTTCGAAAATCATTCTAGTAAATTTCCTCCAAGTGAAAAAGGAGAAGAAGGACGTAGCTGGGATTACACCACCAAATGAACCTTATATATCTTGTGTCATTTACCTTCATTGTCTTATTTTTATTATTACATCATTTATCTTTGAAAGAGACAAGTTAAAGTGCAAAGCGATTAAATTAACTAAAAGAACGCTAAAACTCATTTCCGCTGTGCTAACACTGATTAAGCAATGTAAGCGTTGCCCTACTTTGGTAAACTGCTAAAATCACTAAGTCTAAGTTTCCTTTTCTGAAGCGTCTGACCCAAGCGCTCAGTTATCCAAAGCGTTCAAACCTTTAAAGTGATACGAAATTTTTTGAAGTCAAAAAAGACTTCAGGGTCTATTCAACCCCCCTCCCTTTAGACCCTTTTGTATGCTACTTGGAACCACCAAAATACCAAGTGCGACTCTTTAGGTTCATCTCGAAAAGTAATTGGGAGGAAACCAAAAGGATGTGAGCAACACTTATCTAGTCTTGTTGCTCACATCGTAACCCTATTGCTCACATCCAAACCTTTCCTATTGTGAATACAGTACAAGTACAAACCTTTTATTCTTATATCCCAATCAAGTGAGAGTCATGGTTTAATCAAACTCACAGTACTTGACTATATGCTTAAGTAGATAATAAGTTGAGGTCAATAAGATTAATCTTGTGTCTAACACTAGTATTCTTTATTGCTTTGGCCAAAGAATTTTGACCTCACTCATTCATGACAGCATAGGATAATTGCACATTCACTTATGAGAGAATAAATCTCAATTTTGCAACTCAGTTAAGACTGCTACTTGTCTATCAAGTTGCACTTCGAGGTTGACTCCACCATTGGGTGAATTGAGTCTAACTACTCTAATGACGAACTTGATATCACAAGTATATCTTCAATGTGATTTCTCAAGTCTAAGGTTCATGCGTACCTATCACAATATATCAATTCTATCATTGACTGTCATCGAGTGAAACCCATGTGACAGAACCGATGCGAATCGTGTTCGAACATATCAGTCAAACTGACATGTCTATGATATAAGCTCCAACTACCACTTAGTGTTTGACTAGCACTTCCACGTCAAAGCTTATGTCATACAATTTTTATCTGTTCCTGATGTCCAGTCAGGACTTTCTTTGACCTGCGAACTTATTTAGACTGTGAGTACTGAATCCTTCTGGTGTTATTCTTCCTAACCCATAGGAATTAGAAGGTTCGCCTCAATGTCATGGACTTTTAGATGTTTATATTACCTTACAAATGTCAATAAGAAAACAACTCAAAGAACCTTTATATAAATAATGTTTAATTACAACGAATACGCCCTATACATTCTATCCTCTATGGCATCTTAGGGCATAACACCAACAATCTCCCAATTGCACTTAGTGCCATTCGCTATGTTATCAAATACCCATCTTCTCCAAATATCGATCTAGCACCACTTGCGCCAAAGGCTTCGTCCGTGGGCTAGCTACGTTGTCAACTGAGACTATTTTCTACACTGTTATATCTATTTTTCCAACGATCTCTCTAATGATGTGATATCTTCTCTCCATGTGTTTGGACTTGTTGTGAGACTTTGGTTCCTTCGCCTGCGCTATTGCTCCATTATTGTCACAGTAAAGTTGCAATGGGAGTTAAATGCTAGGAACCACTTGAAGTTCTCCAAGAAACTTCCTAAGCAAAAAAGTTTCTTTGTCTGCCTATGAAGTAGCCACATATTCAGCCTCAGTGGTGGAATCAGCGGTTGTGCTTTGCTTGGAACTTTTCCAAGACACCACCCCACCGTTAAGGGTGAAAATGAGCCCAGAGGTGGACTTTCTGTCATCAACATAAGAGTGAAAATCCGAGTTGGTGTATCCATCCACTCTTAGGTCATCACCCCCATAGATGAGAATCATATCCTTTGTCTTTTTAAGATACTTAAGGATATTCTTCACAGCTATCCAATGTCCCTTACCTGGGTTTTCCTGAAATCGACCAACAATGCTAACTGCATAAGCTATGTCGGGTCTTGTACACAGCATGGCGTACATCAGACTAGCCATAGCTGATGCAAGGTTACAACACTCATTTCTTTTCTATCTTCCTCATTTTGAGGACACATAGTTTTTGAAAGATGTATCTCATGCCTCATTGGTAGGAATCCTTTCTTAAAATCCTCTATCCTAAATCTCTTTAGGACCTTATCTAAGTAAAGGGATTGGGAAAGACCTATCATTTTGTTTGTTCGATCCCTATAGATCGGAATTTCTAGAATGGATGTGGTTTCTCCTAAGTCTTTTATGGAGAATGTACTCGACAACCATTTCATTACAATAGTGAGCATTCCTACATCCTTTCCTATAAGAAGCATGTCATCGACATATAGCACAAGGAACGATATCTTGCTCCCACTAACCTTCTTGCATACACATGGTTCATCTTCATTTTTGATAAAGTCAAATCCTTTGACTGCTTCATCAAAATGCAAATTCCAACTACGAGATGCTTGTTTGAGTCTATAGATGGATCTTTCAAGCTTGCACACCTTATGAATACCAGTCTTAGATACAAAACCTTTGAGCTGCTCCATATAGATATCCTCTTCTAGGAATCCATTGAAGAACACCTTTTTGACAAACATTTACCATATTTCATAGTCTAGGTGGCCTCTATTGCCAACAAAATTCTTATTGATTTGATCATGGCTACTGGTGAAAAGGTTTTTTAACTATACCCTTTCGCGACTAGCCTGGATTTATAGGTATCAACCTTGTCATCGGCACCTATCTTTCTCTTGTAGATCCATTTGCACCCAATTGGTATAATACCATTGGGTTGATCCACTTGTATCTAGACTTGGTTCGAATGCATCAAATCTATCTCTATTTGCATAGCTTCGTGCCATCTTGCAGCGTCTATATCCACCGTTGCTTGATCATATGTAGAGGGATTTCTTTGAGGTATTTGTTAAACTAGACTCATATATTCTCCTCCTCGATCAGACCGGAGAGCTTTTATATGTTGCCCAGTTTGGTTTTCCACTAAAACTTTAAATTATTTGAATTTTTCAGTGGATTCAGACTTATACTTCATTAGATAAACAAGACCATACCTTGAATGGTCATCAGTGAATGTGATGAAGTAGTGGAAATCTCCATGAGCCATTTCACTGAATGGCCCACAAATGTCGGTATGTACCAACCTTAAAATTTGTGTGGCGCTTTCATAAGTTCCGGTGAAGGGAGATCTATCCATCTTCTCCATGAGGCAAGATTCACAAGTAGGATAGGGATCTAATCCCAGGCGCCTATAAGCCCATCTTTCTCCATTTTGTGAATCTTACGTTCAACAGCATGGCCTAGTCTAAGATGCCATATCAATCTTTCATTGATATCTTGCCTACCACGCTTCCTAGTTATAACATTAACAATACACTCATTTTGGACATTAAGGTCATAAAATCCATTTACTAAATTAGCAGAGCCCACTATTTTATTACCATAGTAAGTGTCTCAATGCTTATAAATAAAACGAAAAGTGTAACCATTGTTAACTAAAACAGGAATCGAAACAATGTTCTTAAGACCCTCGGGCAAAACGAAAACATAATTCAAAACTAATAAATGTCTAGAATTTAAAAACAATGAGGTAGATCCAATTCCAGTAGTTGCGGCGCTCTGCCCGCTGCCTACTTTGATCTGTACCTCATCACGGTCCAGTTTCCTTCCTTGCTTCAGGTCCTGATCCACACAACAAATGTGAGTACTAGCACCCGAATCAAGAATCCACGAAGTGGAAAAAATGGTCATTAGTGATTTTTCGGCAAAAGCAAATCTCGAGGTATATGGTGTACATGGCCAATGTGGATGCCCCATATGTGTCAAGAGTACTGACCAATATCGATCGACACACTCTCAGAAATATGCATTCCAAGGGCATCGGAGATGGCTAAATCGGAACCATCGATATCGTCGGTGAAAGAAAGCTTTCAATGGGAATATAAAAGAAGGTCGAGCTCCTAAGTGCTTGACTGGTGAAGACGTGTTTGAGAATGTAAAAGACTTGGATATCAAATTTGGAAAGACTTTTGCAGGTGGCCTTGCCAAAACTGGGTGGAAAAAAGGTCAATTTTCTTTGACTTGCTGTATTGGATGTCCTTACATGTTAAACATTTTCTTTATATGATGTATATTGAGAAAAATGTATTTGATAGTGTCATTGGTACACTTCTAAATGTGCCCGAAAAGAAAAATGTACTTATTTGCGTCCAGCAGCCCACACTCTATCCAGGAAAGAAAAAATTGCATTATGTGAGTTTCTTAATGGAGTGAAAGTTCCAGAAGGATATTCTTCAAACATTAGCAGTCTTCCATCAATGAAGGACTTGAAGCTAAAGCACATGAAAACTCACGATTGTCATGTAATCATGGATCATTTGCTACCAATTAATATATCGGCCATTTTGCTAAAAAAGGTGAGAGACGCGATGACTAGATTGTGTTTCTTCTTCAAAGCAATGTGGAGCAAGGTGTTTGATCCTAAACAATTTCCTACACTTCAGAAACAAATTGTCATCATTTTGTGTGAGCTTGAGATGTATTTTTCACCTGCTTTTTTGATATAATGACTCACCTACCTATTCACTTGGTTAGAAAGACACAACTATGTGGATCGGCTTTTATGAGATCTATGTATCCGGATGAGCGTTATATGAAGGTATTGAAAGGTTACGTGAAAAATCGTAGTCGACCAGAAGGTTGCATTGTTGAATGGTACATAGTTGATGAATCCATTACATTTTGCACAGAGTATCTGGTAGATTCTAATGTTGTAGAGCTTCCAAAGTCTCATGCTGTGGGAGGAAGAACAGAAGGAAAAAACGTAATTGGAAAGCAATTAGTTAGTGTTCCTATTACACAAAGGGAGCAGGCACACCTATATGTGCTCCACAACACTGATGAGGTTGACTCATATGTTGAAGAGCATAAGAACTAACTTAGGAGATTCAATCTAATTAAAAATGAGAGCTGGATTTCAAGTGAGCATAACAAGAGTTTCATCGATTGGTTCCGAAAGCATATTGAAGAGAAACAGAAAGAGAATCCACTTTTAGTTTCAGATAAATTGACACGGCTGTCGATGGGTCTAAAATAAACTAGCATTTTGTTACTCAGGTTATCGTACAAATGGTCGCACATTCTATACAAAAGATCAAGATGAACGAAGTACAATGCAGTATAGTGGGGTGAGTCTTGTAGCTCAAGCAATGCATATCTCAAGTGCAAAAGATAATAACCCTATCTATGCTGATTTATCATATTTTGGGGTGATTGAACGTATATGGGAGCTTGATTATAGTTGGTTTCGGGTGCCTGTATTTGGGTGTAGGTGGGTTGACTATAAAAATGGTGTCGATAATAGTGAAATAGGCTTCACTCGAGTAGACCTTGAAAGGGTGGGATACAAAGATGAACCTTTCTTGTTGGCATCACAAGCTAAGCAAGTGTTTTTTGTCACCGATCCTATTAATAAGAGGTGGTCCAATGTTTTATCGGCAAACAAAAATAATTGTATTGATGATGATTATGAAGAAAATGAAGATGATGGAAAAAACCCTATGTTAGGTGATTCACAATCAAATGATAGTCAAGATGACTTGGATATAAGTGATGATGAATTGTATATGCAACAAGATCACCAAGAGGGAATATAAATTAATCCATCAGTTCGTTGGCGTACTAAAAAAAATGGTCGTATCGATGGGAAGCAAAAGACTGCTAAGCCAATGACAAAAAGAAAACGATGAAAGGTATTTGAACTTATTTCATAATTGTATGATAGACTTATTTTTTGATCAATATTCATACTTAGTTGCTAGAAAATTTATATTCTTGAGATTTGCCTATTTTTGTCGAAAATTTAAGGGAAATAGGGACTTGACTGAATTTAGGGTTAATTTGGGTTAGCTGAGGGTTAATTACATTTAATTTGGGATTAAATTGTGGTTATTTTGTGGTTTAGGGTACATTCATCCAACTGGTGATCTATATTTATACTTAGTTGTTGAAAATATGATGTTTTATTTGTAGTTTTATGTGATTTATGTGATCCAATAGGTGATCAATATTTATTTTTTATGTGATCCAACTTGTGATCAATATTTATAAAATGATGTTTTATTTGTAGTTTAATGTGATTTACGTGGTCCAACTGGTGATCAATAATTGTAATTGCTGAGTTTGTTGGGTTTGTTGTGGTTGCAAGTTTAGGGGGAGATTAAGTCGAGAACTTGGTACAAATTTTTGCCCGGTTACTCTGCCAAATTTTTTCTAAAATAATGGGAATGCATCTAACTTTTGTATTTATTACTTCTATTTTAAAATTATTATTGCCAAATGAATCTGCCAAATTTATATGAATCTAACTTCTGTATTTTTTGGCTTTTGTAGGTCGATGACTTCAGATCCTGCTGGTAGTTTTCCTGAGGATGATGTATATGGATTAGATAGCCATCATGAAAAAGAGATACAGATAGGTGTCACGACTATGAAAAAAGTTATCAATGCCAGAAGTAAAGGCATAAGGCTACCTGTCGACTGGAGTAACAGAAGTCAAGCAGTTGACCTAAACAAATCAACATTTGTTGGTTATATAAGAGTCTTGGCTCGGCAGAAGGTGCTGATTGCCATCAGTGATTGGCGAAAAGTCCCGTCACCAATAAAAAGAAACATTTGGTATGAAACAAAGGTAATTTGTATATTATCATATTTCTAAGTGTTAATGTATTTTTTGTTGATTTAATTTTCTCTAAATAACACTAGTACAGAAGAGGTCTGTTACAGCGGTTTTTTTTCCACTATTACAGCGGTTTTAACCGCTGTAATACGTATCGCTGTAATTGGTATGTTTACTATTACAGCGGTTAAAAACCGCTGTAAAATGAGCCCTATTACAGCGGTTCAATAACGAACCGCTGTAATAGGTAAATAAAAATAAAAATTAACTGTAAAAACCGTAGCCTGTTACAGCGGTTCGTTTCTGAACCGCTGTAACAGTGAACACTGTTACAGCGGTTCGTTGATGAACCGCTGTAACAGTGAACCCTGTTACAGCGGTTCGTTTCTGAACCGCTGTAACAGGGTTCACTGTTACAGCGGTTCATCAACGAACCGCTGTAACAGTGTTCACTGTTACAGCGGTTCAGAAACGAACCGCTGTAACGTGATTTTTTATTTTTTTATTTTTTTCTGTTATAATTTCAGCTAGAGCTATATCCTTCCCACAAGCTCAAAATTCAACTCATCAATAACACATAAAACAAACCAATTGCTCAACAGAAACAACAAATTCAAATCCAAAATTAATTTCATTCACCAAATAATAATCTCTAATAATTACAAATAATAACGAGTTTACAATAAACCAATATAAACTAATCACTGCTTTTAAATCAAATAAAAATTTACAATAATTTTCAACTTACACCGCCGGCATATCAAAAGCGCATTTAAAAATGTATTGTGCCAATTCAGAACGTGCTTCATCAAGTTGCTCTATAGTGTAAGTGGCGTACTGACAATCAGCAAAGTACTGCAAGACAAATATTAAAATCCAACAAAAATGTTTAATAACTTAAAAGGGACATTAGAATTTGATTAATATTAATTAGGATTATGCATACCGTCGGTGGGATTATAGATTCTCCGTGTCTAATAATATCTTTCATGAATTTCATGACGAAGAACCCACAATCTATGGCATTTATTTGAATGGGGCACTACAAATTAAATTCAAATCAAAATTGTATTAGAACAAATAACTTTTATACGAATAATTTCTTGAAACTATAATTAAAATAATATAATTAAACTAACCTGTATACAACTCCATGTACAGGCCTTGTTTTTTGCTTTGATCTTTTGGTTGTTTTTATTTGCTCGAAACATCAAGACAGCGCTGTTAAAAACATCAAAAATCAAGGAAATATGTCAATATCAAGCAAATATATATATATGAAGTCTAGTTATAATATATATACTTTAAACTTAATATTAAATATAATATAATGGATACATTTAATTGAATGATAAAACTTACTGATTGATCATATCTTTCATATCATGTCGGTTATTTGGATTACCGTGCAAAGAATCCAAATAATAAACGATCTCTTTAATTGGATCAATCACGAGCAACAACCAATGGCCCCTAATCAGCATATTCAAAAGAAAAATTTTAAATTAGTTATGCCTACGTAACAAATTTTACAAAATAACAATGTGTCTTTAGTAGCTCACCCGGAGTTGTAAGGTGCAAGAAACAACTTCCCCTCCAGTGCACTACCTATCATAGTATTTGCTATATATTGCGATTTGTCAACAAGCTGCGTGGGAGTAATTCCTGCTGCCGCAGATATAGAATGTGGGCTAAGGAACCCGAATTTATTTTGTTTTTGTTCGGGGACCACGTGATTAACCCACAAACACCTACAATTGAGCATAAAATAAATTTGAGTAACAAAAATAAACATAGTTCAAATTAATGCAGTAAAATAATTTAATTAAAAGCTTACTTTTTCTTAATTAATATTTAAAAACTTACTTGATGTAAGCAGTAATGATAGAGGCTCCTATCTGTTCTTTATGCACAAAGTCACCGATCTCCTCCCGCCCAATATATTCTGGAAAGGGGATATTGAAGATTTCCTCGGGTATGTCTATCCGGATAGTGTTATCAGCAGCCATCATCCCAAAGAACCTTTCAAGAATTGCAAGTGAATTAGGGGGTGGAGCAGGAGGGTTGGCCACTAGAGAAGGAGGGTTGGCCACTAGAGGTGTATTTTTGACATGTGAGTGCTTCGTCATCTCTGATTTGCTTTTTCCGAGTGATGCTTTGGATTTTCCGAGAGACTATAAGCAAAAGAAAACAAAACGTGGGCGTTATCAATGAAAGTATATTTATTAACATTAAACAATTGTTATAATTTAATAATGACTAGCTATTAATAATAATTACGTACCGATGCATCACCGACAATCACAAGACTCTTAGGCCAAGCAACCATGTATCCCACAGCCTCAGATACTGTGAACACTCCTTCATCATCGAGAGGGACTGGTAAGGGTGCAATATCTTCAATTGCAATGTCAATCGACACTTTCACGAGGTGGGAGGCTAATGGACATGTATGCAATGTTCTATCCTTTGGTTGATTGTACATTGTTCCTCTTGCCACCAAACGATAACACGGTGTAGAAAGTGCTAATTGACACTGCACCACATCCTACATATATATATATATATATACCATTATATTAGAAAATGTTGTATATCATACAGAAATATAGGATTGTAAGTTACATTATCACTAAACAATATGCTTTTCATTAATTACCTGAGGAAGGTCTTTCACTTCTGGGCAGCTATCTTTCAAAGAAACCGCCTCTTCTGTATGTGGCTGCTGCGACGACCCAGACGCCCTATGCTGCTCAAACTCGCGTCGCAATTCAAATAGTGATTGAGTGAGCATTTGAACCGTGTCTTGCAAGTTATCAATCACCGTATTTTTTGAAGGCTTTGAATCCGAAAAGTAATCTGTTTGGGATACCCCAAAGCCTACACCCCTAACTCGACCCGGATGCTCCTTCTTTTTAAGAGCTATAGCCAGTATATCATTCCGGGTCTTCTCGGGTCCACTGTGGCTACCCTCCTGTGATAAGCTTTCCTGTAATAATACATTTAAAAAATACAAAAATTTGTTATTTTAAAATTATTTTTAAAAAAGCATACAACACACTATATAACTAAAATTGCAAATAACTCACCATTGATTCCACTACTCTTTTAACATTGACATTATCAATCTTGTTCTGGCTGTCAGAATGTGCAACCCTCCACACTAGTGCTCGTGTCACCTCTGTGACATCTGACCCAGCATCCTTTCTTTTATGCTTCTATATAAGAAAATTTGTAAGGAAATAAATTTGATTAGAAAATTGTAATTAAGGAGATTTGATTAGAAAATTTGTAAGGAAATTTGATTAGAATTACAACTTGTAACGAACTACGTACCTCAATATACTCCACTTGAGCATATCCAAGACGTGATGCCCTGTAAGGATATTCAGGGTCCTTTGCTCTTTCAGAATTGTCCTTACGTAGTTGCTGTTCATTATATAATCAAGGCATTAGTCAATGTATATAGTTTCAAATAATTTAAAATGAAACCATAAATTAAAATAATTACCTGAAAAGCTTCACTTTGGCGTAATTCTACAAATTTTGTCCAATCTTCTTGAGATATACGATATTTTTCGGGTGGGCTTGAATTAATGTTCCCATCATCATCCTCTACCCAGATTCTGGTCAAGTAGCTCCTGTAGTTTCGAGCTAGCTTCCCAGCCTCGGCTAAGACGAACTTCTGTCTACTTTCGTCAATATCAAAGGCCAACTATAAAAAACAAAGAACAAAGTATATAAAAAATGTTAATTTAGAGAAAAAAAAACTACATTTACCAATTAAAAACATAATATATAATAACTAACTTACAGCTATTTCATTCCAAATGGCATATTTTATTGCTGCAGGGACGCTGCGCCAATCACTGATAGTAATAGGGACCCTGTCACGAGCTATCACGCCAATGTAACCAACAAAAGTTGATTTATTTGGGTCAACTGGTTGACCATAATCGTTCCAACCAACTTGTAGCTTTATGCCTTTACTTTTGGCCTTTATTACTTTCTTCATTGCTGTAATACCTCTCCGTATCTCACTTTCAACACTTGGGTTTGCAGCACCTCCAGAATCCATCTACAAGATTTCATAAGTGAAAATTCAAATATTTCAACAACAAACGAAAATAAATATATATGCATTAATCACATCATTAATCAGTTGGATCATATAAATCACATCAAAAAGTACAAAACCAAATATTGATAAGCTTACATTGGTAGTGGTCGTCGTGGTAGTGGCGGAGGAGAGGGTGACTGTGGTGGTATACGGTATCGACCTACAAAAGCAAAAAAATACAGAAGTTAGTGTAACTCATTCACTAATATAATATTACAAGCTGGTTCAATATAATTTACACTTTAACTGCATACTTAACAAAAGAGTTCAAATAAGTTACTCATATAATTATCAAATAAGTTCAAATACCTTTCATCGTTTTCTTTTTGTCGCTGGTTTACTAATATTTTGTGATCCCTCAGTACGACCATTTTGTTTAGTACGCCGACGAACAGAAGGATTAATCCATATCCCTTCTTGGTGATCTTCTCGCATATACAATTCATCATCACTGATATCCAAGTCACCGTCACTATTTGTGGATTGTGAACCACCTAAGATAGGATTTCCTCCATCATCTTCATTATATAGGCCATCATCCTCAATACAAGTATTTTTGTTTGCCGATAAAACAATGGACCACCTCTTATCGACAGGATCGGTGACAAAAAACACTTGTTTAGCTTGAGATGCCAAAATGAAAGGTTCATCTTTGTATCCCACCTTTTCAAGGTCTACTCGAGTAAAACCTATTTCACTATCATCGACACCATTTTTATGGTCAACCCACCTACACCCAAATACAGGCACCCGAAACCAACTGTAATCCAACTCCCATATACGTTCAATCACCCCATAATATGGTAAAGTGGCATAGATAGGGCTATTATCTTTCGCACTTGAGATATGCATTGCTTCAGCTACAAGACTCACCCCACTATTCTGCATTGTACTCCGTTCATCTTGGTCTTTTGTATAAAATGTGACACCATTTATACGATAACCCGAATGACAAAATACGAATCTGCCCGGGCCCACCGACAACCGTGCCAATTTATCTGTAACTGAAAGTGAATTCTCATTTTGTTTCTCTTGAATACACTTTCGGAACCAATCGATAAAACTCTTGTTATGTTCTCTTGAAATCCAACTTTCATTTTTACTTGAATTTATTCTCCTAAGTTGGTCCTTGTGCTCTTCGAACATATGGCTCAACCTCATCGGTGTTGTGGAGCACATATAGGTGTGCCTGATCCTTTTGTGTGCTAGGAACACTCACTAATTGCTTTCCAATTACGCTTTCTCCTTCTGTTCCCCCTCCCCCCACAACAGGAGACTTTTGAAGCTCTGCAACGTTAGAATCATTCAGATATTCTGTGCAAAATGTAATAGCTTCATCAACTATGTACCGCTCAACAATGCAACCTTCCGGCCGGCTACGATTTTTCACATAGCCTTTCAATACCTTCATATAACGCTCAGCCGGATACATAGATCTCATAAAAGCTGGTCCACAAAGTTGTGTCTCTCTAACCAAGTGAATAGGTAGGTGAGTCATTATATCAAAAAACGCGGGTGGGAAATACATCTCAAGCTCACACAAAGTGAGGACAAGTTGTTTCTGAAGTGCAGGCAATTGTTCAGGATCAAACACCTTGCTCCACATTGCTTTGAAGAAGAAACACAATCTAGTTATCGTTTCTCTCACTTTTTTTGGCAGAATGGCCCGTAAAGCAATTGGCAGCAAATGATCCATGATTACATGACAATCATGAGTCTTCATATGCTTTAGCTTCAAGTCCTTCATTGATACAAGACTGCTAATGTTCGAAGAATACCCTTCGGGAACTTTCACTCCACAAAGAAACTCACATAATGCAATTTTTTCTTTTCTAGATAGCGTGTGAGCTGCTGGAGGTAAATAAGTACGTTTTCCCTTCATTGTTGGTGCCAATTTACCTCTTATCTTCATTTCAACTAAGTCCAACCTTGCCTTTACTCCATCTTTTGTCTTGCCGGGCACATTTAGAAGAGTACCAATGACACTATCAAATACATTTTTCTCAATATGCATTATATCAAGAAAATGTCTAACATGTAAAGATTTCCAATACGGCAAATCAAAAAAAATTGACCTTTTTTTCCACCCAGTTTTTGCAAGGCCGCCTGCAAAAGTCTTTCCGAACTTGATATCCAAGTCTTTTACATTCTCAAACACCTCTTCACCGGTCAAACACTTAGGAGCTCGACATTCTTCTATGCTCCCATTGAAAGCTTTCTTCCACCGACGATATCGATGTTCTCGATTCAACCATCTTCGATGCCCTTGGAATGCATATTTCTGAGAGTGTGGGAGTCTATATTGATCTGTACTCTTGACACATATGGGGCATGCACATTGCCCATGTACACCATATCCCTCGAGATTAGCTCTTGCTGGAAAATCATTGATTGTACCAAACAACATAACTCTAAGATTGAAGCTCTCTTTTCTAAACCCATCATACACTTTAATACCGGTCTCCCACAACTCTTTCAAATCCTCAATTAAAGGGGCCAAGTAGACATCTATATCATTTCCAGGTTGTTTCGGCCCGGAAATTAGTATAGGCATCATAATATGCTCTCGCTTCATGCATCGCGAAGGGGGTAGGTTGTAGATCATCAAAATCACCGGCCATGTACTATGTGAGCTACTTTGCAAGCCATGTGGGTTCATTCCATCTGTAGCCAATACAAGGCGTAAATTCTTGGTTCTTCCCTAAATTCAGGGAAATCATTATCGATCTTTTTCCATTGAGGAGAATCTGAAGGATGTCTAATCTTGTTATCTTCAATCCCTTGTTCAAGCCTTCTATCAGCATACCATGTCAAGTCCTTGGCAAACGCTTCACTACTGTACATGCGTCTAAATCTAGGTATTATGGGCAAATACCATGCTGTTTTGACAGGAGCAGATCCATTCTTCTTGTACCGTGAGGTGCCACATTTGGGACACACCGTCAATGATGCATAGTCCTTTCTAAACAAGAATGCAATCATTGAAACAAGCATGTATCCTCTCATATCCCATGCCAATTGCAGTTAACATCTTCTTAGCCTCATAAGTACGATTAGGTAACACATTATCATCGGGTAACATACTTTTTAATAGACCAAGTAAGTCTGTGAAACTCTTATCACTCCACCCATTGTTAGCTTTTAACTTGTAGAGGTTTAGGACTGCTTTCAATCTTGTGAAATTACTACCACTATACAGGGGTTTCTTTGAATCACTTGTCAAATTATCGAACATCTTGGGACAATTTCGCAAATCCTCCTCGATCACATTGGTCATCTCCTCCAAACGATCAGGCTCATAATCATCCATGTCAAAATCTACTGATCGATATGATGTATCACCCAAATCAGCTGAGGTGGCACTGCTTTCACCGTGTCTTGTCCATCGTGTGTAGCTTTTATCAATTCCATTACACACCAAATGATCTTCCAAGTCAGGTGGACTAATTCTCTTTCCAAAACAACAACGTAAACATGGACAACTAATCCTAGTCGGATCCGATGCATGCTCAACCGCAAAGTCGATGAATTCTTTCACCCCTTTCCCATATTGCTCCGACATACGATCCGCTACAATCCAACTTCGATCCATCTAAATTCTCAATTAATTAAATTAAATAATTTTAACATCAGTTGATAGTTAAATTAATTAAATAAATTTATTTTTAATTTATTTCGCATTATTCTATAAAAAATTCGGCAGAGTAACGACGCAAATATTTCTACCAAGTTCTCGACTTAATCTTCTCAGTGGGTTGTAACCAACAGAAGTCGAATCTTACGATCCGCTAAAATCTCAACAGGGAAACGACGCAAAAAATACTACCAATTTCAACCACAACAAACCCAACACTCTAATCTTTCACCCACAACGAACACAAAACGATACAAAAATATTGATCACCAGTTGGATCACATAAAACATCATATTTCCAGGGGAACAACTACAAATATTGATCACCAGTTGGATCACATAGATCACATAAAAAACTACAAATAAAGCATCATATTATAAATATTGATCACCAATTGGATCCAAAAGCACATAAAACTACAAATAAATTAAAGCATCACGATATAAAGTTTTTGGAGCTTCTCGGTTGTGCAGAAAGCTGTGCGCGTCTTCACGAGAAAATTCATAAATAATTGTAGAAAGCTCGGATTCATGAACCGTTTTCTTCCTATGAAACTAGACACATAGGGCTATCCACACATATATCTCACATACTCAGTAGATGTCTAGAAAAAAGCAGATTTGTATTCAAAGTTAGAGAAAAATCTGTCAATTTTCAAAACAGCTGTGCGCGTCTTCACGAGAAAATTCATAACTCATTGTGGAAAGCTCCGATTCATGAACCGTTTTCTTCATATGAAACTAGACACATAGGGCTATCCACACATACATCTTACATACTCAGTAGATGTCTAGAGAAAAGCAGATTTGTATTCAAAGTTAGAGAAAAATCTGTCAATTACAGCTGTGCGCGTCTTCACGAGAAAATTCATAACTCATTGTGGAAAGCTCCGATTCATGAACCGTTTTCTTCATATGAAACTAGACACATAGGGCTATCCACACATACATCTCACATACTCAGTAAATGTCTAGAAAAAAGCAGATTTGTATTCAAAGTTAGAGAAAAATCTGTCAATTTTCAAAACAGCTGTGCGCGTCTTCACGAGAAAATTCATAACTCATTGTGGAAAGCTCCGATTCATGAACCGTTTTATTCATATGAAACTAGACACATAGGGCTATCCACACATATATCTCACATACTCAGTAAATGTCTAGAAAAAAGCAGATTTGTATTCAAAGTTAGAGAAAAATCTGTCAATTTTCAAAACAGCTGTGCGCGTCTTCACGAGAAAATTCATAACTCATTGTGGAAAGCTCCGATTCATGAACCGTTTTATTCATATGAAACTAGACACATAGGGATATACATACATATATCGAACATACTCATGAGATGCCTAGAACAAATCAGATTTGCATTCAAAGTTAGTAAAAAATCAACTACAACATAATAACAAAAATCCACTATATAATTTATAAAACCCCAATTAACATAACATGATATATATAACAATAATTAACAAATTAACATATAACCTACATTATATACATCACAAAATCAGAATTAACATAACATTAATATATAACAAACAAGAAATTAACACATAACCTAAATTTAATATATACATAATATATATATATATATAACATAACATATATAAACATATATATATATATACCTATAAAGAGAGAGGAGGAGAGTGGTGGGTCACGGCGCGGCGGCGGCGGCTGCTCGGGCGGCGGCGGTTTCGGGTGGTGGTGGCGACGGGACGGGGGCGGTTTAGGTAGCTTGAGAGTGAGAGAGAGAGTATAGAGAGAGAGAGTAGAGTATAGGGAGAGAGATCGAGTAGAGAGATAGAGAAAAATCAAATGGGGCGGCGGCGGCGGCGGCGGTGGTGGAGACGATGGCGGGGGCGGTGGTGGAGAGTGAGAGAGATAGTAGAGTAGAGAGAGAGAGTAGAGTAGAGAGTGAGGGAGATAGTAGAGTAGAGAGAGAGAGTAGAGTAGAGAGTGAGAGATAGTAGAGAGAAATGAGGGGAGAGCTCGGTTTTTGGGGGGAAAAAAGGGAGGGAAATTTTTTTTTTTTTTAATTACGTGTTATAGCGGTTCGGGAACGAACCGCTATAACCGGTTTACCAATTATAGCGGTTCATTCCCGAACCGCTATAACTGGTATAAACCGGTCTACCAGTTATAGCGGTCCGGGAATGAACCGCTATAATTGGTTAAACCGATTATAGCGGTTCATTCCCGAACCGCTTTAAAAAAAAAATTTTTTTTTTTTTTTTTCTGTTCGCGCTATAATAGCGGTTTTTTATCGAACCGCTATAATAGGTTCGAACTATTACAGCGGTTTTTTATCGAACCGCTGTAATAGGTTCCCGGTTAATATCCATTATAACGGTTCACTTATAAACCGCTGTAATAAGTCTCTTCGTTCAGCGGTTTTCCAAAAACCGCTGTAAAATGTGCGCTGTAACAGGTCTTTTCTGTACTAGTGTAATAATTTCATATATACTTTATTATTTGTTTTTTGTGGTTAGCATTTGATATTGAAGAAAGTAGACAAAAGTACGTACTAGCAGAAGCTGGGAAGCTCGCTACTTGAGTAGAGTGTGGGTGCGAGATGATGATGGAAACATTAATTACAACCCACCCTCACAATATGAGATACCTCAAGCCGATTGGACGGCATTTGTAGATCTTCGCCTAAGTGAAGAGTTTCAGGTAGCTAGTTATTTTAATTTACGGTTTCATTTGTTGGTTATTACGTTTATATTTAACTAATAATTTGATTATGTAATAAACAAAAACTAAGTAGGGAAAAGTAGGAAAGAGCAAAGGAACCTGAATATCCTTACCGGAGATCACGTCTTGGACATGCTCTTGTGGAGCAAATTGAGGTACGTAGTTCATTTAGCAGTGAATCCTAACAATTTTTTTAATAAAAATTCCTTGTTAATAAATATATATTTTTTAATCAAAATATAGATGAATAGAGGATGGGATGCGGGGTCCGATTGCACAGAGGTAACACGAGCACTCGTGTGGAGGATTGCGTGTTTCGATAAAACAAATGAAATTGATAACGACAATGTTAGAAGAGTAGTGAATCAAATGATGAGTTATTTGCAATTTTTGCTCTATAATGTGTTGAATGTTTGTTTTGAAATACTCTTGGAAGAACAAAGTTCACTAATTTTTTAAATGTATTATTAGAGGAGAGCATTTCACAAGAGAGTACTAGCCATAGTGGAAATGAGAAGAGTGGAGATGATCTATTGGCTAAAGCTCTTAAAAAGAAAGAGCATCTGGCTCGCGTTAGGGGTGTTGGATTTGGGGTCTCACAAAGAGTTACAGATCCAAAGCCTTCTAAAGAAATGGAGATGGAAAGCGTGAGAAACATGGTGAAGAACCTCTCTGAAACTATGTTTTGCATGCAACGCCAGATTGAAGATTTGGAAGCGCCTAACTCACATCAGCCACATGAAGATGGGGTGATTTCTTTGAAAGATAGCTGCTCAGAACCAGTTAAGATTCTTCCTAAGGTAATGATTTGAACTTGTTTATAGATCATGTAACTTGCAACTCTCTATTTCTGTAAATCATACAAAACTTTCTAATATAATGTTGTATATATATATATATAGGTTATCGCTCCATGTCAATTAGCACTTTCATCACCGTCATATTGTGTGGTGGCTAAAGGATAGATGTACAATGGAGTGGTGATTGATAGAATACTTCACAATCGTCCATTAGCCACTGACTTTGTAAAAGTGCGTTATTGACACTGTAGTTGAGGCGGATACACCCCTACCCGTCCCTCTCAATGATGAAGTGCTCACCATTTCTAGTGCTTTGGGTACCTTTGTTGCTTGGTCAGCGAGTCTTGTCATTGTCACTGATGCACCGGTATGTAATTAATAGCTAATCATTAATAAATTATAACAATTATTTAAGGTTGCTAAGTATACTTTGGTGTGTAACATTCATGTTTTATTTTCTTTCCTTAAACAGTCTCTTGGACCATCCAAATCATCTGGAAACCAGAAATCAGGGACGTCGAAGCAGTAAGCTGTCAGCTGTCAAACCAAAACCTCCAGTGGCCAAGCTTGCACGTGAAGGTGACAGATGTGCAGACCTTGTACTAGATGGACTCCCTAATGACCTTTTATTTTTGGGAAAGTACACGAACAAGATGTCTATTAATGACCAGATCACTATAGACATCGAGGAAAGAATTGTGAATTTTGCATTCCCAGAGTATATTAGAAAGGAGGAGATCTGTCACCTTCTGCGTCAAGAAGAGATAGGAGCCTCGCTCTTTACATCGTACATAAAGTAAGTTTTTTAATTATTTTATTGCATCTGAACTATGATTATTTTCGTTACTCAAAATTTATTTTTTATGCTCAATTTAGGTTTTTGTGGGTTAATTACGGGGTCCCCGAAGTGAATGAAGTTTTTTTCGGGTTCCTTAGCCCACATTCCATATCTGCGGGAACATGCAAGAAAACTGAACAAGTGCAGTATATAGCACGTGCTATGATACAGAGTGCACAAATAAATAAGTTATTTCTTGTACGTTACAAAACAGGGTGAGCTACTAAATACTCAACTTTTATTTGTAAAACTAGTTACGCAAAACAAATTTTGAACATCTCTTTTGAATGCTTTTTAGGGGGACATTGGTTGTTGCTTGCCATTGATCCATTTCAAGAGGTCGTTTACTATCTGGATTCCTTGCATGGTGAGCCGGATTATCGAGATGAGATGACAGAAAAAATCAATTAGTAAGTTTTTCATTCAATCAATTTATCTGTTATATTTAACATTTTTTTAAAGTGTATATATCTTCCTAGATTTCACATAATTGCTTGTTTTTGACATATTTTCTTATTTTTTGAATTTTTTTACAGGGTTGTGCTCATATTTTGTGCAAATTGCAACAACCATTTCAAGAAATCCAAAAACAAGGCCTATAATTGGATTAAAATAAAGGTTGGCGTTTTCTAGTTTCAAAAGATTAATTTTTCGTATAGAAGTTAGTGTTTAAATACAACTTTGATTACTTTTGTAGTGCCCTGGCAGACAAACGAGGTGGATTGTGGCTACTTCGTTATGTGATTCATGAAGGAGATTATTAGCCACGGACAATCTATAATCCCAACAGCGTTATGTATAATCTTAATTAATACTTGATTTCTTTCCCTTTCACTAGTACAGAAAAGACCTGTTACAGCGCACATTTTACAGCGGTTATTGGAAAACCGCTGAACGGAGAGACTTATTACAGCGGTTTATAAGTGAACCGTTATAATGGATATTAACCGGGTACCTATTACAGCGGTTTTTTATCGAACCGCTGTAATAGTTCCAAACCTATTATAGCGGTTCGATAAAAAACCGCTATTATAAATCTTACCGAAAAAAAAAAAAATTTATAGCGGTTCGAGAACGACCGCTAGAACCGGTTTATGCCAGTTATAGCGGTTGGGTACTGAACCGCTATAATTGGCACTCAGTTATAGCGGTTCGGGAACGAACCGCTATAAAATGTAATTAAAAAATAAATAAATTTCCCCCCCCCTTTTTTCCCCCCAAAAACCGAGCTCCCCCTCCATTCTCTCTACTATCTCTCACTCTCTACTCTACTCTCTCTCTCTCTACTCTACTATCTCTCTCACTCTCCACCACCGCCCCCGCCCCCGCCACCGTCTCCACCACCACCACAACCCGCCGCCTCCGTCGCCGCCGGCAGCGGCCCCCCATTCGATTTTTCTCTATCTCTATACTCTACTCTCTCTCTCTATACTCTCTCTCTCACTCTCAAGCTAACCGGCCCCACCCCCGTCCCGTCGCCACCACCTCCACCACCACCCCAAACCGCCGCCGCCGCCGCCGTGACCCACCACTCTCCTCCTCTCTCTCTTTATAGGTATATATATATATGTTTATATATGTTATGTTATATATATATATATATATATTATGTATATATTAAATTTAGGTTATGTGTTAATTTCTTGTTTGTTATATATTAATGTTATGTTAATTAGGATTTTGTGATGTATATAATGTAGGTTATATGTTAATTTGTTAATTATTGTTATATATATCATGTTATGTTAATTGGGGTTTTATAAATTATATAGTGGATTTTTGTTATTATGTTCTAGTTGATTTTTTACTAACTTTGAATGCAAATCTGATTTGTTCTAGGCATCTCATGAGTATGTTCGATATATGTATGTATATCCCTATGTGTCTAGTTTCATATGAATAAAACGGTTCATGAATCGGAGCTTTCCACAATGAGTTATGAATTTTCTCGTGAAGACGCGCACAGCTGTTTTGAAAATTGACAGATTTTTCTCTAACTTTGAATACAAATCTGAGGTTTTCTAGACATCTACTGAGTATGTGAGATATATGTGTGGATAGCCCTATGTGTCTAGTTTCATAGGAAGAAAACGGTTCATGAATCCGAGCTTTCTACAATTAGTTATGAATTTTCTCATGAAGATGCGCACAGCTTTCTGCACAACCGAGAAGCTCCAAAAACTTTATATCGTGATGCTTTAATTTATTTGTAGTTTTATGTGCTTTTGGATCCAATTGGTGATCAATATTTATAATATGATGCTTTATTTGTAGTTTTTTATGTGATCTATGTGATTCAACTGGTGATCAATATTTGTAGTTGCTCGCCTGGAAATATGATGTTTTATGTGATCCAACTGGTGATCAATATTTTTGTATCATTTTGTGTTCGTTGTGGGTGAAAGATTAGAGTGTTGGGTTTGTTGTGGTTGAAATTGGTAGTATTTTTTGCGTCGTTTCCCTGTTGAGATTTTAGCGGATCGTAAGATTCGACTTCTGTTGGTTACAATCCACTCAGAAGATTAAGTCGAGAACTTGGTAGAAATATTTGCATCGTTACTCTGCCGAATTTTTTATAGAATAATGCGAAATAAATTAAAAATAGATTTATTTAATTAATTTAACTATCAACTGATATTAAAATTATTTAATTTAATTAATTGAGAATTTAGATGGATCGAAGTTGGATTGTAGCGGATCATATGTCGGAGCAATATGGGAAAGGGGTGAAAGAATTCATCGACTTTGCGGTTGAGCATGCATCGGATCCGACTAGGATTAGTTGTCCGTGTTTACGTTGTTGTTTTGGAAAGAGAATTAGTCCACGTGACTTGGAAGATCATTTGGTGTGTAATGGAATTGATAAAAGCTACACACGATGGACAAGACACGGTGAAAGCAGTGCCACCTCATCTGATTTTGGGTGATACATCATATCGATCAGTAGATTTTGACATGGATGATTATGAGCCTGATCGTTTGGAGGAGATGACCAATGTGTTTGAGGAGGATTTGCGAAATTGTCCCAAGATGTTCGACAATGTGACAAGTGAATCAAAGACACCCCTGTATAGTGGTAGTAATTTCACAAGATTGAAAGCAGTCCTAAACCTCTACAAGTTAAAAGCTAACAATGGGTGGAGTGATAAGAGTTTCACAGACTTACTTGGTCTATTAAAAAGTATGTTACCCGATGATAATGTGTTACCCAATCGTACTTATGAGGCTAAGAAGATGTTAACTGCAATTGGCATGGGATATGAGAGGATACATGCTTGTTTCAATGATTGCGTCTTGTTTAGAAAGGACTATGCATCATTGACGGTGTGTCCCAAATGTGGCACCTCATGGTACAAGAAGAATGGATCTGCTCCTGTCAAAACAGCATGGTATTTGCCCATAATACCTAGATTTAGACGCATGTACAGTAGTGAAGCGTTGGCCAAGGACTTGACATGGTATGCTGATAGAAGACTTGAACAAGGGATTGAAGATAACAAGATTAGACATCCTTCAGATTCTCCTCAACGGAAAAAGATCGATAATGATTTCCCTGAATTTAGGGAAGAACCAAGAAATTTACGCCTTGTGTTGGCTACAGATAGAATGAACCCACATGGCTTGCAAAGTAGCTCACATAGTACATGGCCAGTGATTTTGATGATCTACAACATACCCCCTTCGCGATGCATGAAGCGAGAGCATATTATGATGCCTATACTAATTTCCGGGCCGAAACAACCTGGAAATGATATAGATGTCTACTTGGCCCCTTTAATTGAGGATTTGAAGGAGTTGTGGGAGACCGGTATTAAAGTGTATGATGGGTTTAGAAAAGAGAGCTTCAATCTCAGAGTTATGTTGTTTGGTACAATCAATGATTTTCCACCAAGAGCTAATCTCGAGGGATATGGTGTACATGGGCAATGTGCATGCCCCATATGTGTCAAGAGTACAGATCAATATAGACTCCCACACTCTCAGAAATATGCATTCCAAGGGCATCGAAGATGGTTGAATCGAGAACATCGATATCATCGGTGGAAGAAAGCTTTCAATGGGAGCATAGAAGAATGTCGAGCTCCTAAGTGTTTGACCGGTGAAGAGGTGTTTGAGAATGTAAAAGACTTGGATATCAAGTTCGGAAAGACTTTTGCAGGCGGCCTTGCAAAAACTGGGTGGAAAAAAAGGTCAATTTTTTTTGAGTTGCCGTATTGGAAATCTTTACATGTTAGACATTTTCTTGATATAATGCATATTGAGAAAAATGTATTTGATAGTGTCATTGGTACTCTTCTAAATGTGCCTGGCAAGACAAAAGATGGAGTAAAGGCAAGGTTGGACTTAGTTGAAATGAAGATAAGAGGTAAATTGGCACCAACAATGAAGGGAAAACGTACTTATTTACCTCCAGCAGCTCACACGCTATCTAGAAAAGAAAAAATTGTATTATGTGAGTTTCTTTGTGGAGTCAAAGTTCCCGAAGGGTATTCTTCGAACATTAGCAGTCTTGTATCAATGAAGGACTTGAAGCTAAAGCATACGAAGACTCATGATTGTCATGTAATCATGGATCATTTGCTACCAATTGCTTTACGGGCCATTCTGCCAAAAAAGGTGAGAGAAACGATAACTAGATTGTGTTTCTTCTTCAAAGCAATGTGGAGCAAGGTGTTTGATCCTGAACAATTGCCTGCACTTCAGAAACAACTTGTCCTCACTTTGTGTGAGCTTGAGATGTATTTCCCACCCGCGTTTTTTGATATAATGACTCACCTACCTATTCACTTGGTTAGAGAGACACAACTTTGTGGACCAGCTTTTATGAGATCTATGTATCCGGCTGAGCGTTATATGAAGGTATTGAAAGGCTATGTGAAAAATCGTAGCCGGCCGGAAGGTTGCATTGTTGAGCGGTACATAGTTGATGAAGCTATTACATTTTGCACAGAATATCTAAATGATTCTAAAGTTACAGAGCTTCAAAAGTCTCCTGTTGTGGGGGGGGGGGGGAACAGAAGAAGAAAGCGTAATTGGAAAGCAATTAGTGAGTGTTCCTAGCACACAAAAGGATCAGGCACACCTATATGTGCTCCACAACACCGATGAGGTTGAGCCATATGTTGAAGAGCACAAGGACCAACTTAGGAGAATAAATTCAAGTAAAAATGAAAGTTGGATTTCAAGAGAACATAACAAGAGTTTTATCGATTGGTTCCGAAAGTGTATTCAAGAGAAACAAAATGAGAATTCACTTTCAGTTTCAGATAAATTGGCACGGTTGTCGGTGGGCCCGGGCAGATTCGTATTTTGTCATTCGGGTTATCGTATAAATGTGTCACGTTTTATACAAAAGACCAAGATGAACGGAGTACAATGCAGAATAGTGGGGTGAGTCTTGTAGCTGAAGCAATGCATATCTCAAGTGCGAAAGATAATAGCCCTATCTATGCCACTTTACCATATTATGGGGTGATTGAACGTAAATGGGAGCTGGATTACAGTTGGTTTCGGGTGCCTGTATTTGGGTGTAGGTGGGTTGACCATAAAAATGGTGTCGATGATAGTGAAAGAGGTTTTACTCGAGTAGATCTTGAAAAGGTGGGATACAAAGATGAACCTTTCATTTTGGCATCTCAAGCTAAACAAGTGTTTTTTGTCACCGATCCTGTCGATAAGAGGCCGTCCATTGTTTTATCGGCAAACAAAAATACTTGTATTGAGGATGATAGCCTATATAATGAAGATGATGGAGGAAATCCTATCTTAGGTGGTTCACAATCCACAAATAGTGACGGTGACTTGGATATCAGTGATGATGAATTGTATATGCGAGAAGATCACCAAGAAGGGATATGGATTAATCCATCTGTTCGTCGGCGTACTAAACAAAATGGTCGTACTGAGGGATCACAAAAGATTAGTAAACCAGCGACAAAAAGAAAACGATGAAAGGTATTTGAATTTATTTTGATAATTATATAAGTAACTTATTTGAACTCTTTTGCCAAGTATGCAGTTAAAGTGTAAATTATATTGAACCCGCTTGTAATATTATATTAGTGAATGAGTTACACTAACTTCTGTATTTTTTTGCTTTTGTAGGTCGATACCGTATACCACCACAGTCACCCTCTCATCCGCCACTACCACGACGACCACCACCAATGTAAGCTTATCAATATTTGGTTTTGTACTTTTTGATGTGATTTATATGATCCAACTGGTTAATGATGTGATTAATGCATATATATTTGTTTGCGTTTGTTCTTGTTGAAATATTTGAATTTTCACTTATGAAATCTTGTAGATGAATTCTGGAGGTGCTGCAAACCCAAGTGTTGAAAGTGAGATACGTAGAGGTATTACAGCAATGAAGAAAGTAATAAAGGCCAAAAGTAAAGGCATAAAGCTACAAGTTGGTTGGAACGAGCATGGTCAACAAGTTGACCCAAATAAATCAACTTTTGTTGGTTACATTGGCGTGATAGCTCGTGACAGGGTCCCTATTACTATCAGTGATTGGCGCAGCGTCTCTGCAGCAATAAAATATGTCATTTGGAATGAAATAGCTGTAAGTTAGTTATTATATATTATGTTTTTAATTGGTAAATGTAGTTTTTTTTTCTCTAAATTAACATTTTTTATATACTTTGTTCTTTGTTTTTTATAGTTGGCCTTTGATATTGACGAAAGTAGACAGAAGTTCGTCTTAGCCGAGGCTGGGAAGCTAGCTCGAAACTATAGGAGCTACTTGACCAGAATCTGGGTAGAGGATGATGATGGGAACATTAATTCAAGCCCACCCGAAAAATATCGTATATCTCAAGAAGATTGGACAAAATTTGTAGAAGTACGCCAAAGTGAAGCTTTTCAGGTAATTATTTTAATTTATGGTTTCATTTTAATTTATTTGAAACTATATACATTGACTAATGCCTTGATTATATAATGAACAGCAACTACGTAAGGAAAATCGGGAAAGAGCAAAGGAACCTGAATATCCTTACAGGGCATCACGTCTTGGATATGCTCAAGTGGAGCATATTGAGGTACGTAGTTCGTTACAAGTTTTAATTCTAATCAAATTTCCTTACAAATTTTCTAATCAAATTTCCTTAATTACAAATTTTCTAATCAAATTTATTTCCTTACAAATTTTCTTATATAGAAGCAAAAAAGAAAGGATGATGGGTCAGATGTCACAGAGGTGACACGAGCACTAGTGTGGAGGGTTGAACATTCTGACAGCCAGAACAAGATTGATATTGTCAATGTTAAAAGAGTAGTGGAATCAATGGTGAGTTATTTGCAATTTTAGTTATATAGTGTGTTGTATGTTTTTTTAAAAATAATTTTAAAATATTTGTATTTTTTAAATGTATTATTACAGGAAAGCTTATCACAGGAGGGTAGCCACAGTGGACCCGAGAAGACCCGGAATGATATACTGGCTATAGCTCTTAAAAAGAAGGAGCATCCGGGTCGAGTTAGGGGTGTAGGCTTTGGGGTATCCCAAAAAGAATACTTTTCGGATTCAAAGCCTTCAAAAAATGCGATGATTGATAGCTTGCAAGACACGGTTCAAATGCTCACTCAATCACTATTCGAATTGCGACGCGAGTTTGACCAGCATAGGGCGTCTGGGTCGCAGCAGCCACATACAGAAGAGGCGGTTTCTTTGAAAGATAGCTGCCCAGAAGTGAAAAACCTTCCTCAGGTAATTAATGAAAAGCATATTGTTTAGTGATAATGTAACTTTCAATCCTATATTTCTGTATGATATACAAGATTTTCTAATATAATGGTATATATATATATATGTAGGATGTGGTGCAGTGTCAATTAGCACTTTCTACACCGTGTTATCGTTTGGTGGCAAGAGGAACAATGTACAATCAACCAAAGGATAGAACATTGCATACATGTCCATTAGCCTCCCACCTCGTGAAAGTGACGATTGACATTGCAATTGAAGATATTGCACCCTTACCAGTCCCTCTCGATGATGAAGGAGTGTTCACAGTATCTGAGGCTGTGGGATACATGGTTGCTTGGCCTAAGAGTCTTGTGATTGTCAGTGATGCATCGGTACGTAATTATTAATAGCTAGTCATTAATAAATTATAACAATTATTTAATGTTAATAAATATACTTTCATTGATAACGCCCACGTTTTTTTTTCTTTTGCTTATAGTCACTCGGAAAATCCAAATCATCACTCGGAAAAAGTAAATCAGCGACGACGAAGCACTCACATGTCAAAAATACAACTCTAGTGGCCAACCCTCCTTCTCTAGTGGCCAACCCTCCTGCTCCACGCCCTAATTCACTTGCAGTCCTTGAAAGGTTCTTTGGGATGATTGCGGCTGATAACACTATCCGGATAGACATACCCGAGGAAATCTTCAATATCCCCTTTCCAGAATATATTGGGCGGGAGGAGATCGGTCACTTTCTGCATAAAGAACAGATAGGAGCCTCTATCATTACTGCTTACATCAAGTAAGTTTTTAAATATTAATTAATAAAAAGTAAGCTTTTAATTAAATTATTTTACTGCATTAATTTGAACTATGTTTATTTTTGTTACTCAAATTTATTTTATGCTCAATTGTAGGTGTTTGTGGGTTAATCATGTGGTCCCCGAACAAAAACAAAATAAATTCGGGTTCCTTAGCCTACATTCTATATCTGCGGGAGCAGGATTTACTCCCACGCAGCGTGTTGACCAATCGCAATATATAGAAAATACTATGATAGCTAGTGCACTGGAGGGGAAGTTGTTTCTTGCACCTTACAACTCCGGGTGAGCTACTAAAGACACATTGTTATTTTGTAAAATTTGTTACGTAGGCATAACTAATTGAAAAATTTTCTTTTGAATATGCTGATTAGGGGCCATTAGTTGTTGCTCGTGATTGATCCAATTAAAGAGATCGTTTATTATTTGGATTCTTTGCACGGTGATCCAAATAACCGACGTGATATGAAAGATATGATCAATCAGTAAGTTTTATCATTCAATTAAATGTATCCATTATATTTAATATTAAGTTTAAAGTATATATATTATAACTAGATTTCATATATATATATATTTTTTTGATATTGACATATTTCCTTGATTTTGGATGTTTTTAACAGCGCTGTGTTGATGTTTCGAGCAAATAACAACAACCAAAAGATCAAATCAAAAAACAAGGCCTGTACATGGAGTTGTATACAGGTTAGTTTAATTATATTATTTTAATTATAGTTTCAAGAAATTATTCGTATAAAAGTTATTTGTTCTAATACAATTTTGATTTGAATTTAATTTGTAGTGCCCCATTCAAATAAATGACATAGATTGTGGCTTCTTCGTCATGAAATTCATGAAAGATATTATTAGACACGGAGAATCTATAATCCCACCGACGGTATGCATAATCCTAATTAATATTAATCAAATTCTAATGTCCCTTTTAAGTTATTAAACATTTTTGTTGGATTTTAATATTTGTCTTGCAGTACTTTGCTGATTGTCAGTACGCCTCTTACACTATAGCGCAACTTGATGAAGCACGTTTTGAATTGGCACAATACATTTTTAAATGCGCTTTTGATATGTCGGCGGTGTAAGTTGAAAATTATTGTAAATTTTTATTTGATTTAATAGCAGTGATTAGTTTATATTGGTTTAGTGTAAACTCGTTATTATTTGTAATTATTAGAGATTATTATTTGGTGAATGAAATTAATTTTGGATTTGAATTTGTTGTTTCTGTTGAGCAATTGGTTAGTTTTATGTGTTATTGATGAGTTGAATTTTGAGCTTGTGGGAAGGATATAGCTAGCTGAAATTATAACTAAAAAAAAAAAATCAGGTTACAGCGGTTCTTTACTGAACCGCTGTAACAGGTTACGGATTTTACATTAAAAAAAATAAAATTATTTACCTGTTACAGCGGTTCGTTATTGAACCGCTGTAATAGGGCTCATTTTAGAGTAGTTTTTAACCGCTGTAATAGTAAATATACCAATTACAGCGATACGTATTACAGCGGTTAAAACCGCTGTAATAGTGCAAAAAAACCGCTGTAACAGACCTCTTCTGTACTAGTGTTTTGAAGTTATTAAACCTTTGGTAGGTAACTGAAACGCCAATTGGGTTTTGCAATCTCTATATATATCTTTCAGTACTTTCATGATTCTCAATCCTTCTATACTTAAGAGCAAATTGATGACGTACGCTGCGAAGTGGCACAATACATTTTCTTAGCAGCTCCTTAGAAATTAGGTAATGTAGTTTTTGTACATCGTGACTTGTTGTAAATTGTGATTTGATTTGTTGTATTTAAATTGTGAGTAATTTAATTAGTTTGTTGGTCCCAAGTGGCATACGAAAGGGTCTAGAAGGGGGGGGGGTTGAATAAACCTTGAAGTCTTTTTCGACTTCAAAAAGTTTCGTACTAAAAGATTTTTGGACGCTTGAAAATATAGACGCTTGAAGTGTCTAACGCTTGACTTAAGCGTTCACTTAAAAATATTGGCGCTTTGGCGAAGCGTCTGATGAAGACTGTTTTTTGGAAGTTAACTCAGACTTCAAGATCTGAATACTTTGACCAAGTAGGTTAAGCGTTCAGTTCTTTAATCAGTGTTAGCACAGCGAAATGATTTTTGGAGTCTTCTCTTTGAAAGTTTTAGCGTCACAAGAGGTTTCTTAGTTGCTTAACTTTTGATTGTGTTTTACTTAATCAATTTATGCAATGATATGATAGATGAAAGGCTTGACTGAAAAGTAAATGACACAATATTTGTAACGTTCGTTGGGTGGTGTAATCTCAACTACGTCCCTCTTCTCCTCGAACACTTGGAGGCAATCCACTAAAATGATTCTCAAAGAATCACACAGAATCTTCTACAAATTAGGGAGAGATGGATGTCGATGACTTGAGCTCCTTGATCACACAGATTTCTGCTCAAAATCACTTCAATCTCCTTGCTTCTTTCACCCAGAAATATGGCAAGTATCCCACTTCGACTTCACACAGATCGCGAGGCTTGGATAGAGGTTTTTCTAAAAAGGTTTGTTTGATTTTGATGAAGTTCAAACAACTGGAATATCTCAGTAGTAGAGTAGTTTCTTCAAAAAGAATGTTTGAGATATTGGGTTGACTGTCTCAGGATTTGATGAAAAGCAAAGAGAATATTTTCTTGAGTATTCTGGCTTTTCTGAGAGTTTAAGGAATGAGACTTCAATGCAACAGCAATTTTGCTTGATAATTGTTCTATGTTTGGTTTGTTGTTGAAGTTCTATTTATAGGCATTCTTGGAGAAAGTGTCCGTTTGACACATGCAAGGGCGCGTGTTTCTCACTTTCGCGAGTGAACAACTTTTGTCCTTTTTCCTGAAAATCTGCTGCACAAAAGTTGGTGCTGCAGTCTTTGAATTGTTGACAGTCCAATAGGGTGGCTTCTCCGTACGTCTGAAAGTGCTTATCACATTTAATGCTCTTATCAGCATTTAATGCAATTTGAATTAAATGTCCGTTGGCATTTAATGCACTGAGAATATTTGCATTAAACTCCTTTCGATCTGACGCTTCAGGAGAATGTTTGTCATTTGATAGACGCTTCATTCATGAACTGAAAGTTCCATTTAATCTGGAGGATCATTTAAATGTTTAGACGCTTGGAAAAGTCTTCAGACTTTATTTAGAAGTGTAGACGCTTGAAACTTCTGTCTTCGTTACTTGACACCTCACTCAGAACATGTCAGGCGCTTAGAGTGAACTTCTTCAAACTTCATTCACTATTGATTTCTTGGACGCTTGGAGTCTTCAGATTTCGCAGTCTTGATAAGCTCACTCAGAAAGTATCAAACGCTTAATCTAATAGACTTCTTGATCTAAGAATGTCAAAAGTAAAAGATAAGATAAAGCCTATACATTTCTAATGTTCAAATGCTTATACAAGTATCAATGAACTTTAAGCGTACATAACTTTGGGGTCTAACAAGATTCCTAATTGTCATCATCAAAACATCTAACATGAAATTCCTAACAATTTCCCCCTTTTTGATGATGGCAATACTCACTCTTTTATAGTTCAAGAGTTACGTCAGCCAAAGTTAATAAGCGTTATGTTAGTAAGTTAGAGTTAGTTAAGCTTCAACGAGATGTTTCAGCTGAAAAATGTACTTTATATATATATTCGGAGAATTCATAGATTTTACAAACTGTGTAGAAACAGAAGAGAAGGTTAAATTACAAAGAGCTATCATGATCTACTTTCTTCTGGTAAGATTTCGTCGTCTGATCATTTCTGTTCTGATGGCTTCTTCGATGATATCTTGAAGGGTGATCATTATCTGATGATCTCTGTCAATTACGAAACGATTTTCCCTTTATCTCCTTCTTTCATACACTCTATGCCGTCGATCCCATTCGGATGGATCGATACCCATATGCCTAAGCACTGCTCTGAACGCTTGAGATAAGTCTGAGAACTCCATTTCCATAGCCAAGTCTTGAGGAGTAGTAGGCTCTGGAAGTGGCGCTCTCTCCATCGGTATATTGAATTGTTCAAGTAGCGCTTGAGATGGCACAGGTATATCTGCTCTGAAAGCGATGGGAGGAAACCAGTTCTTCTACTAGGAATTCCCGTGGCGGCAACCCATGAAGGGTAATTGGATTCGGGCAAAGGAGGAGGAGGTGGCAAGAAGACAAAATCTTGTGGATTTTTCGGCTCTAGACACTTCACTTCTTGACACTTAGAACTTGATTGAGCTTTTGAACTTGCATGAGCTTTCCTCTTTTCCCCCTTATTGCCATCATCAGCCTTTACTGTAGCTTCAGTAAGAATGGCAATTTGAGAAGCCATTTGGACCATGGATGCAGCCAATGCATCAAATTTTGCTTCAAGAGATTCTTTCATAGCAATTTGATTAGCTGCAAGTCCATCGAATGATCGTCTGGATACGAGAGAGAGCAGTGTCTACGGCAGCATCAGCAGCTCTGCGCATATGAGCAACTTGAGCGCTCATATTCTCCTTCTCGATCTTAGCTAAGTCTTCCTTGATCCAGTGGAGAGATTCTGCATGATTGGACGCTTGAGCGTTCATCTCTTCCAACGTTTCAGTGAGGAGAGGCACAAATGTTTGAAGCACATTCGGAGAGGTAGCTAGTTGTTTAAATTTTGAGGTGTGCTTTAGTGACTCGATAGATGGTTGTTGAAAATCTGGATTGAAGACAGACGAATGGATTGCTATCTCAGCAACCGTTGGAACAGGTAAAGTTGAAGCGTCAGGCACAGCCTCTGGTTGAGACGCTTGAACTGGTTCCATTATGGGCGCTAAGGCAACTTCTGTATCAGATGTGGAAGGTAAAGAAGAGACAGTAGTTAGATGACTAAAGTCACAGAATCTGAAGTTGACCCTTCCAAAATCTGAATCAGCAAACTCCGTTGATGAACTGTTGATTAACTCATTTACTCGAGAAATAGGAATGGTCGAGAAATCACTTAGAGTGCGGATTGGAGTGTCCATTGCTATGACCCAACTTGGTCCTAAGATCTGGAGCATGTGGTTAACAAAGATCTTGCAACGAGGAGCCTTAATAAAGAATAGAGCATCGTCACGTGGAGTGAAGGAGAAGCGTAGCACTCTATCTTTTGGCATCTCCAATGGATGCTCAGACTCTGATACGTACATTGCCATGTATTCTTCAACGTAAGGCAAGGTTGCACGCGAGATGTCCGAATTTCTTTCGAGTAAAGAGAGAACATAGGCATAGTGTTCTATCAGTTCCTGTCGGAAAGAGAAGAGCAATGGATACCCAAAAAAAGGTCTTATAATGGATCCATTTGGCTTTCTCAGGTTTGCAGTGAAGACGTTGTCGAAATCCCGTAACGGAGGGAGCATCTTCAACATACGTCTGATGTTGTCTTCCTACTGGCCAGGTGTAAGCGTTAAATCTGAAGTAGACTTTGTTCCGCTTGTTGACGCTTGGCCACAGTAATTGATTGGCAAATCTGCAATTCTAGCCAACGCTTCACGCAGAAAGCGTTCAATTGGTTGACGAAAAGATGGTAAGAGAGCAAGTGGCCCAATTCTTGCTTCTCAGCGCTGTAAGCAATATCGAGCAAACTGTCTTCTTTTATCTAGCATGCCAATTGTGAACAAGTGAGGTTCCTTGACCAGGTCTTCAAACTTGTAACGCTGGCCAACGTAGGTTTCACACCAGGTAACCTCATTCATGCAGAAGGTTGTGCCTGCATTCAGAATGGCACGAAAGCCTTCATGATGAATATCTCGGATGGCTTCAAAGCGATGCTTATCAGGTTGATAGTTTGCATTCAGGACGCTTTGTAAGAAGTAATCAGCCTCTTCTTGAATGAGAGCGTTTAGAGAGGCAGGACGCTCACCGATATAGGGACTTTTATTTGTCCACAATCTTAATGGGTTGGGAAGACTCTGATTAGCAGCACTGTGCACAACTGAACGAAAGTGGGAATAACCCTCTTTGATTAAGATTTCCTCTTCAGGATTTAAAAGCTCCACAGGTAGACGCTCATAGGCTCTAATCCTGTAGTTTCTTGGAGCAAAACCTGAAGGCTTGATGTGTCCCATATCCATGACGCAAGCTAAGTCCACATCCCCTTGTGGAATTCTATCAGTACCCCATTTTTCAAATATCTGTATAGACGCTGGGGTAGGAGGTAGAGGATCTCCATTGGCTAGTGCCAAGTAGTATGCAAATTCAACGCTTGAGACTGCATTGTTGAACAGCATTTCCACAAGAGCCCGATCTCTATCAATTATCTTGGTTAAATCATTTTCAGCGACGATGTAACATTCTTCATTATAGCCAGCTGGAATGAATTCTTCTTCAGGAACTGAAGGTATATAATTGATTGAATGATCAATCGTCTTCAGTGGGTCGAGTTTGAAGAAATGGCTAGACGCTGGAACGTCTTCAGCAACACTCTGACCTTCTGAGTGTGCCTCTGTTATAGCCTGAACAGGGATAGGACTCTGAACCTCTGTAGTAGCAGGTTCCTCAGCTTCAATTGCAGCAACTTTTGCGGCAACATCTTTAGCAATAGTGACAACTTGTGTCATATCAACATCCAGGAGGACATCTGTTGACGCTTCAGCAGCGGCTGGAACTAAAGCTGTAATACGAGAGCTATCCTCTATAAGAACAGGATCTTCTACAGATGTAGGAATAGAAATGTTGTGGGAAGAAATAAACTTACCCTGAGAACTAGTCTCAACAGCAATTCTTTGAGCGCTTGGATCAACAGCGACTTGAGCGCTTGGCTCATCAGTCTCAGGCTCTTCAGGAACAGGAGCAACCCGACGCTTGCTAGTCCTGGAACGCTTGAAGATTTTCTTTACGTTGACTCCTTCAACGAGCTTAGACGGTGGAGCGGGAGGATCAGCAGCTGGTTCTTCAAAGTCTATTTGTTTGATGATCCCTTCCAGCTTCCTTCTTTTGAGAGGTAACTTGTCCTCAGCATCCTCATCGGTTTCCTCATCAACGTTTTGAGAGGAAGCGGCAAGTTGAACCTTGGGCTTTCTGGGAGCCCTCTTCTTTGTTGCAGCCGGACGCTTGACAGCTTCTTCTGGCACTGGACGCTCTGCTTCTTTATCGGACGCTTGACGTTCTTCCAGACGCTCAGACAGTGGTTTAGTAGCACCACCAATTTTTGGAGGATTGAACAGGTTATTCAGAATCCTTTTTCCCAACAACTTGGACTTATTCAACGGAAGTCCAGACGAGTATACACACTTTGATTTGTAAAACAGGTCGCTTAGAACGAGTCCATAAGGTTTATTCGAGGCACTTAGACTATCCCGAAACCTTCCAAAGATGTACTCACTCCAGTTGATTTTGATGTTGAGGAGTATAGCACTCATCATCTGAAATTGTACGGGGTTCACCTTATCAAAGGTTCCCACTCGGCATTCTATGATCTTGCTGCAGACATCAGCAAACATCCGGTATTTGGACACCGGGTCTTTCTTTTCGAAATATTGAGTGTAAGGCACATCGTCGTACGCACTCATGGTTGTCCAGGCTTCCTTGATTTATTTTAATGTAACGCAATCCAATGTCTCACCCTCATTTGGAAGATTGAAGTTTTTGGCAATGGTGGAAGCAGATAAGAGAAATTCCTTTGGAGACTCCTTCTTGGATAAAGAAATTAGACAAGAGATAGACTTCTTGTCCTCTGAAAGTTTAGCAGTCTTCCAAAAGGTATCAACTTTAGTAGGAAACATATATGAGTATTGGGTCAAGAACGGTTTGAGCCCAGCCTTGACGACCATGTCCATCATGTCCGTTAGGTTGATCTGAGGTTGTTCATAGAGAAATTTCCAGTCGACAACAAGGCCTTCAGTCACCTTGATGGTAAGTTCAGCAGAAGTAGACGAAGATTTCTTTGGTGCCATTTTTAGTGAAAGAGATGAACTAAGATTTTTCTTTTGCTTTGAGAGAGAGAGAATAAGTTTTGCAGATATGTTTGAGTAAAAGTGAATTGTCTTTCTGCAGAATTTGTGTTTTAAATGACAAAGTAAAGAATTTTTGAAACTTGTGTTCTCTAGTCTCTGTAGGATTTAGAGACGTGTAACGATTGTTGAATCTCAGCCATAAATTCATTAACTGCGGACGCGAGTTTTGTGTAATAGAGAGAAGTTACATTTGGTAATTCTCATATATAAAGATTTGACATCCGAGTTAAAATTTTAAAAACGTTTGGCATTTTCAGAGTGTAACGCACGCGCCTGTTTGTACACGGACACGTACACAAACACGTGCTATCTCTGAACCGTCATTTTGAAAAGAAACTTTTGATTACCCGCCAGTTTGATGTGATAGAAGCGTGTGAGTAGAGTACAAAATAGACTTTTGAGTCTACCCACTACTTCGAAAGAAGTTTGGAAACTTTATGCATGGCTTGTAAAGAAAATATTTTTATATTAAGAGTTGATTGGACTTGATTCAACGCTTAACTGATACCATTGGTTGGTATTTATTTTAACGGTTGTAATATAGACGCTTAAAGTCAAAGTCCTTTTTTATGTTTGAGCGTCCAATATTTTATGCAAAAATAATACTGAGCGTTGATGATCATGCATCTGAAAATTTTGATCATTGACGCTTACAGTTATGTTCAAGTACAATTTTAAGGTTTCCCCTAAATTTGATAACTTGTACCATTTGTTTTGTTTTTCAAAGAAGGCCTTTAGACATAAATCAAGTGGATTCCCCCTAAATTATATGTCTAATAAAGTATGATGCTTGATGATTAAGCGTTTAAATCAATCATACCTAGTTCACTTCTCAAAGTGAGAAAGCGTTGTTCGTTGAGTGCTTTGGTGAAGATATCTGCCAATTGTTTGTCAGTTCCAATGAAGTGCATGGAGATATCTTTCTTTTGAACGTGGTCACTAAGGAAATGGTATCTAATGTCAATGTGTTTGGTTCTGGAATGAAGAACAGGGTTTTGAGTCATGGCTAGAGCGCTTTGGTTATCACAATGAATGGGGGTTGGACCTAGGATTATTCCATAGTCTCTAAGTTGTTGCCTCATCCATAATACTTGTGCACAACAACTTCTTGCAGCTACATACTCAGCTTCGGCTGTGGAGGTAGCTATGGATTGTTGTTTCTTGCTATGCCATGAAACTAACCTATCACCTAGAAATTGACAAGTACCATTAGTGCTTTTACGATCTATTTTGCAACCTGCAAAATCTGCATCTGAGTAACCAATTAGTTCAAAAGGAAAATCCCTAGGATACCATAAGCCCACATTCTGTGTGCCTTTTTGGTATTTAAGGATCTTCTTGGCAGCAATTAAGTGTGACTCTTTAGGATCAGCTTGAAATCGTGCACACATGCATACCGAAAACATAATATCAGGTCTACTGGCAGTAAGATAAAGAAGTGATCCAATGATACCTCTATAATTAGTGATATCAACTTTCTTTCCACTTTCATCTTTATCTAACTTAAGCGTTTGGCTTATTGGAATTTTTGAAAATGATGCATTTTCCATACCAAATTTCTTAATCATATCTCGTGTATATATAGCTTGGTTAATAAATATGCCATTAGGGAGTTGTTTAACTTGTAGTCCTAAGAAGAAAGTTAATTCACCCATCATGCTCATTTCAAATTGTTCTTGCATCATTTTCGAAAATTTCTCACACAGACGCTTGTTAGTAGAACCAAATATAATATCATCAACGTAAATTTGAACTAAGAGAATATCTTCGTTATTGGTAATTTTAAATAACATTGTATCAACACTGCCTTTTGAAAAGCCTTTACCAATAAGAAAGATAGAGAGAGTGTCATACCATGCTCGGGGTGCTTGCTTAAGCCCATAAAGTGCTTTTTCTAGCTTGTAAACCATACCCTTACCATGATTGTTGATGAATCCTGGTGGTTGCTCCACATACACTTTTTCTTGGAGTTTACCATTTAGGAAGGCACTCTTCACGTCCATTTGATACACCATAAACTTGTTGAACGGTGCATACGCTAGAAACATGCGAATTGCTTCAAGACGAGCGGCAGGAGCGTAAGTCTCATCAAAGTCAATACCCTCCTCTTGGCAATATCCTTGAGCTACGAGTCTGGCCTTGTTTCTTATAACAATGCCGTTCTCATCCATCTTGTTTCTATATACCCATCTAGTTCCAATAACTCCTTGGTGAGTTGGTCTCGGTACTGGCATCCAAACCTTATTTCGTTCGAACTGATTAAGCTCTTCTTGCATAGCTTCAATCCAACTTGGGTCGCTTAGCGCTTCATCCACTTTCTTAGGTTCCATTTGAGATAGAAAGCTTGCGAACATAGCCTCATTGAACGTAGCGGCTCTAGTCCTAACAGGTGCTTCAATATCTCCAATAATCTGCTCAGGTGGATGATCACGCAGCCATAATCTGTCTGGTTGGAAGGGGTTAAGAGGTTGAACATGCGCTTGAGGAACAGACGCTTGACTACCTTCTTGCGTAGGCGCTTCAAGTTCACAATTCCTTGTGTGCTCTTGATGATCATTCTCTTCATGATCATCAGCATTTCTTACATGATAATTTAGAGTAATCTCACGAGTATTCTTAGGAGGTGGCACTGAGATCTCATCATCGTCGTCAGTATCTTCATCAATAGTAATCTTAGACGCTTGATGACATAGATCTTCAACTCCTACATCATTTAAATTGACCTTACTCGGCTCTTGGTTAGCATCATCAAAAACAACATGAATAAATTCCTCAACCTTCGATTTGATCTTATTGAGAATGCGAAAATTCTTTCCATTTTTGGCGTAGCCTAGAAAGATTCCCTCATCCGCTTTAGGATCAAAAGTCTTTAGGCTTTGTGATCCATTATTATGGATAAAACATTTAGAACCAAAGAAGTGAAAATATGAAACATTTGGCTTACGTCCCTTCCATAGTTCATATGGAGTTTTCCCATGCTGTTTGTTGATCATGCAGTGGTTTTGAGTGTAACAGGCAGTGTTGATCGCTTCGGCCCAAAATCTAGGAGCAAGCTTGGATTCTGCTAACATAGTCCTAGCGGCTTCCTTAAGCGTTCGGTTTCGGCGCTCAGCAACACCATTTTGTTGGGGAGTTCTGGGAGCTGAATACTCATGGTGTATTCCATTTTCTGCACAAAACTTCTCAACAATCTTGATAGTAAACTCAGTACCGTGATCGCTTCTTATTCTTGCAACCTTAAGGTTTTTCAATATTTGAAGTTGCCGAATAAGCGTTGTTAACTTGTCACCTGTTTCATCTTTGGATGAAAGAAATTCCACCCAAGTAAATCTAGAGAAATCATCTACTATCACCAAAGTATACTTTTTACCGCTTACACTGATCGTTTGAACGGGTCCAAACAAATCCATGTGAAGTATTTCAAGTATTCTAGAGGTAGATAGATGAGGTTTTCTCTTGAATGATGATTTAACTTGTTTACCCATTTGACAAGCGTCACAAAGACGATCCTTATGAAATGGTCCATTTGGTAATCCCTCTACAAGATTTTGACTTATTAGCTGAGAGATTGTTTTAAAGTTGAGGTGATTCATTTTTCTATGTCATAACCAACCCATTTTAGATTCACTTTTAGCAACAAAACATGTTGGGTTGTTATCAAGTATTGAACCCCAATCTACCAAATATACGTTGTTAGTTCTTTTTCCTTTCAATTTAGTAGACTTAGTCTTAGCGTCATTTATATAGCAATAGTCACTTGAGAATATGACTTCAAAGCCTTTATCACATAATTGACTTATGCTTAATAAATTGTGCGTCAGACCCTCAACAAAATAAACATCACTTATCATGATGTTCCCCCTATGCACAGTACCTATACCTTTGGTTTTACCTTTGGAGTTGTCACCAAATACAACCTGAGGACCATTGGCAGCTTGATAGTTGATCAGACGATCTTTGGAACCAGTCATGTGCCTTGACGATCCACTATCAAAGTACCATACAGATGTATCGGCTCTAGCTCTAGGCACCTGCAATCAAAAAGGGAAGTTCTATTTCTGTTTAGGTACCCATTGTTGCTTGGGTCCTTCAACATTAGTAACCTTGTTAGTTTGAATTAGAACTTTAGGAACCCATATTTGCCTCGTCTTCATTGTAGGAATACTGGCTTTTTTGGGTTTCACATTGTGCTGTGTGTGCTATTTGGGTGTATAATAATATCCTTGATTATAATAATAGTCATAATCATAATCATCATAGTATCGATAATATGATCTTGACTGTCTTGGATATTGACCCTGGTATTTCCTTGGCGCTGGCTTGGGTTACACTTTTAGTGCTGGACACTTAGCGCTTCATTCACAGTGGTCAGTCTTATCTTTAGCCTTTTGAGCGTTTGGATAGACCCGTCTTTGTGAATCATTTGCCTTAGCCTTACCCTTGCCTGAGTTAGCTTTGACTTTCTCATTTGGCCTCTTACCATTGTCACTTGGTTCATTTTGAGTTTGACCTTGTGAACCTTTTTCAACAAAGATAACACCCTTTCCTTTGTTGTTTGCCGTAACATTAGATTGATTGGATTGTTTACCGAGTTTATCGCATCCTAAACCGGTCTTCTCACCAAATAATCTGGTTACTTTAGTCACATTATCCAACTGTCTAGAAGCTTTTGATAATGATGAGATGAACTGCTCTGATTTAGCAAGTCTAGCGATCAAATCAGCTTCTCTCTTGACTATTATATCAAGATCACTTTTTAATTGAATAATTTCACTCTCAAGCGATTGGTTCTTCTCAATGCACTGTTGCTGAACTCGCAACTCTTCTCTGAGCATCACTTTATCTCTTGTGAGTGATGAGATAATAGCGAGATCATTTTGATATATTTTGGCAGCTTCTTGACATTCATTGTAGTATTCTTTGACTTTGTCAAGTAATTCATCATAAGAAATAGGAATTGATAATTCATTGATTACCTCAGGAGACGCTTCATCATCTCTGGCCATGAGACATATGAGCGCTGAGTCATCTAATGGCTCATCATCATCACTACTTTCTTCTGATGATTCTAAATCTTCAGTTGCGGATGCTGGTTCTGGTTCCGCTAGCAAACCTTGTTGACGAAGGTTGCTCCTGAATTGGTTTCTATCCAAGTAATCCTGCCTTGAGGGCTTGGATACGTTTCGATAAGGGCAATTTACCTGGTAGTGCCCTGGTTTCCTGCAATTATAACAAAGATTAGTTTTCATCTTTTGTTCATTTGTTAACCTTGCAATGTGTGGTTTTGAGATCACTGGAGCTTGGAGACTTTGAGTAGACGCTTGGTATTGAACAGGCGCATGGGGTGAAGGAACAGAATACTGAGGCGCTTGAAACTGTTGTTGCACAGGAGAAGGCGCTTGATATGAACTTTATCCTTGATTATTAAGACCTTTTCCTTTCTTTTCATATCTCAAGAACCTCCTGAATCTATTCTCTTCTTCCTCATTGATATCTGAATTCTTTCCTTTATTACCCGATTTACCTTTGATTGAAGGAATGAGCGCTCCAGATTCAATCACTGGACTACTCACAATATCACTAGCAGAATTCAACTCGAACTCAAATGCTTTTAGCTCTGAAAAGGCGTCTTCTAGAGTTAGGAGATCCAGCATATTTGATTCTCTCATAGCGGTTGTCTTCATCAAGAATTTAATTGGTAAGCTTCTAAAGATTTTAACCACCATTTCTCGGTTCTGTAAATCCATTCCCAACGATGTAAGTTCTGTAACTAGAGCTGTAAATCTTATATCCAATTGCTCTAAAGTTTCACTGGGTAACATCTTAAATCCGTTAAACTTTTCCTTGGCAATGGAAAGTTTATTTTCTTTGATTTGAGCTGAACCACCACAAATCGTTGCCAACTTATCCCATATTTCTTTAGTAGTTTTGCAAGACTTGATCTTGTTAAATAAGTTGTCATTATCACCAATAGCCGTATATAGAGCGTTACGACCAACATTGTCCAAATTAGCTCTTCGACGCTCATCTGGAGTTTCTTCCGTGGCTCCAGGCGCTCTTGTGATAACTTTGTATATTTTGATTGGCCCATCTGAAATAATATCACACATGTCATCATCACATGAACAGAGATATGTAAATGCTTTGACTTTCCATGTGTCAAAATTTGATTCAGTCAGTTTGGGAACTTTAGCAAATGCCATATCGAAAATTTTAAACGCAACTAGATTTTGAAAGAAAAGGATCTAAACAAGCAGTTATGCTTGGAAATTTTAAAATTTCAATTTTAACCGCTCTGATACCACTTGTTGGTCCCAAGTGGCATACGAAAGGGTCTAGAAGGGGGGGGTTGAATAGACCCTGAAGTCTTTTTCGACTTCAAAAAGTTTCGTACTAAAAGATTTTTGGACGCTTGAAAAGATAGACGCTTGAAGTGTCTAACGCTTGACTTAAGCGTTCACATAAAAATATTGGCGCTTTGGCGAAGCGTCTGATGAAGACTATTTTTTTGGAAGTTAACTCAGACTTCAAGATCTGAATACTTTGACCAAGTAGGTTAAGCGTTCAGTTCTTTAATCAGTGTTAGCACAGTGGAATGATTTTTGGAGTCTTCTCTTTGAAAGCTTTAGCGTCACAAGAGGTTTCTTAGTTGCTTAACTTTTGATTGTGTTCTACTTAATCAATTTATGCAATGATATGATGGATGAAAGACTTGACTGAAAAGTAAATGACACAATATTTGTAAGGTTCGTTGGGTGGTGTAATCCCAACTACGTCCTTCTTCTCCTCGAACACTTGGAGGCAATCCAAATGATTCTCAAAGAATCACACAGAATCTTCTACAAATTAGGGAGAGATGGATGTCGATGACTTGAGCTCCTTGATCACACAAATTTCTGCTCCAAATCACTTCAATCCCCATGCTTCTTTCACCCAAAAATATGGCAAGTATCCAACCTCGACTTCACACAGATCGCGAGGCTTAGATAGAGGTTTTTCTAAAAAGGTTTGTTTGATTTTGATGAAGTTCAAACAACTGGAATATCTCAGTAGTAGAGTAGTTTCTTCATAAAGAATGTTTGAGATATTGGGTTGACTGTCTCAGGATTTGATGAAAAGCAAAGAGAATATTTTCTTGAGTATTCTGGCTTTTCTGAGAGTTTAAGGAATGAGACTTCAATGCAACAGCAATTTTGCTTGATAATTGTTTTATGTTTGGTTTGTTGTTCAAGTTCTATTTATAGGCATTCTTGGAGAAAGTGTCCATTTGACACATGCAAGGGCGCGTGTCTCTCACTTTCGCGAGTGAACAACTTTTGTCCTTTTTCCTGAAAATCTGCTGCACAAAAGTTGGTGCTGCAGTCTTTGAATTGTTGACAGTCCAATAAGGTGGCTTCTCCGTACGTCTGAAAGTGCTTATCACATTTAATGCTCTTATCAGCATTTAATGCAATTTGAATTGAATGCCCGTTGGCATTTAATGCACTGAGAATATTTGCATTAAACTCCTTTCGATCTGACGCTTCAGGAGAATGTTTGTCATTTGATAGACGCTTCATTCATGAACTGAAAGTTCCATTTAATCTGGAGGATTATTTAAATGTTTAGACGCTTGGAAAAGTCTTCAGACTTTATTTAGAAGTGTAGACGCTTGAAACTTCAGTCTTCGTTACTTGACACCTCACTCAGAACGTGTCAGGCGCTTAGAGTGAACTTCTTCAAACTTCATGCACTATTGATTTATTGGACGCTTGGAGTCTTCAGATTTCGCAGTCTTGATAAGCTCACTCAGAAAGTATCAAACTCTTAATCTAATAGACTTCTTGATCTAAGAATGTTAAAAGTAAAAGATAAGATAAAGCCTATACATTTCTAATGTTAAAATGCTTATACAAGTATCTATGAACTTTAAGCGTACATAACTTTGGGGTCTAACAAGATTCCTAATTGTCATCATCAAAACATCTAACATGAAATTCCTAACGTAGTTGATTTTAAATTAACACGTGATCTCATTTGTTGGAGGAAAGAATTTGTTATATTGAAGTTTTGTGTTTTTGTTGTTTATGTTGAATTTGTTTTACTGTGCAGAGATCTGGTTTGTTTTGGTTTATTGAATATATACTGTACAGGAAGGTTCCAAACTAGCTAGTAGGGCCGGGGGGGGGGGGGATATCAATTACAGCGGTTCACATCAGAACCGCTGTAATAGGGTCAAAAATAAATGAAATAAAAAAACCGTAAAACCAATTACAGCGGTTCTGGACAGAATCGCTGTAATAGAATAAATTAAATAAAAAAATTGTAAAACCTATTACAGTGGTTCTGGACAGAACCGCTGTAATAGGGAAACTTATTACAGCGATTTTGGACTGAACCGCTGTAATAGAGTAACCTTTTACAGCGGTTCTGTCCAGAACCGCTGTAATAGGATTTGCAAATAAAAAATAAATAAAAATTGACCCTGTTACAGCGGTTTTGGACAGAACCGCTGTAATAGGTCTAAGGCGATTACAACGTTGCCTATTACAGCGGTTACAACCACTGTAATAGGTATAAAAAAAAACCGTGGTAATAGGCCTTTTCTGTAGTAGTGAAACGGCCCTTACAACCAATGAAAATAAAATACAAACCAAAAGCCTAAGTCTATTGAAGATGTCACCATCACATAATACATGCTCACATTAAACAAAAGCAAATATGTTAATGATTATTTATGTTAGTTAGTTCCAACTAATTAATGCCTTGTATTATTTTTATATTTCATATATTCGTCATTTTAATCAAAATCAAGTAGCTAGTATAACTAAATGACTTAAGCATAATTAAATTTCAAATTTAATATGTTTACCTTTGATTAAATAATTAGTCCAACTAATTAAATATATAGAATAAAAAACCCTCATGCAATGTCATAATTTAAAGCAACCCTTTGAGGAAGAAAAATAAATAATATTTAAATAAATAATTAATCATAATTCTACTAGAAAAATAATTAATTAATTCAAATTTAAATAATTTTTATTTCAATAAATACTATATGGGCTCGATTTCATCAAACCCAAGTCACCATCCATTTGGCCCACTTAGATTTAATAAATTTAGCCCATAATCAATTTATCAAAATCCAAATTTTTAATAAAATTAGTGTCGGGTTAATTTTATTAAGCATGGGTCATCATCCTTCTGACCAATTCAAATAACCAAAATAGCCCAAAACTCAAATATCTAAAATTAGGCCCGCACGACCTTGGTTAGGCCAGCTAGGCACCGGATGACAGCATCAGGGCTCGGCCACGTGCGTGCGTGCATCGGCGCATACATTGTGCGTATATCTGCTTGCTTAAGATGTTATTATCTTTATGTGCCTGGTTGTGGAGTAGCAGTAGGGTGTTTAATGTGGGTCATGTGACAAATATAGAAAGAGTGATGCTATACACAATCGGTTATTGTTCACCGTTTTTTTTATTTTTTTTTATTTGGTAAGAATTGAATGCAATAAATGCATTTGCTTTTATTTTCGTAATTTATGTTTACTATAGCAAATAAATATCTTACCATATCAATGATCGGTGAAAAAACTGTGAAGTATGAATGGTGGTATATAGCATTTTTCATATAGAAAATTGAGGGTTCTTTTTTGTCATAAATAAAATTTAGAATACTCCGGTGGTCACGGGTGTCTGTACACCCTAATCTCACAGATTTCTGTGAGATTAGCCATGTCCTTAAAGGTTTTATCAAATGAGAAGGACATATGAACTGCTTTCCCATTATTTCCAAATCCAGTGTGCAAAATTCTTACATTGAATGGACGTAGTCCTTCCCTTTGCAATTGCATGACATATTTGTTGTATAAAATGTGGGTATGGAACAATTCTTATGAAAATCAATAGGCTAGGCACACCTTTAAAGATGCTATCTTTAAGGTATATATTTCTCCCACTATAGATGTAAATGGTCTCAAGAAATACACCTCTAGGATACAAAGCCTATTAACTAATTTCGCAAGGCTACACTCCTTCGAAATTCTTAAGAACAAAACTCGACCAAGTACCAAAATAAAAGGACTCGAAAAATATAGAAAGAAAGAGAGAAATATTTTAATATCTTAGTATCACACTTTATTTTCAGTCATACCAAGGAAGAATTTATAGACTTCCACAAGTTCCCACCAAAAGGCACCTTTTCAATCGAAACGGTACTTCCAACGGCACCTTCTTAACCGAACTGGTACTTCCAATTCAAGACACCCTTTCGACTCGACCGAATCGTTACTTCCAATTCGAGACAACCTTCCGGCTCAACCGAATCGGTACTTTCAATTCGAGACAACCTTTCGATTCAATTGGAACCGACTTGAAACTTCCAACACTAACATTTAATTTCTTTCTTTCTTTCTCATATATATATATATATATAAATAAAATAACCCATATCATATATATTATTATTATATATAAATATATATATACAACAATCTCCCACTTATTTATATATAATACAAAATATAATAACTTGGTCTTTATATAGTGAATAGCCATGAAATGGATTTAAGCCTTTAACTTATGGTTGAAAATGAATCAATTAAGTAGACATATTCTCACTATATATGAGTTTTTGCTCTTCTTTGGTTGGCGGCACCGTTGTTTTTAAAAGGCCTTGTGCTCGATCCTAGTATTCACAAGTACTCTAGGATTCTACCAATAGTAATCCATAAGAAGCGGCCTCTCACTTCTTTACTTGTATAGGTAGACTTATCAAGAATGTCCACACACATTCCACTTAGCTATAGGCCTATTAAGAATTTAATTAAATTCATCCTATCCTCATGTGGTAATTAGTGCATAGGTTAGATATAGAACTTTGAAATAGTGTCACCCCCACTATTTTTAAGTTATGCACTTGAAATGTATCCATGTTTCCATTTTACTAATATCTTGTATTGAATTGCCTTTGAAAACTCTTATGTTAAGGTGACAAATGTGTGACTTGTACCTTAAGATAGAGTGGGTTTCAATCAAGATACTTTTTGTTAAATCGGTAGTAGTCCATATCTCTCATGACCTTTGTTTATCTTCTTTTTAGTTAATGGTTTTGTTAGTGATCAGCTAACATTTGAGTTGCAAATCATAAATTTCTCAATAAATTAAATCAAAGTCAATAGATACCTCATCGTATCACTTTTAGACATATTTTTGTACTAAGGAAAATATAAGTATAAAACCTATCTCATAAGTATTTTCCTTATATATGCATCTCTATATGTATATATGCACATAGTCACTTTTCTTAATAATATACATCTCTATATGTATATATACTTATGGTCACACTATAGAGAGTTCTCATACATAGTGGACACTTCAAGCTTCTTTTCATGCTTATGTCAAAAGGAATTCATCACAATATATATAAACACATATACATATATAAGTTCACGTATATGTCAAGAATCTTCCAAATTCTCAAATCAAGGATTAGGCCTATATCTGTATAAAACATATGTGGAAAAATTCGACTATGCCTTCCAATTATCTTGACATATTCCTTTTGAATTTATAGGAATTAGTTTAGTGTGAATATCAATTGAATACTTACCTTACAATCAAGGTAATTGAAGTTCCTCAACACTCTCTCTCTCTTTATATAATGAGATTGTGTTAATATAAGATTCTATCTCATTTTGAACATCACTTATGGTACAAGCATGAATCACTAATTCCAATTTTACATTGATATATTGAATAGTAAAATCACATATCTTTTCACAATAAGATTTATTAAGTCTTCTATCCATATATTCTCAAACAATAAAGATATAATTCAATGTAATATAAATGCATCTTTCCATGAATAAACACATTATAATAAGAGACACATAATCACATAAATGTGCTAGGTAAGATAGAAAATACTTTCTTCACAATGCAATTTCATCATAAATTATTCACAATTCAGCATAAAAGATTTAACAGATATATGTGTTTATAAATCAAGAATCATGATTATAATTAAGACATATAGTTCACATATATGTTGTTGAACAAAATTACATAAAGATATCAATCCTATGTACGTGAAATTTAATAGGACGACAAATTTCATAAATATATGACAGTTTACATATATTCTAATATTAAATACATTTTCACGTACTTTTATGTTATCTATCTTTACTTATTTTCCGAAAAATAGATTTCAAGACTTTAGATCGTAACCACGTTTAGACCTTTTCAATCCCATACTTTGAAATGTTTAATGCTAGGTTTGTGCCCAACAAACAATTCATATGGAGTGTTCATATGCTTTTTATTCACCACTCGATTACTAATGTAACAAGCGATTAATAGTGCTTCACCCCAATAACTCATTGGAAGTTCCGAATGAATTATCATAGAACTAACCATCTCCATTAAGGATCAATTTTTCCTTTTGGCTACTCCGTTTTGTAAACAAAATTCTTTAAAATCATTGGAGAGATATTCACCACCTCTATCGGATCTTAATCTTTTGATCCTTAAACCAATTTGGTTTTGAACTTCATTTTTGAAGATTTTGAACTTATCAAAGGCCTCATCTTTTGTTCCAAGTAAGTACACATAAGCAAATTTAGAGAAATCATCTATAAAAGTAATAAAGTAATGTTTTCCACCTCTAGTGACATGTTCTTTATTATCACATAAATCCATATAAATTAATTCAAGTAAAGATGATGCTCTACTAACACTTTTAAAATTGGTTTTAGTTAACTTAGATTGTGCACAACATTCACAATTATTCATAGAATAACTAGATGAATTTATAGGAATTAATTCACAACTAATCATGCGAGACATAGCATTTAAACCAATATGTCCTAATCTATGATGCCAAAAAATCATGCTTATCATGCTCAATAACATAATTATAATTTGAACCATAAAAATAAGAAGAACTAGAAATAGCTTTATTGATACTCAACAAGTACATATTGTCTTTAATGTAGCCTTTCCCAACAAATGACCCTTTCTTAGTAATAATCACTTGTTGAGATCCAAAAGCCTCTTTAAAACCATTAGAATCCAACTTAGGGACTGACAAGATTTTTCCTAATAGAAGGATATGATAAACATCTTTCAAAGTTAATGTCTTCTCGGAAGCGAGCAGAAGTTCCATTGTTCCTTTGCCCAAAACCACACTGGTTGAAGAATTTCCCATGTAGACAGTTTTAATCTCGTCTAATTCTTCATATGTTTTGAACAAGTTCCGATTTGAAGTAACATGACATGTTACACCAGAATCCACCCACCAATCGGTGTCGGTTGGACCAACAAGACAAACTTCGAAAAGCCTACCAACAAGATCATCCATAATCATGTTTGTCTCATTCTCTTTCTTTGGTACTTTGCGATACCGGCATTCTTTAGCAAAATGTCCATGTTTACCACAAACATAGCAAGAAATTTTCTTCTTCTTTTTGCCATTACCACTATTCCTCTTAGAATAAAAGTTCTTCCTTTCCTGAAATTTTCCATGGTTTCCCTTGGAAGTTCCAGGACCACTTTTCTCTTCTAAGTAGTTAATACCATCATTTTTCACCATAGTTGAACTATCCCTTTTAAGACTTTCAATCTCAATTTAGATGTCCTGAAGAAGTTCATCTAAAGTGATAGACTTCTTCTTCTGTTTCAACTTCTTTTGATAATCCTTCCATGAAGGTAGAAGTTTCCCAAATTGGAAGAAACTTGAAAAGTTTCGATGATGGGTCACCCGCATCGGCACATTCCATTGCAATGCCATTAAGTTCATTAACTTGATCAATAATAGGTTTAGAATCAACCATCTTGTATTCCACATACTTGTTAACCAAAAATGACTTATTTCCAGCATCTTCATTACGTACCTTCGTTTAATAGCATTCCAAAGTTCCGCTGCTGTTTTGTGAATGTGAAACACGTTGAACAAAGTGTTGTTGAGCGACTGGAGGATAGTGTAGCGACAAATGAAGTCATCATCCTTCCACTTCTTCACTCTTGCTTCTGCTTCCGACTTTTGTGCAACAACATCATTGGTAGGGGGAATGGAACTTCCACTGGATTCTGGTTCGGTACTCGGAGCAAAACCAGAACTTGGACTAGAATTTGGTCCGGTACTTTGACTGGAACTTGAAGCCTCGGTTGGACATGGTTCCAACAGAACATAGAACACCTTAGCAACCGTTAGTGGGTATTCAAGCTTGAGACTCCAACGTTTGTAATTCAACCCATTGAGACGTTTGAGTTTGTCTCCTTCATGCAATTGTGTTTTCACAAGAACCGACTCCATTATAGAAATATATATACCTTAAAAATTGTTGTATAAAATGTGGGTATGGAACAATTCTTATGAAAATCAATAGGCTAGGCACACCTTTAAAGATGTTATCTTTAAGGTATATATTTCTCCCACTATAGATGTAGATGGTCTCAAGAAATACACCTTTAGGATACAAAACCTATTAACTAATTTCGCAAGGCTACAGTCCTTCGAAATTCTTAAGAACAAAACTCGACCAAGTACCAAAATAAAAAAACTCGAAAAATATAGAAAGAAAGAGAGAAATATTTTAATATCTTAGTATCACACTTTATTTTCGGTCATAAGAAGGAAGTATTTATAGACTTCCACAAGTTCCCACCAAAATACGCCTTTTCAATCGAAACGGTACTTCCAACGGCACCTTCTTAACCGAACCGGTACTTCCAATTCAAGACACCCTTTCGGCTCGACCGAATCGTTACTTCCAATTCGAGACAACCTTTCGGCTCAACCGAATCGGTACTTTCAATTCGAGACAACCTTTCGATTCAATTGGAACCGACTTGGAACTTCCAACACTAACATTTAATTTCTTTCTTTCTTTCTTATATATATATATATATATAGAAACAAATAAAATAACCCATATCATATATATTATTATTATATATAAATATATATACAACAATATTTATCTCATAGAAGTGGTCAATTTTTACGATCAGGATTATTTACTAGCATGTTCCGATTATGAAATTAATCTATCATTACTATAGTGGAGCTGCAGCTAAAAAAACCTATTTGAAAAAGCTCAAGAAAAAACACGATATTTCAATGTATGACAAGTTTTCTTTAACCGCCACCTGCTGTAGATCGATGACTCTAAATGATGTAACATGTTATCTCTTTGAATGAGTTCTTATCCACTATGAGCCTTCTGATTTTAAAGTATACGAATGTGCGAATTTTATGTGTCGAATAAGTCATTATTAAGGCATGTAAATACATAATTAGGTTTGTAACATAGTTTTTGGAGAGAAAAATGTGCTCAACAGGAATAAATTAATCACATAATGTTTTTCTAAAGAAATTAAACCCCCTATTTCAATTTAAAATTTAGAAGACATTGTAAACAAATGGCATCATCTTTACAGTAAAATCAACGAATATATACTTTTTAATTGATTTTTATATGCAAATAAAGTAATTTATAACATGTACTAATGTTTCCATTTTTTTTTATTCACTTGTTAGTCTGACACATTAAGTTATATATATCTAGAACAATAAGGTGTATAGTTACATTAAGATTTTGTAATGAAAGTTCAAATAGATGTAGAAGTACATTAGGTCACTCATCTTTATTTATTAATTAAATTAGAATACGAAAACAAAGCAACTTATTAATTATATATTTGTGAAATTAATATAATAAGCATATAAATTCATGGAAACATATACATACTACAACATTAAGAATTATTGAATATACCTACGTATAGATAATTAACAATTTGCTCTTGTCTAGAATACCGTATAATTTTACACATGATACAAGTTCTTTACTCATACAAACTCTTGGACCGGCCGGAAAAATCGAAAAATTATAAGGATGAACATTGTTTAGTGCCTTAATTTTATCTTCTTCAACCTCATTTTATACATCAAAATGACATGAGGGTAGATCGAAAAACCAAGTCATAACTGCCGACAATTAAGAGCAAGACGTATCGGTGATAATAAATACATAATTTTATTTTGATATTTTATCGATTTGTCCTTCTCAGGGGTTAATTAATGTTTTTATTTCGTTAACTAAACATCCGTGAATTTTTACATAATAGTTGATTCTATAATAACCGTAATTAGGTATGTGCATGTATATTTACATTCTATCATTTTTGTTCATTATTATGTGGGAAAAAAAATTCTAAATGATCATTATCATTTTTACAAGGTAACTTTTGTGTCATTGAACTAAGTATTTCAATGTAAAACAAGTTTTCTTTAATCAGCACCTGCTGTAGAAGACTCTAAATGATCTAGCATGTTCTCTCTTTGAATGGTCCTTATCCACTACGAGCCTTCTGATTTTAAAGTATACAAATGTGCAAATTTTGTGTTCAATAAGTCAATATTAAGGCATGTAAATACATAATTAGGCTTGTAACATAATTTTGGAGAGAAAAGAATAAATTAATTCCTTTTTAAAGTTAAAATATAGGAGAAATTGTAAAATAATGACATCCTTTTTAAAGTTAAAATATAGGAGAAATTGTAAAATAATGACATCATCTTTAAAGTTAAAATCAGCGACTATATACTCCTTTTTAATTAATATTTATATCCAAATTAAGTAATTTACATATATTAATTAATATTTCCATTTTTTGTGATTCACTTGTTAGTCTCACACATTAAGTTACGAAATTTTATAGATCATCATCTCAGTTAAATACAGTTATGACATAAACAATAGTTAACAAAATTTAAACATTAGAATTGATCTGAATTAGGTTTATTTAGTCATTCTCATTTTTCTACGGTCATTGTTCAGGAAAATTATATTTTTGGTCCCATATGTTTGGTCTTTTCAAATTTTGGTCCCATTCTTTACGAGATTATCACATTGTGTCCAGTAACTTAAATAATTCTCACATTTGGTCCCAACAGATCCGTCCAAAATTTAATGGTCAACTTCGTTAGTCAACATTTTGATTGGTTGTTTTAAGGAGAATTCTTGCGTGAATGCACTGCAAAATGTATTAATTTATTTAATACCACGATATTTTTATTCAATATCACGCGCTATTTACGCACAAAATACACCAAAAAATGGGTCAAAATATTGACTAATGAAGTTGGCCCTTAATTTTGGACTGAACAAATTTTATGGCAAAATAACAAATCGATTCATCATCTTGTTTATAGTTTTTAAATATAGAAACACACGTATGAGTGTGCATGTCACATAGGGGTATAAACGAGCCGAGTTGAACCGAACGAAATGTTGTTCAAGCTTGTTTGAAATACAATCGAGCTTTAAAGTTTGTGTTTGAGCTTGTTTGATTATTAATCGAGTCAACCTCAAACGAGCTTTAATCGAATTGAACACGAATCGAGCTCGAGTAGTTTGATTTTTTTGTACATGTTTTTATTATTTTTTACTAAACGAGCTGAATTCGAGCCGAGTTTCAAAATTTATCAAACACAAAAAGTTGTTCAAGTTTGTTTTGATTAGTTAGCGAACCGAGCTCAAACGAGCTTTTTGCGATCAAGCTCGAGTCGAGTATTGAGTAGTTTGGTTCGTTTTTCACCCCTAATGTCACATCAGTAGATGAGAATGACATATCAACAGGTTTTTTGATTATTTCGAATGCAGTGGGCAATTTTTTTACTTTGAATTTAGCCCTCCCATTACAACTGCTTTCAAACAAATTAGGTAACAATTCTTCATTATCAAATTGAAGAGTTAGTAAATCATGAATATGTTTAACATTAATTAAGTACTATGTGCGCATAACGACCTTTTTCAATGGGGCATTCACAATGATGTACATCTTGGGAGAAAAATTAAAGATTTAATCAGCCATGAAGTGTTAGTTGTGGAAAAAAGTTTCATTTACCATTTACTCCACAAAATACTAGCCAAGTGTTGAAAACTTCCCAAACCTTTCACAAAATCTACAATAAATTAAGATTTTAAAAGGAACGGAGATGACTATTTAACATTTTACTCTCTATAAATAGGAACAATTCCTATGCTAAGCTTATCACATTGCAAAGGAAAGACATCATAAGCATCCTTAATTAGCTCTCACAAAATTATCTAACAATGAAGATGGCTCTTGGATTCCTCACAGCCATTCTCATCACGTGTTTTGCGCCGGTTGCATATGCATCCGATCCCAGTCCTCTCCAAGATTTCTGTGTTGCTGTTAATGATTCCGTGGCAGCAGGTATTCTTTAACATCTTTGTTTTTCAAGCGTAACTTAGTTATTCTCCAGTTAAGCATCCGTTAACATTCCATGAGCTGCTTACTTTATTTTCCTCTTCTTGTTTTGGCATTATATATGAACACTCTTTACCTTATAATATATATAGCATCATATAACATTGGCATCTATTTTACATGTAGTTTTCGTGAATGGAAAGATTTGCAAGAACCTAAACATGGTTGTTGCCAATGATTTCTTTTTCTCGGGTTTAAATATACCTGGAAATACATCAAATCCACTTGGATCGAGGGTTACTACTGTGAACGTTAATCAACTACCAGGGCTCAACACTCTCGGCATTTCTTTAGTCCGTATAGACTATGCTGCATATGGTCTCAATCCGCCCCACACACACCCTCGTGCCACTGAGGTTCTAGTTGTATTGGAAGGCACTCTTTATGTTGGATTTGTGACTTCTAATCCCGCAGACCCCAACCAAAAAAATAAGCTCTTTACCAAGTACTTGAACCCTGGAGACGTCTTTGTTTTCCCAGAGGGTTTGATACATTTTCAATTTAATGTGGGACGCAAAAATGCTGTCGCGTTTGCTGGTCTGAGCAGCCAAAATCCAGGAGTAATAACTATTGCTAATGCAGTTTTTGGTTCAGATCCACCAATTAATCAAGCTGTGTTGACTAAGGCTTTCCATGTTGAGAAGAAGGTGATTGACTATCTTCAAGCACAATTCCGATGGAACATCGATTAAATATAACTATATTCTCTTGGACATTGAAAAAAATGCTTGAATTACCATTTGAGTCCTAGATGTATACTGTTTGTTCAGAATAAATGATCAGCGTTTATGTTTCCTTTCATGTTCAAGTGATAATATATACCCATTTGTAAGTTTTAACTCGTTTGGAATCTGTCTTCAGCTTTGAACTCCTAGTTTAATATAGACAATAATGAATTTATAAAGTTCTTTCCTACTTGAAATGAATATCATGATATATATATATATATATATATATATATATATATCTTCTCTGCTAATCCAAAGTACATTAGTAAACTAAGTATGTATATACAGAATAATTGATCCATGGAAACATGCACTTTCAACATTAACAGTAATTTGACTCAACAGGCACGCATGCTGCACGTGCGTGATTCTGTTAGTTTTTGGATGAAAATTTCGTTTGGAAACAAATATGAGATTGTTAAAAAGTTCAGAAATGCAATGTGAGATAAAATAAAATCTAAAAAATGGATAAAATAATTTCAAAAATTGTTGGTATCCTTTTGTTTACGATTTCATTTTATTTCAATATTTTATCAATTAAACACAGGAAGAAAACCAACATCAACAATCATATATTGAATAAGGGGAAAAGATAATTGAATATCAAGAAGAAAATTGAAAAGAATCTTATGAAACAAACTTAAAAACACATCACGAGTTGATCAGGGTCAAACAAGAGAGTTTATAATGCTTAAAGTTATTATAGTTTATGCAATAAGAAGAAGTTTATTTAAAAATTGAAATTGGTCGAGTTTACTCATTTTACTGGCTTCGAATATTTTAAATGTAAAATCAAACTTTTATTTTTTCAAATATATTTATCAAAGTAAATCTTAAGTCTATGAAACAAACTTAAAAACACATCACGAGTTCCTCATTATGTTATTATTAGACTATTATATAGAAGGAACAAATGACACATGAAATTACACCATTATATAGGTTTCAATTTTCAACAAACTTATTCTTTTAATTAATTCAATGTTTCATGTCGATAAATATTTAATTATTCAAATAACTATAGTATATTAAATAACAATTCACTTAACTAAATTATTATTTAGAATTTGAATATATATATATATATATATAGGATATGGATCAAATACATCCCTTGCCATTAAGTAAGATATAAGACCCAATCTAGGCCTTTGATTCAATTTGATCCCAAGGTCTACATTTAACACATTTAACTGATTTAATAATTTGTTTTAATTATGTAAAGGGCATTTTAGTCATTAAATTATAACTAACAGATTCAATTTAATACACAGTATCAAATCAAATCCCCAGTTTCACGAGCCATAACCGATTTCATTATATTATTTCCATAATCACATATATCAGCAAAATTGATAAGAGATATTTTTTTACCCATTCAATTCATCATCAAATCGGTTGTTTTCCAACAAAATTGATACGAGATATTGTTTTTTTCCAGTTCAATTCATCATCAAATCGATTGTTTTTCAGTAAAATTCGAGATCGGGGCTGTAAAGATCGAAGGATATGCAGAAATCGAATCCCTATTCATCATCTTGTTCTGTTTTCAATTCAATTTTTTCTGAATTCTTCTTCTGTTATCAATTATGAGTCTGCAAATCATCATTAAGCAACTGATCTAATGTAATAGATAGAGTGAATTTGAACAAATGAGTTTCTCATTATTTCTCTGTAACGGACCATTATACACTACAATACCAAACCATTATACACTACAATACAAACCATTATACACTACAATATAAACCATTATACATTGTGAATTTTTATACACAACTATATAGAATGGTATAACAGATTGTAGATTAGATTCATTATTATACACTACAATACAAACTATTATACACTATAATACAAACCATTATACACTGTGAATTTTATACACAACTATATAAAATGGTATAATAAATTATAGATTAGATTTATTATTATATACTACAATACAAACCATTGGAAGTCTCCCACAAACCATTGTTTTTCTTCACTAATAGAATTTATTTGACGTGTTTTGATGGGTGAACAACTATCAGACATTCATTGGTGGTATAAGACAGCAATTTCTATTAATTTTGAAAAAAGTGTAGGCATATTATGCAAGCGTGCATATATGTAACTTATCAAAATACACATCAATATATATGATGTATATGCATTACACAAAAATCATATTATTAACACAGGAACTTATAGCAAGTGTTATCTTCTTCTTTATGGATTCAACTTATAAATCTTATTTTATAGAATAGTATAACAAATTATAGATTAGATTCATTATTATACACTACAATACAAACCATTATACACTACAATACAAACCATTATACACTGTGAATTTTATACACAACTATATAGAATGGTATAACAGATTATAGATTAGATTCATTATTATACACTACAACATAAACCATTATACACTACAACATAAACCATTATACACTGCAAAAACTGTTTTTGGAATTTGGTCCCAAGCTCTACTTCAATCTTGTAGGAAACGTCGTTTTAAAAACAACTCAGCATACTTACCATAAGTATGCTGAGCACCACCCTCTCGGGCCCAAATTCCATCGTTTTAATAGGTTTTTTCGCGTTTTTACGTTTTCAGTCGGATTTTTATTTTTATTTTTATTTATTTCCATTATTTTCGTACTTTACCTTGTTTATATTTACTGTGTATTTGATTATTAACTATTATATAATGGATTAATTAGCTATTGTATTCACTGTATAATGGTTTATATGATAGTGTATAATGTAATATAATATGATGTATAATATGTTCAAATCACTATTGAAAAAATCACTATTTTCAGAGGGTTTACAATCTCGATTTCCAGAAATTTTTTAGAGTTTCAGAATTTTTTTGTGGTGATAATCGATGGAATTATAGGTTTAATAACTTCTTTGAGTCAATTTTGGTAACAAATCGAGAGATTGTAGGTGAGATTTTATGCCGTTATTTTTGGGAGGATGATGCTGTGTAATGAAAAAATTGACAATTATACCCCTTGAGCGAATTAGAACCCATTTTGCCGCATGTTTCTGGATTATTTTTGGACTATTGGATTTAATTGATCCAATGGTGTATAATGGGTCTTATATCTTATCTTAGATAGGGTATGTATTAGATCTTGACCCTATATATATATATATAACATTCTAAATTAAATACTATTTACATACATAAGTTATTTTAACGAGAGCATATGATTCGCACTTGACATTTACTAGTATATATATATAGGCTAGTATGTAGCCCGTGCTATGCACGGTAATCATTAAAAAAATAAATTTCTTCTGCACATTCTATACTTCATTCCCAAAACTAAAAAGACAAAATTACATAAAATCATAATTACTTGAACGATTGAAATAAATACTTTTGAACAATAAATAATACAATAACTCGAACTTTAACTTCCATGTTGGCTAAACATGCTTGAATCTGGAAGGCTCGAACAATTTGATCAACTTCTTGTAGGTGAATGTACTTACTTTATATCAACCATCAAAAGTTTACACAATACAAAAAGGCTCCACCAGCAATCTGTCATTTGTTCCACAGCCTCAATCTAGATATTTTAGTACCACCTGCACATACTATAAAAAACAAACTTTCTTTTCCTCTAAAATGAATTCATTAAGCTCTTTATATCTTGTTATCATTCTTCTCTTTTGTACCCTGCAAACCTCGGAGTCAACTCTATTTTCAATTGAGTATATACACTGTTACTATTTCTTTCTTGTTAGGTAAAAATTCTTGCATTTTGTTCTTCTCAACTTTTATAAACAATCCCAGCAAAACCTGCTATTAGGATGTTCCATTTATTCAATTTGATCGACTTTACCAATTGAAAATTAAATTCCATTGAACTGATTCTCATGCTATGCAAATAAAAATTTAATTTTTATAATAAAAATATGAGGTCAACCGTGTGTAAGACCAATATGAAATAAATTAGTAATGTACTACTTTTTTCCTCTCATGAGAAAAACCAAAACAATTAATACTATATCAAATAATGAATGCCACGTTTCATAAATATTTCCTTGCAAGTTGCAACATATTGTGGGGAAGAAGTACGGAAAATTGTAAATCCAGTCCCATAGGTTGGATACAAAGTTGCTATTTTAGTTCCATAAAACTCAAAAAGTTAGGATTTTAGTTCCGACCATCATAAAATAGACAAAAAAAATGTGTGTTACTCATGCCTTGTTAATCTCAAAATATAAAAAAAAAAAGAAAAGAAAATAGAGATAAAATTAGATTAAATTCAAAAATATATAAATAAATTTTATTCAAAATTAAAAAACAAAAAAATGGAAAAAAAACTGGAAGAAGATTCAGACGTTTTATTCACCAGCCATCCCCAACTGTAGAATAATTATCACTGGGTAATAATTATTTTATACATATAGAAATCTTTAAAAAAAAATTATCGTCTAAAATATGTGTTTTGTTCAAGTTAAACAAATGATAGTTGAGAAAAATAACATAATAAAATCATGATGAGACCAAGAAGAAGAGAAAAAGCAACGAAACTAGATAGAAGTCTTTGTATGTTGTAGCTCTCCTTCTCCTAAACTTCTAGAAATTAAAAGGAAAAATAACAATGGACCAATTTAAGCAAAATAATGGAAGTCAAATCGTTTGAAAATATAATAACATAAAGACAATCAAGATTTCATATCAATTGGTCTAATTAATTTAAAGAGCAATAGACTTTTATATCAAGACTTGTATATTAATAGGTCTAATAAGCACCAACCATTTCAAGCGCATGTTGAGTTTGTACTTTACTATCAACTGAAAAAACATTGAAAAAAATATGAAAAGAAAAAAAAAATCATCAGCAGTATATACCTTTGAAATCTTGGAAAAATTATAGGGGGAATACAACCAAAATTCTATATCACTATTTCAACTGGTCAAATAATGATGCCCTTTTCAACTTCTTTTTGGTTATGAATTGGTTGAATTTCATTAACCCATTCCACCAAATGAAACTCGAAAAGTTAGTTGTAATGATTGATACATCATGGGTACCAGTCATTTCAAGTGAAAGCCATTGTGCTAGTATCAAGTAGAAAATCAACAAACATTTGATAGAATGATAAAGATTATAAAAGAATTCACAAAACATGAACTACAGACATAGTAAACGACAATCATTATGGACCTTTGAATTTTATCTTACAGAGGTAATGTTACAAAGACTATTGGAGTGGAATAGATGAACGAAAAAGAAACTCATACTCATCATACTTACCTGATAATTGCAGCTTATGCAATGAACAATTAATGAAAATCTGCAAAAGAAATAGTAAACCGAATTCAAAAGAATTTAATAGACAATCATTAGAAATATGTTGATAGCTAACTCTGGAGTTAATTTGCATGCTGGAAATTGTAGGAGCTATGAATTGAAGCTGTCCTATTTTACTTAGATGGATGTGAATTTCTTGCCTAATCATGAAAAATCTGCCTTAAACGGTTAATTGGTTTTTGGAGTTCTTAAATATTATATTAAGAACTATTTAGTACTAATTTGAATACTTGAATATTCTTAAATATTATTTTAATATTGTAAGAATAGTTTTGCATATTAAATTTATAGATGAGCATTTAATCATTAGTGTCAATCGAGAGAGTTTGGAACAAGTATTTTGTTCGCTAGATTCGAGAATTTGTAGTGGTACTATTCTCGACTCGCGTCATTGTAACCACCGAGAATGGGGCAATATTGTCCTAAAGAAAGCGAGTAATTGAAAACTCGTGCCTCGATGTATCATTTTGTATCTTCATAAACACCGCCCGTTATCACGCTAGAATTTTTACCAGCAATGGTAAATAAACTAATTAATGGCAATTTATGTAACACCCCAAAATATCAAGTTGTTAGTTTAATCATTTATATTTTGAATAGTTTTAATTCGAAGTGCAAAGTACGTACTTGACATCGTCTGCATACTTGATTAAATTTTATTCTTGATTCGATTATCTGAATTTGTTGTATTGAATTATGTAATATAAATATGCTCAAACTGGTTGTATAAATGAAATATCAAGTTTTTAGGAGTGTATTATGTTTTAGATTGAACTTAAAGTTTAATAAAGTATTGGCGTAAACTTTAAAAAGTAGAAGGACGAAGTTGTGATTCCTGCAAACTGAATATATATGGGAGTGGTCAAACTGATGAGGCAACACTTGCCACTCCCTACCTCTTGTATGGTGACACCCATCTACTTGATAGTTATATATATATACGTAATACATAAAACACTACTAGATTAATATATAGACATACACAAGTAGAGTAAACCCTCTTTCTTTCTTACATACAACAGATACGTTCCTCATTTTCTTCTAATTTATTATTCTAATTGCTATTGGTTTATTGGTTAGATGATAAGAAGTTATTCATGTTAGTTCCCTGAATTAGATTCACTACAACAAAAAGTAAAATTAGTGATAAAATTGGAAGTGACAATGTTAAAATTGTCACTAGATATATATAATGAGTGACAATAATTTTTGTAGTGACAAGAGTTTCTTTAAAGTTATCACTATGTATTGACAATTAGTGACACATATATAGCAACACAAATAGAGTGACAATTGAAGTTGTTGTCACTAAGTTATCACTAAAGCTGTGTCACTAATTGTCAATAGTTCTTTTTTTTTTTTAAACAAAACCACCTATGTCATGGTAGGGGGACTTTTCGGGTTCCCCTCCCTTCTATATATTCAAAAGATAAGAAGTACAACCAATTTCAAGTACGCCCAACAAGTAAATGAAAAGAGGAGTACTACTCTTTTACAACAAGAAACGAAAGTTAGGGAAGTTAAATGATTCCTTTAATTACACCTATGAGAGCAGATTCATATACTTGAAGAGATTCACTGTCACAGCCTTGATTTGCAAGCGTATCCGCTGCTTTGTTCCCTTCACGATAGACATGAGAAAGAGTTGTTTCCAACAACCTTAGAGAACTCCCAATCGATTGAAGTATATGTTGGAACCTCCAAGCACCTTTATATTTCGAGCACAAGATATGTATTACACGAAGAGCATCAATCTCAATACATACTTTTCAATAGCCTTTAAGAATACAAAGACACAAGCCACGGTCTAGGGCAGCAAGTTCAGCCACCATATTTGAAGCATTTCCCAGGGGTTCATAAAAATCATAGAGGACATTACCTTCATGATCTCGGACAAGGCCTCCAGCTCCTGCAAGTCCTGGATTACCCCGAGAAGCCCCGCCAGTATTAAGTTTAATCTAATTCAATGGAGGTTTCGTCCAGTAAACCAGGAGAGGAATATCCCAAAGATGTGCCACATTCCTATCTCCGAGCCAGTGACTGTTCTTCCATAGCTTACTTTAACTGTTTAGTTTCACGTGGTCTCGAATTTGTCTAATAATACTGTCAGCTGTGATCAGGATATTTTTGTGTTTTCAATTGTTTCGGGCCACCCATAGACACCAAAAGATGAATATGGGAAGGACTGAGCGAATATGATCCCTTGAAGTAAGAGGAGCTGAATCTTTCCAGGACTGGAATATACTCGCAACAGACCTAGGAGAGTGGATAGGGATGCGGAAGAAAGTGTGGAAATGGCTCCAAACTTCCAAGGCAGTAGTACTAAAGATAAATACGTGGGGGACTATTTCAAATTGGTTACAACATCCACATTTTGAAGCAAGCTTAATTCCCTTTCTTTCCATTCGCACGTCAACCCGGATCCAATCTCGAAAAAGTCTCCAAATGAAAACTGAAATTGTTGGCATGACTAAAGGAGACCATATTCGGTCAAAGATCGCAGAAGGTGGAGGTAGGTTCCGGATGAACTCCCACGCTGATTTTGTTGAGAGTTTTCCATTTTTAGAAACTTTCCGAACCAGCGAATCACTTCCATCCAAGGATTTAGGGGGGGGGGGGGTTGGAGGGTACGCTCACCCCCTTCTCAATTTTGAAAAAATAATTTTTTTTTACCTTACAAAACTTTTTGATATTTGAATTTTGGCCCCCCTCAAAATCGAAAAATATCACGATTTCTCTCTTTTCTTTGAGTTGCCTTGCCCCCCACCCCCCCAAAAAAAAACCAAAAATTCTGCCTATAACGAAAGAGACATAAGAGTATAAAGTAAGCTAAAAGTTGTAATTGAGCCCAGTTCCTTATTATATTTCCCCCCATAAATATAACGTACCGTACCGCGGGGGGCAAGCCACCCCCGCTCCCTTGAATCCTTCATCTATCTGGCAAAAAAAAGGTCATAATCATATCACAACAATCTCGCCCTACTCAGTAAAATTCCTAGCTCTATCCTTGCTTCCATCCACATGAATATGGACTTTGCTGATTTTGTCAACTAAATGTTGTGGATGAACTGCACTAAGCTTGTTTGTATCCCAATCCCATCCATTCCATAAATCCTTCACCTGAGAGTTGTTGTGTATTTTGAAGAATTCAATGTATAGATTGTATGTATATTAACTCAGAATCACAGAGTGTAATCAAAGGAATAACAAGAAGGAAATTTCAATCAAGAACACAGAATTGTACGTGGTTTGGTTTGTAAACAACCTACATCCACGGCAGTAGCAAACTCTTTCTTTTCTTTGTGATTATGTGTACAAGTTACAAGCTCAATCTGTATTGATTATATATATATACAGATTACACACACTTCCCTTCACTCTTGTATCTATATGTCTATCTATTCACTCGACTAACTAACCATTTATATCACATGGTTTACAAAGAAATCAGTTACAACAACTTAACTAACTGACTATAGTACTATACTTGCCAAAAGTATACTAGTTGCCTAATATGGAAACCTTTACATACACATATATATTTTCAGTTATACAACTAATACTTAACAAATCTCCACCTTAGTTGAATAACTCCAGAATTACTGCTCAAGCCTCAACAAGAGGCTTACCTTTCGTTCACACCAATTAGGTCCAAACAGTATTCAAACTTACTGCTTGGAATATGCTTAGTGATCATGTCTGCTGAATTGTCTCCAGTCCTTACTTTCTTCACCAAAACTAATCCAGCTTCAACAACTTCTCTGATAAAATGAAGTTTAATATCCATATGCTTAGTTCTTTCATGAAACATTTTATTCTTGTACAATTGAACAGCTCCCTGATTATCACAAAACACCTTGATCACCTGTTGATCAATAACAAGTTCTTGCACAAAACCATGAAGCCAAATTGCCTCTTTAAGTGCTTCAGTAAGAGCTAAATACTCAGCTTCAGAAGTTGATAATGCCACCACCTTTTGGAGACTAGCTTTCCAGAAAATTGCAGTTCCAAAAACCAGTAAACACAAATCCAGTAAGTGACTTCCTTGTTTCCAAACATCCAGCATAATCTGAATCCACAAATCCAGTAACCACCTTCTGTCTTCTTCCTTCTTCTGTACTTCTTCCAAACTCCAACCCTTTCTTTAGTGAGCCTTTAACATATCTCAAAATCCATTTAAGAGCATACCAATGGTCTCTACATGGCTTTGAAATAATACTCACCAGACTGATTGCATATGATAGATCAGGCTTGGTACAAACCATGGCATACATGAGTGATCCCACTATGCTTGCATAAGGTATCTTCTTCATATAATCATCATCATTATCCTGTCCATCAGTCTTTGTAGCAGTTAGTTTAAATTGAGCTGACAGAGGAGTTGAAATTGGTTTCAAGTTATCCAACAGAAACTTATTTAACACTTTTGTCAAATAACCTTCTTGTGTAAGAAATAATCTGCCAGATTCCCTTGTTCTTATGATCTCCATCCCCAAAATCTTCTTGGCTGGTCCCAAATCCTTCTTTTCAAACTCCAGTTTCAAAGATTCTTTAACAACTTGAATGTCTGACTTCCTTTTACAAGCAGTCAATATATCATCTACACATAGTAGAAGATATATCATTTGATCTCCACCAAGTCTTTTGTAATATACACATGAATCATAACTGCTCCTTATGAATCCAGTCTCTGTCATGAATTGATCAAATCTTTTATTCCATTGTCTTGGTGATTGCTTCAGTCCATAAAGAGATTTCTTCAATAAACACACCTTCCTCTCTTTCCCTTTGATTTCAAAGCCTTCAGGTTAGTTCATCAATATGTTTTCTTCCAATTCTCCATAAAAGAAAGCTGTTTTGACATCAAGTTGCTCCAATTCCAGATCATATTGAGCCACCAGTGATAGCATTAGTCTAATTGATCTATGCTTAACCACAGGTGAGAATATTTCATTATATTCCAATCCCTCAACTTGAGAGAACCCTCTTGCAACAAGTCTAGCCTTATATCTCACATTATCAACCTCTTGCTTCCTTTTGAAAATCCATTTACAACTTACAACTCTATGATTTTCATGTTTATCCACAAGTGTCCAAGTCGTGTTCTTATACAATGAATCCATTTCTTCTTTCATTGCCTGGATCCATTTAAACTTGTCCTTCGCTTTCACTGCTTCTGAATAAGTCTTGGGATCATCTGAATCTATTTCCTCAGCTATGCTTAAAGCAAAGGCTATAACATTATCATAGCTAAATCTATCAGGAGCCTTTACCTGTCTTCTTTCTTTTACTCTTGTCAAATGATAATGTCTGAGATCACTATGCTCAGTCTGTAATTCATCATCATCATGATCCCTCAAATTATTGTCTTCATCAACATCCTTTAATTCATCAGACTGCTCCACCTCAAGTTGTATATTCCTCATTTCTGTATCATTTTCAGTTCTGGATTCCTTCTGACTTGTCACTTGTTTAGGTAAGATGTTTGCCATTACATCTACATTAAACACCACATCCCTGCTAATAATGCACTTTCTCATACCAGGTTCAAGACACCATAATCTATAGCCCTTAACCCCTTCTGGATATCCTAGAAAAATGCACTTCACAGCTCTAGGTTCAAGTTTGTCTTGGTGTAATTAGGAGGATGACCAGACCATATTTCTTCAGGAGTTTTGAACTCTAATGCAGTAGATGGACATCTATTTATTAAGTATGCAGCAGTGTTCAAAGTTTCACCCCAAAATTTCTTAGTTAAACCTGCACTTAACAACATGCATCTCACCCTTTCTAACAAGGTTCTATTGAACCTTTCAGCCAATCCATTTTGTTATGGGGTTCTAGGTACAGTTCTATGTCTAGCAATCCCCTCATTTTCACAAAATTCATTAAATTCTTTTAAACAAAACTCTAAACCATTATTTGTTCTCAGCTTTTTAATCTTCTTAGAGGTTTGATTTTCAATAAGAGTTTTCCATTGCTTAAACTTCTCAAGAGTTTGAGTTTTGTTATTCAAGATATACACCCATAGTTTCCTTGAATAATCATCTATGAGTGACATAAAATACTTACCTCCAGAATGAGATTCTGTCTTTGCAGGTCCCCATAAATCTGAGTGTATGTAGTCCAGAATCCCCTTTGTTTACTTCTTCCCTGATGAGAATTTGACTCTGCTTGATTTACCATATACACATGTTTCACAAAACTCAAGTTTATCAATCTTTTCTCGAGCAAGGAATCCTTGTTTTGACAATTCAACAATGCCTCTTTCACTCACATGACCAAGTCTCTTATGCCATAGTGTAGTTCTGTCGGATGATTCAGCACTTGATATTGAGCCAATAATAGTGCTCCCTATTAAGGAATAAATCCCATTCTTCCTGATTCCCTTCATGATAACCATTGAACCCTTAACAACTTTCAAGGTTCCAGATTCAAGTTTCATAGAGCAACCAAGATCATCTAACATTCCAAGTGAGATTAGATTCCTCTTTAATTCAAGAATGTATCTAACTTTATTCAATACCTTCTCAATGCCATTGAACATCTTGATTCTAACAGATCCAATTCCTTGAACTTTGCATGATTTGTTGTTGCCTAGAAGCACTGATCCACCCTTTAACTTTGTGAATTCATCAAACCATCCTTTATTTGGTGTCATGTGAAATGTACACCCTGAATCAGGAATCCATTCATTCCCAAAATTGTTGTTAGATACTGTCAAAACATCAGCACTCTCATAACCATCACTTGCTACTGCTACATCAGCTTGTTCTTTGTTTCTTTCAGCAGCTTTCTTTAGTCTATCAGGGCACAGTCTCCTTATATGCCCTTCTTTGTGACAATGGTAACATTCAATCTTCTTTGATCTAGATTTTGATCTAGACCTTTGTTTCTCCTTCTTCTTTGAATCCCTTTTATCAGATCTTTCCCTTACATTCAACCCTTCTGCTTGAATTTGTCCCTTCTCCTCATTTCTTTGATTCAACTCCCTTGAATTCAAAGCAGCTTGAACGTCATCTAATGAGAGTGTTTCTCTTCCATACAAGAGTGTTTCCTTGAAATTCATGTAACTTTTGGGAAGATAACTTAATAGCAATAAATCTTGATCCTCATCCTCAATTGTTACATCAATATTTTCTAAATCCAGAATCAACTTATTAAACAAATCAAGTTGTTCATCAATCGATTTATCCTCTTGCATTTTAAACGAATACAGTGCTTGTTTGAGATAGAGGCGATTAACAAGAGACTTAGTCATGTATAGGGTTTCTAATTTTGACCAAATACCTTGAGCAGCTTTCTCCTTGGATACCTTCCTCAATACTTTATCACCAAGGTTGAGTATAATTGCAGAATGGGATTTATCAAGAATCTCCTTCTTGTCTTCATCGTTCATTGAATCAGGTAGTTCCTTCCCCTCCTTCAACACATCGACCAGGCCTTGATGAACCAGTAGAGCTCGCATCTTCAGTCTCCATAGCCCAAAGTCATTTGTTCCTGTGAATCTCTCAACTTCATACTTGGCAATCCCCATTGATCTTCAATCTCCACGTTCACCGCACCACTTGTTGTGTATTGTGAAGAATTCAATGTATAGATTGTATGTATATTAATTCAAAATCACAAAGTGTAATCAAAGGAATACAACGAGGAAATTTAAATCAAGAACACAGAATTTTACGTGGTTCGGTTTGTAAACAACCTACATCCACGGCAGCAGCAAACTCTTTCTTTTCTTTGTGATTAGGAGTACAAGTTACAAGCTCAATCTGTATTGGTTATATATATATACAGATTACACACACTTTCCTTCACTCTTGTATCTATATGTGTATCGATTCACTCGGCTAACTAACCATTTATATCACATGGTTTACAAAGAAATCAGTTACAACAACTTAACTACACTACTACATAAATTACCAATGGCAGCGATTTTTTTGGGCCTATTACAGCAGTTTTAACCGCTGTCATAGGTACCGCTGTTATATGGTATGGACCTATTACAACGGTTTTTAACCGCTGTAATAGGTCACCCTATGACAGCGGTTCCATGAAAACCGCTGTCATAGGGTCCACCCTATGACAGCGGTTTTTGGGGAACCGCTGTCAGAGATTTTTTTAAAAAAAAAAAAAAAGTTCGAAACACCTATGACAGCGGTTCCATAAATACCCCCTATGATAGGGTTGCCTAAAAACCGCTGTCATAGGTAAGTTTAAAAAAAAATTAAATTACTATGACAGCGGTTCCGAACCGCTGTCATAGTATCAAATTTATTTTTTTCTATTTTTTCTTATATTGATCACACTATTATGATAATATTCCTGTACAGTAATATTCAATAAACCAACCAACAAATTTCAACTAACAGCAAAACATATTCAACATAAACAACCACCACCCCAAACATCAATATTACCATCTCTTTCCTCCAACAATAAAATGTTATAATCTCCAGCAAAATTTACAATCAACTAATTAAATTACTAATGAAAATTTAAATACAATAAATGAAATCACAATTTACAACAAGTCACAATGTACAAAAACTACATTACCTAATTTCTAAGGAGCTGTTAAGAAAATGTAACCTGCCACTTCGCAGCGTACTTCATCAATTTGCTCTCGAGTATAGAAGGATTGAGAATCATGAAGGTACTGTAAGATATATATAGAGATTAATTGCAAACTGAAATGACGTTTCATTTACCTACCAAAGGTTTAATAATTTCAAAAGGAATAGAATTAAGTATATATTAGGACTATGCATACCGCTGTTGGGATTATAGATTGTCCGTGGCTAATAATCTCTTTCATGAATCTCATAACGAAGTAGCCACAATCCACCTCGTTGGTCTGCCGGGGGCACTACAAAAGTAATCAAAGTTACGTTGTATTAGAACACTAACTTCTATACGAATATATAATCTCATGAAACTAGAAAACGCTAACCTTTATGTTAAACCATTGACAGGCCGAGGTTTTGGATTTCTTGGAATGGTTGTTGCGATTTGCACGAAATATCTGCATATCCCTATAAAAAAATATAAAAAATAAGGAAATATGTTAAAAACAAGCAATTATATGAAATAAATACAATTTAAAAAAAGGGTAAATTACACCCAACCCCCCTGTGATCGTCTTTATTATCACTCCACCCCCGTGTGATAAAAAAAATATCAACTTACCCCCTTGTAATTTTTAAAATATGTTTTACTGCCTCCCTCGTGGTATTTTTGCTTATAAATTTTATTGAAAGACTATAATACCTTTGTCCTTTTTAGATATTTACACAATATAATTTTTATTTTTTATATTTTATTTTATTAATTTGATATTTTAATTATTTTCAATTTATTTATTATTTTTTTCTTTCTTCATCCTCCACCACCACCACTATCTTCCTTCAAATCTTCAAATCATCATCATCATCATCATCTTCATCTTCATCCACCACCACCACCACCACCCTCCACCACCGCCGCCGCCACCACCACCATCGCCACCACCACCATCATCATCATATACAAATATATATATATATATATATAATCATCACTCAATCACCATCGTCATCACCACCACCAACAACAACCACCACCACCGCCGCCGCAACCACCACCATCACCATCATCATCATCACAATATATAAATATGCATATATGTATATACATACACACATAATAGATTTGAAGGCCCAATTCCGTCAATCATCATCATCACCACCACCACCCACCACCTCCGCCGCCGCCGCAACCACCACCACCATCATCATCTTCATAATATATAAATATATAATGTATATATATAACAGATTTGAGGCCTTGCAGATTTGAAGGCCCCATTTGAAGACGTGTTCTTCAAATCTGCAGAAATATGCAGATTTGAAAAACATCTTCAAATCTGCAAAATTTTGCAGATTTGAAGATGGAAAACAAGAAATAGTTCGGCGGCTCATCGGCAGTGAAGGTGGTGACAGGATATATACCTATATACACACTTATATATATAGATAATTAATATAAATTTTTTAAATATTTTTTATAATCTTAATATTTTAAAAATATATTTATTATAAAAATAAGAAATTTAATATCAACCATTCATCTCTATAAAGATCTACGGTTGCAATAAATTGAATTTAATAAAATTTAAGTAATTAATCCTGACCATTGATATTTTGGAGACCAGATCCAATGGTCATCAATTCAGGGGCAAAATAGTCTTTAATTGAAGAAAACTTGATAATCAGTCGCATGGCAGGCGAGTGAAGCGCGTGGGGAGGTAAATTGCTTCTTTAATTTATTCACAGGAGGATAAGTTGATATTTTTTTATCACAGGGGGGTGGAGTGATAATAGAGCTTATCACAGGGGGGTTGGGTGTAATTTACCCTTTAAAAAAATATTAAATATAATAGATACATTGATTGAATGAAAAACTTACTGATTGATTTTTTGTATCATATCATCTCGGTATTGCGGCTCACCATGCACAGAATCCAGATAGTAAACGATCTCTTGAAATGAATCAATTGCAAGCAACAACCAATGTCCCCTACAAAACATTCAAAAGATAAGTTCAAAATATTTGTTTTTGGTTTGCGTAGCTAGTTTTACAAATTAAAGTTGAGTCTTTAGTAGATCACCCGGTGTTGTAAGGTGCAAGAAATAACTTATTCGTTTCTGCACGCTATATCATAGCACGTGCTATGTACTGCACTTGTTGAATTTGCGGGCTTGTTCCCGCATATATGGAATGTAGGTTAAGGAACCCGAAACTTGCTTCTTTCCCTCCAAGGATTACGTAGTTATCCCACAAACACCTAAATTGAGCATAAAAAATAAATTTCGAGTAACGAAAATAATCGTAGTTCAGATGCAATAAAATAATTAAAAAACTTATTTTATGTACGCCGTAATGATAGAGACTCCTATCTCTTTTTGACGCAGAAGGTGACAGATCTCCTCCTTTCCAATATACTCTAGGAATGCAAAATTCATAATGGGTTCCTCGATGTCTATAGTGATCTGGGGCACTAATAGACATCATCTTCGTGTACTTTCCCAGAAATACTAGGTCATGAGGGAGTCCATTTAGTTGAAGGTCTGCACATATGTCACCTTCACGTGCAGGCTTGGCCACTGGCCTTTTTCCTTCGACGTCCCTCATTTCTGGTTTCCAGATGATTTGGATGGTCCTGGAGACTGTTTAAGCAAAGAAAATAAAACATGAATCTTACACACCAAAGTATTTTAGTAACCTCAAACAAGTTGTTATAATTTATTAATGACTAGCTATTAATTATATACCAGTGCATCAGTGACAATGACAAACTCGCTGGCCAAGCAACAAAAGTACCCAGAACAGTAGAAATGGTGAGCATTTCATCATTGAGAGGGACGGGTAGGGGTGTATTCGCCTCAACTGCAGTGTCAATGCGCACTTTCACATGGTCGGTGGCTAATGGACAGCTGTGAAGTATTCTATCAGTCTCAGGTCGATTGTACATCTGTCCTTTAGCTACCACACGATATGACGGTGATGAAAGTGCTAATTGACATGGAGCGATAACCTACACACACACATATATATACACAACATTATAATAGAAAATTTTGTGTGATTTACAGAAATAGAGAGTTGCAAGTTATGTGATCAATAAACAAGTTCAAATTTTTACCTCAAGAAACATCTTATAACCTAGTTCTGGGCTGCTATCTTTCAAGGAAATCACGTCATCTTCATGTGGCTGACGCGAGTTACGGGCTTCCAAAACATCAATTCGTTGTTGCATGGCAACCATAGTTTCAGAGAGATTTTTCACCAAGCTTCTCAAGCTTTCCATCTCCATCTCTGTAGTAGGCTTTGGATCCTTAAAATAGTCTCTTTGTGAGACCCCAAAGCCAACGTCCCTAACGCGACCCGGATGCTCCTTTTTTTTCAGAATTTTAGCCAATTGGTCATCTCGACTATTCTCATTTCCACTATGGCTAGTACCCTCTTGTGAAATACTCTCCTGTAATAATACATTTAAAAAAAAAATAGTGAACTTTGTTCTTTCAATAGTATTTCAAAACAAACATACAACACATTATAGAGCTAAAATTGCAAAAAACTCACCATTTCATTCACTACTCTTCTAACATTGTCGTTATCAATTTCATTTGTATTATCGAAACGCGTAATCCTCCACACGAGTGTTCGTGTCACCTCTGTGCAATAGGATCCCGCATCCCTTCTTCTATTCATCTATATTTTCATTAAAAAATATATATGTATTAACATAGAATTTTTATTAAAAAAATTGTAAGGATTCACTGCTAAATGAACTACATACCTCCATTTGCTCCACAAGAGCAAGTCCAAGACTCGCTTTCCGGTAAGGATATTCAGGTTCCTTTGCTCTTTCCTTATTTTTCCTACTTACTTTCTGTTTATTACATTATCAGATTATTAGCAAGATATAAACGCAATAACCAACAAATGAAATCGTAAATTAAAATGACTAGCTACCTAAAAACGATCATCATATAAGCGAACAGCTAAAAATGCCATCCAATCGGCTTGAGATATCTCATATTGTGGGGGTGGGTTGTCATTAATGTTTCCAACATCATCTCACACCCACTTTCTACTCAAGTAGCTCCTAAAGTTACGTGCTAGCTTCCCAGCTTCTCCTAGTACGTACTTTTGTCTACTTTCGTCAATATCAAATGCCAACTACAAAAAACAAATAACAAAGTATATATAAAATTATAATTTAAAGAATATGAAAATACATTAACACTTACAAGTATGATAATATCCAAATTACCTTCATTTCATCCCAAATGTTTTTTTTATTAGTGACAGGACTTCTCGCCAATCACTCATGGTAATCGACACCTTTTGCCGAGGCTGTACACCTATATAACCAACAAATATTGATTTGTTTGGGTTAACTGCCTGACCTCTGTCATTCCAACCGACAGGTAGACTTATGCCTTTACTTCTGGCATTGATAACTTTTTTCATAGCCGTGACACCTCTCCGTATCTCCGCCTCGTGACGGCTATCTGATCCATATACATCATCCTCGGGAAAACTACCAGCAGGATCTGAAGCCATCGACCTACAAAAGCCAAAAAATACAGAAGTTAGATTCATATAAATTTGGCAGATTCATTTGGCAATAATAATTTTAAAATGCCAGTTATAAATATAGAAGTTAGGTTCATATCCATTATTCTAGAACGTAATTATCCTAAACCACAAAATAAACAAAATTTAATCCCCAATTAAACATAATTAACACCCAGCTAAACCAAGTGAACCTTAAATTCAATCAAGCCCCTATTTCCCTTCAATTTTCCACAAAAAAATAGGCAAATCTCAAGAATATAATTTTTTTAGCAACTAAGTATAAATATTGATCAAAAAACAAGTCTATCATACAATTATGAAATAAGTTCAAATACCTTTCATCGTTTTCTTTTTGTCGTTGGCTTAGCAGTTTTTTGCTTCCCATCGGTACGACCATTTGTTTTAGTACGCCGACAAACTGATGGATTAATTCATATCCCCTCTTGGTGATCTTGTTGCATATACAATTCATCATCACTTATATCCAAGTCATCGTCACTATCAATTGATTGTGAATCACCTAATGAGATGGGATTTTCTCCATCATCTTCACTTTCTTCATAATCATCACTAGTACAGAAGAGGTCTGTTACAGCGGTTTTAACCGCTGTAATACGTAGCGCTGTAATTGGTATATTTACTATTACAGCGGTTAAAAACCGTTGTAAAATGAGACCTATTACAGCGGTTCAATAACGAACCGCTGTAACAGACTAATAAAAAAAAATTTAGTTTAAAATCCGTAACCTGTTACAGCGGTTCAGAAACGAACCGCTGTAACAGGATACAGCGGTTCGTTGCTGAACCGCCGTAATCGGTCCAATTTTTTTTTTTTTTGTTTTTTTTTATTATAATTTCAGCTAGCTATATCCTTCCCACAAGCTCAAAATTCAACTCATCAATAACACATAAAACAAACCAATTGCTCAACAGAAACAACAAATTCAAATCCAAAATTAATTTCATTCACCAAATAATAATCTCCAATAATTACAAATGATAACGAGTTTACAATAAACCAATATAAACTAATCACTGCTTTTAAATCAAATAAAAATTTACAATAATTTTTGACTTACACCGCCGACATATCAAAAGCGCATTTAAAAATGTATTGTGCCAATTCAGAACATGCTTCAACAAGTTGCGTTATAGTGTAAGAGGCGTACTGACAATCAGCAAAGTACTGCAAGACAAATATTAAAATCCAACAAAAATGTTTAATAACTTAAAAGGGACATTAGAATTTGATTAATATTAATTAGGATTATGCATACCGTCGGTGGGATTATAGATTCTCTGTCTCTAATAATATCGTTCATGAATTTCATGACGAAGAAGCCACAATCTATGTCATTTATTTGAATGGGGCACTACAAATTAAATTCAAATCAAAATTGTATTAGAACAAATAACTTTTATACGAATAATTTCTTGAAACTATAATTAAAATAATATAATTACACTAACCTGTATACAACTCCATTTACAGGCCTTGTTTTTTGATTTGATCTTTTGGTTGTTGTTATTTGCTCGAAACATCAACACAACGCTGTTAAAAATATCAAAAATCAAGGAAATATGTCAATATCAAGCAAATATATATATATGAAATTTAGTTATAATATATATACTTTAAACTTAATATTAAATATAATGGATACATTTAATTGAATGATAAAACTTACTGATTGATCATATCTTTCATATCACGTCGGTTATTTGGATCACCGTGCAAAGAATCCAAATAATAAACGATCTCTTTAATTGGATCAATCACGAGCAACAACCAATGTCCCCTAATCAGCATATTCAAAAGATAAATTTAAAATTAGTTATGCCTACGTAACAAATTTTACAAAATAACAATGTGTCTTTAGTAGCTCACCCGGAGTTGTAAGGTGCAAGAAACAACTTCCCCTCCAGTGCACTAGCTATCATAGTATTTGCTATATATTGTGATTGGTCAACACGCTGAATGGGAGTAATTCCTGCTCCCGCAGATATAGAATGTGGGCTAAGGAACCCGAATTTATTTTGTTTTTGTTCGGGGACCACGTGATTAACCCACAAACACCTACAATTGAGCATAAAATAAATTTGAGTAACAAAAATAAACATAGTTCAAATTAATGCAGTAAAATAATTTAATTAAAAGCTTACTTTTTATTAATTAATATTTAAAAACTTACTTGATGTAAGCAGAAATGATAGAGGCTCCTATCTGTTCTTTATGCAGAAAGTGACCGATCTCCTCCCGCTCAATATATTCTGGAAAGGGGATATTGAAGATTTCCTCGGGTATGTCTATCCGGATAGTGTTATCAGCAGCCATCATCCCAAAGAACCTTTCAAGAACTGCAAGTGAATTAGGGCGTGGAGCAGGAGGGTTGGCCACTAGAGGTGTATTTTTGACATGTGAGTGCTTCGTCGTCTCTGATTTACTTTTTCCGACTGATGATTTGGATTTTCCGAGAGACTATAAGCAAAAGAAAACAAAACGTGGGCGTTATCAATGAAAGTATATTTATTAATATTAAACAATTGTTATAATTTATTAATGACTAGCTATTAATAATTACGTACCGATGCATCACTGACAATGACAAGACTCTTAGGCCAAGCAACCATGTATCCCACAGCCTCAGATACTGTGAACACTCCTTCATCATCGAGAGGGACTGGTGAGGGTGCAATATCTTCAATTGCAATGTCAATCGTCACTTTCACGAGGTGGGAGGCTAATGGACATGTATGCAATGTTCTATCCTTTGGTTGATTGTACATTGTTCCTCTTGCCATCAAACGATAACACGGTGTAGAAAGTGCTAATTGACACTGCACCACATCCTACATATATATATATATATATATATATATATACCATTATATTAGAAAATTTTGTATATCATACAGAAATATAGGATTGAAAGTTACATTATCACTAAACAATATTCTTTTCATTAATTACCTGAGGAAGGTTTTTCACTTCTAGGCAGCTATCTTTCAAAGAAACCGCATCTTCTGTATGTGGCTGCTGCGACCCAGACGCCCTATGCTCGTCAAACTCGCGTCACAATTCGAATAGTGATTGAGTGAGCATTTGAACCGTCTCTTGCAAGCTATCAATCACCGCATTTTTTGAAGGCTTTGAATCCGAAAAGTAATCTTTTTGGGATACCCCAAAGCCTACACCCCTAACTCGACCCGGATGCTCCTTTTTTTTAAGAGCTATAGTCAGTATATCATTCCAGGTCTTCTCGGGTCCACTGTGGCTACCCTCCTGTGATAAGCTTTCCTGTAATAATACATTTCAAAAATACAAAAATTGGTTATTTTAAAATTATTTTTAAAAAAACATACAGCACACTATATAACTAAAATTGCAAATAACTCACCATTGATTCCACTACTCTTTTAACATTGACATTATCAATGTTGTTCTGGCTGTCAGAATGTGCAACCCTGCACACTAGTGCTCGTGTCACCTCTATGACATCTGACCCAGCATCCTTTCTTTTTTGCTTCTATATAAGAAAATTTGTAAGGAAATAAATTTGATTAGAAAATTTGTAATTAAGGAAATTTGATTAGAAAATTTGTAAGGAAATTTGATTAGAATTAAAACTTGTAACAAACTACCTACCTCAATATGCTCCACTTGAGCATATCCAAGACGTGATGCCCTGTAAGGATATTCAGCTTCCTTTGCTCTTTCCCGATTTTCCTTACGTAGTTGCTGTTCATTATATAATCAAGGCATTAGTCAATGTATATAGTTTCAAATAAATTAAAATGAAACCATAAATTAAAATAATTACCTGAAAAGCTTCACTTTGGCGTACTTCTACAAATTCTTTCCAATCTTCTTGAGATATACGATATTTTTCGGGTGGGCTTGAATTAATGTTCCCATCATCATCCTCTACCCAGATTCTGGTCAAGTAGCTCCTATAGTTTCGAGCTAGCTTCCCAGCCTCGGCTTAGACGAACTTCTGTCTACTTTCGTCAATATCAAAGGCCAACTATAAAAAACAAACAACAATGTATATAAAAAATGTTAATTTAGAGAAAAAAAAACTACATTTACCAATTAAAAACATAATATATAATAACTAACTTATAGCTATTTCATTCCAAATGGCATATTTTATTGCTGCAGAGACGTTGCGCCAATCACTGATAGTAATAGGGACCCTGTCACGAGCTATCACGCCAATGTAACCAACAAAAGTTGATTTATTTGGGTCTACTGGCTGACCATGCTCGTTCCAACCAACTTGTAGCTTTATGCCTTTACTTTTGGCCATTATTACTTTCTTCATTGTTGTAATACCTCTACGTATCTCATTTTTAACACTTGGGTTTGCAGCACCTCCAGAATCCATCTACAAGATTTCATAAGTGAAAAATACAGAAGTTAGATTCATATACCAAATATATAAATAGTATAAACAATTAAGAAATGCCCATTATTCAGAAAAAATTCAGCAGAGTAACGACGCAAAAAATTCTACCAAGTTCTCGACTTAATCTTCCCCCCAACCTTGCAACCAGCAAAACTCAAATATTTCAACAACAACAAACGCAAACAAATATATAAGCATTAATCACATCATTAACCAGTTGGATCATATAAATCACATCAAAAAGTACAAAACCAAATATTGATAAGCTTACATTGGCGGGGGAGAGGGTGACTGTGGTGGTATACGGTATCGACCTACAAAAGCAAAAAAATACAGAAGTTAGTGTAACTCATTCACTAATATAATATTACAAGCGGGTTCAGTATAATTTACACTTGAACTGTATACTTAACAAAAGAGTTCAAATAAGTTACTCATATAATTATCAAATAAGTTCAAATAGCTTTCATTGTTTTCTTTTTGTCTCTGGTTTACTAATCTTTTGTGATCCCTCAGTACGACCATTTTGTTTAGTACGCCGACGAACAGATGGATTAATCCATATCCCCTCTTGGTGATCTTCTCGCATATACAATTCATCATCACTGATATCCAAGTCACCGTCACTATTTTTGGATTGTGAACCACCTAAGATAGGATTGTGAACTACCTAAGATATCCAAGTCACCGTCACCGTCATCTTCATTATATAGGCCATCATCCTCAATACAAGTATTTTTGTTTACCGATAAAACAATGGACTACCTCTTATCGACAGGATCCGTGACAAAAAACACTTGTTTAGCTTGAGATGCCAAAATGAAAGGTTCATCTTTGTATCCCACCTTTTCAAGGTCTACTCGAGTAAAACCTATTTCATTATCATCGACACCATTTTTATGGTCAACCCACCTACACCCAAATACAGGCACCCGAAACCAACTGTAATCCAGCTCCCATATACGTTCAATCACCCCATAATATGGTAAAGTGGCATAGATAGGGCTATTATCTTTCGCACTTGAGATATGCATTGCTTCAGCTACAAGACTCACCCCACTATTTTGCATTGTACTCCGTTCATCTTGGTCTTTTGTATAAAACGTGACACCATTTATACGATAACCCGAATGACAAAATACGAATCTTCCCGGGCCCACCGACAACCGTGCCAATTTATCTGAAACTGAAAGTGAATTCTCATTTTGTTTCTCTTGAATACACTTTCGGAACCAATCGATAAAACTCTTGTTATGTTCTCTTGAAATCCAACTTTCATTTTTACTTGAATTTATTCTCCTAAGTTGGTCCTTGTGCTCTTCAACATATGGCTCAACCTCATCGGTGTTGTGGAGCACATATAGGTGTGCCTGATCCTTTTGTGTGCTAGGAACACTCACTAATTGCTTTCCAATTACGCTTTCTCCTTCTGTTCCCCCCCCCCCCCAACAGGAGAGTTTTGAAGCTCTGCAACGTTAGAATCATTTAGATATTCTGTGCAAAACGTAATAGCTTCATCAACTATGTACCGCTCAACAATGCAACCTTCCGGCCGGCTACGATTCAATACCTTCATATAACGCTCAGCCGGATACATAGATCTCATTAAAGCTGGTCCACAAAGTTGTGTCTCTCTAACCAAGTGAATAGGTAGGTGAGCCATTATATCAAAACGCGGGTGGGAAATACATCTCAAGCTCACACAAAGTGAGGACAAGTTGTTTCTGAAGTGCAGGCAATTGTTCAAGATCAAACACCTTGCTCCACATTGCTTTGAAGAAGAAACACAATCTAGTTATCGTTTCTCTCACCTTTTTTGGCAGAATGGCCCGTAAAGCAATTGGTAGCAAATGATCCATGATTACATGACAATCATGGGTCTTCATATGCTTTAGCTTCAAGTCCTTCATTGATACAAGACTGCTAATGTTCGAAGAATACCCTTCTGGAACTTTCACTCCACAAAGAAACTCACATAATGCAATTTTTTCTTTTCTAGATAGTGTGTGAGCTTGCTGGAGGTAAATAAGTTCGTTTTCCCTTCATTGTTGGTGCCAATTTACCTCTTATCTTCATTTCAACTAAGTCCAACCTTGCCTTTACTCCATCTTTTGTCTTGCCGGGCACATTTAGAAGAGTACCAATGACACTATCAAATACATTTTTCTCAATATGCATTATATCAAGAAAATGTCTAACATTGAAAGATTTCCAATACGGCAACTCAAAAAAAATTGACCTTTTTTTCCACCCAATTTTTGCAAGGCCGCCTGCAAAAGTCTTTCCGAACTTGATATCCAAGTCTTTTACATTCTCAAACACCTCTTCACCGGTCAAACACTTAGGAGCTCGACATTCTTCTATGCTCCCATTGAAAGCTTTCTTCCACCGACGATATCGATGTTCTCGATTCAACCATCTTCGATGCCCTTGGAAATCATATTTCTGAGAGTGTGGGAGTCTATATTGATCTGTACTCTTGACACATATGGGGCATGCACATTGCCCATGTACACCATATCCCTCGAGATTAGCTCTTGCTGGAAAATCATTGATTGTACCAAACAACATAACTCTGAGATTGAAGCTCTCTTTTCTAAACCCATCATACACTTTAATACCGGTCTCCCACAACTCCTTCAAATCTTCAATTAAAGGGGCCAAGTAGACATCTATATCATTTCCAGGTTGTTTTGGCCCGGAAATTATTATAGGCATCATAATATGCTCTCGCTTCATGCATCGCGAAGGGGGTAGGTTGTAGATCATCAAAATCACCGGCCATGTACTATGTGAGCTACTTTGCAAGCCATGTGGGTTCATGCCATCTGTAGCCAATACAAGGCGTAAATTTCTTGGTTCTTCCCTAAATTCAAGGAAATCATTATCAATCTTTTTCCATTGAGGAGAATCTGAAGGATGTCTATTCTTGTTATCTTCAATCCCTTCTTCAAGCCTTCTATCAGCATACCATGTCAAGTCCTTGGCAAACGCTTCACTACTGTACATGCGTCTAAATCTAGGTATTATGGGCAAATACCATGCTATTTTGACAGGAGCAGATCCATTCTTCTTGTACCGTGAGGTGCCACATTTCGGACACACCTTCAATGGTGCATAGTCATTTCTAAACAAGATGCAATCATTGAAATAAGCATGTATCCTCTCATATCCCATGCCAATTGCAGTTAACATCTTCTTAGCCTCATAAGTACGATTAGGTAACACATTATCATCGGGTAACATACTTTTTAATAGACCAAGTAAGTCTGTGAAACTCTTATCACTCCACCAATTGTTAGCTTTTAACTTGTAGAGGTTTAGGACTGCTTTCAATCTTGTGAAATTACTACCACTATACAGGGGTGTTTTTGAATCACTTGTCAAATTGTCGAACAGCTTGGGACAATTTCGCAAATCCTCCTCAATCACATTCACTAGTACAGAAAAGACCTGTTACAGCGCACATTTTACAGCGGTTTTTGGAAAACCGCTGAACGGAGAGACTTATTACAGCGGTTTATAAGTGAACCGTTATAATGGATATTAACCGGGAACCTATTACAGCGGTTCGATAAAAAACCGCTGTAATAGTTCGAACCTATTATAGCGGTTCGATAAAAAACCGCTATTATAGCGCGAACAGAAAAAAAAAAAAAAATTTTTTTTTTAAAGCGGTTCGGGAATGAACCGCTATAATCGGTTTAACCAATTATAGCGGTTCATTCCCGAACCGCTATAACTGGTAGACCGGTTTATACCAGTTATAGCGGTTCGGGAATGAACCGCTATAATTGGTAAACCGGTTATAGCGGTTCGTTCCCGAACCGCTATAACACGTAATTAAAAAAAAAAAAAATTTCCCTCCCTTTTTTCCCCCCAAAAACCGAGCTCTCCCCCTCATTTCTCTCTACTATCTCTCACTCTCTACTCTACTCTCTCTCTCTACTCTACTATCTCCCTCACTCTCTACTCTACTCTCTCTCTCTACTCTACTATCTCTCTCACTCTCCACCACCGCCCCCGCCATCGTCTCCACCACCGCCGCCGCCGCCGCCGCCCCATTTGATTTTTCTCTATCTCTCTACTCGATCTCTCTCCCTATACTCTACTCTCTCTCTCTATACTCTCTCTCTCACTCTCAAGCTACCTAAACCGCCCCCGTCCCGTCGCCACCACCACCCGAAACCGCCGCCGCCCGAGCAGCCCCGCCGCCGCCGCGCCGTGACCCACCACTCTCCTCCTCTCTCTTTATAGGTATATATATATATATGTTTATATATGTTATGTTATATATATATATATATATTATGTATATATTAAATTTAGGTTATGTGTTAATTTCTTGTTTGTTATATATTAATGTTATGTTAATTCTGATTTTGTGATGTATATAATGTAGGTTATATGTTAATTTGTTAATTATTGTTATATATATCATGTTATGTTAATTGGGGTTTTATAAATTATATAGTGGATTTTTGTTATTATGTTGTAGTTGATTTTTTACTAACTTTGAATGCAAATCTGATTTGTTCTAGGCATCTCATGAGTATGTTCGATATATGTATGTATATCCCTATGTGTCTAGTTTCATATGAATAAAACGGTTCATGAATCGGAGCTTTCCACAATGAGTTATGAATTTTCTCGTGAAGACGCGCACAGCTGTTTTGAAAATTGACAGATTTTTCTCTAACTTTGAATACAAATCTGCCTTTTTCTAGACATTTACTGAGTATGTGAGATATATGTGTGGATAGCCCTATGTGTCTAGTTTCATATGAATAAAACGGTTCATGAATCGGAGCTTTCCACAATGAGTTATGAATTTTCTCGTGAAGACGCGCACAGCTGTTTTGAAAATTGACAGATTTTTCTCTAACTTTGAATACAAATCTGCTTTTTTCTAGACATTTACTGAGTATGTGAGATATATGTGTGGATAGCCCTATGTGTCTAGTTTCATATGAATAAAACGGTTCATGAATCGGAGCTTTCCACAATGAGTTATGAATTTTCTCGTGAAGACGCGCACAGCTGTAATTGACAGATTTTTCTCTAACTTTGAATACAAATCTGCTTTTCTCTAGACATCTACTGAGTATGTAAGATATATGTGTGGATAGCCCTATGTGTCTAGTTTCATATGAAGAAAACGGTTCATGAATCGGAGCTTTCCACAATGAGTTATGAATTTTCTCGTGAAGACGCGCACAGCTGTTTTGAAAATTGACAGATTTTTCTCTAACTTTGAATACAAATCTGCTTTTTTCTAGACATCTACTGAGTATGTGAGATATATGTGTGGATAGCCCTATGTGTCTAGTTTCATAGGAAGAAAACGGTTCATGAATCCGAGCTTTCTACAATTATTTATGAATTTTCTCGTGAAGACGCGCACAGCTTTCTGCACAACCGAGAAGCTCCAAAAACTTTATATCGTGATGCTTTAATTTATTTGTAGTTTTATGTGCTTTTGGATCCAATTGGTGATCAATATTTATAATATGATGCTTTATTTGTAGTTTTATATGTGATCTATGTGATCCAACTGGTGATCAATATTTGTAGTTGTTCCCCTGGAAATATGATGTTTTATGTGATCCAACTGGTGATCAATATTTTTGTATCGTTTTGTGTTCGTTGTGGGTGAAAGATTAGAGTGTTGGGTTTGTTGTGGTTGAAATTGGTAGTATTTTTTGCGTCGTTTCCCTGTTGAGATTTTAGCGGATCGTAAGATTCGACTTCTGTTGGTTACAACCCACTGAGAAGATTAAGTCGAGAACTTGGTAGAAATATTTGCGTCGTTACTCTGCCGAATTTTTTATAGGTCGATACCGTATACCACCACAGTCACCCTCTCCTCCGCCACTACCACGACGACCACTACCAATGTAAGCTTATCAATATTTGGTTTTGTACTTTTTGATGTGATTTATATGATCCAACTGATTAATGATGTGATTAATGCATATATATTTATTTTCGTTTGTTGTTGAAATATTTGAATTTCACTTATGAAATCTTGTAGATGGATTCTGGAGGTGCTGCAAACCCAAGTGTTGAAAGTGAGATACGGAGAGGTATTACAGCAATGAAGAAAGTAATAAAGGCCAAAAGTAAAGGCATAAAGCTACAAGTTGGTTGGAACGATTATGGTCAACCAATTGACCCAAATAAATCAACTTTTGTTGGTTACATTGGCGTGATAGCTCGTGACAGGGTCCCTATTACTATCAGTGATTGGCGCAGCGTCCCTGCAGCAATAAAATATGCCATTTGGAATGAAATAGCTGTAAGTTAGTTATTATATATTATGTTTTTAATTGGTAAATGTAGTTTTTTTTTCTCTAAATTAACATTTTTTATATACTTTGTTCTTTGTTTTTTATAGTTGGCCTTTGATATTGACGAAAGTAGACAGAAGTTCGTCTTAGCCGAGGCTGGGAAGCTAGCTCGAAACTACAGGAGCTACTTGACCAGAATCTGGGTAGAGGATGATGATGGGAACATTAATTCAAGCCCACCCGAAAAATATCGTATATCTCAAGAAGATTGGACAAAATTTGTTGAATTACGCCAAAGTGAAGCTTTTCAGGTAATTATTTTAATTTATGGTTTCATTTTAAATTATTTGAAACTATATACATTGACTAATGCCTTGATTATATAATGAACAGCAACTACGTAAGGACAATTCTGAAAGAGCAAAGGACCCTGAATATCCTTACAGGGCATCACGTCTTGGATATGCTCAAGTGGAGTATATTGAGGTACGTAGTTCGTTACAAGTTGTAATTCTAATCAAATTTCCTTACAAATTTTCTAATCAAATCTCCTTAATTACAAATTTTCTAATCAAATTTATTTCCTTACAAATTTTCTTATATAGAAGCATAAAAGAAAGGATGCTGGGTCAGATGTCACAGAGGTGACACGAGCACTAGTGTGGAGGGTTGCACATTCTGACAGCCAGAACAAGATTGATAATGTCAATGTTAAAAGAGTAGTGGAATCAATGGTGAGTTATTTGCAATTTTAGTTATATAGTGTGTTGTATGCTTTTTTAAAATAATTTTAAAATAACAAATTTTTGTATTTTTTAAATGTATTATTACAGGAAAGCTTATCACAGGAGGGTAGCCACAGTGGACCCGAGAAGACCCGGAATGATATACTGGCTATAGCTCTTAAAAAGAAGGAGCATCCGGGTCGAGTTAGGGGTGTAGGCTTTGGGGTATCCCAAACAGATTACTTTTCGGATTCAAAGCCTTCAAAAAATACGGTGATTGATAACTTGCAAGACACGGTTCAAATGCTCACTCAATCACTATTTGAATTGCGACGCGAGTTTGAGCAGCATAGGGCGTCTGGGTCGTCGCAGCAGCCACATACAGAAGAGGCGGTTTCTTTGAAAGATAGCTGCCCAGAAGTGAAAGACCTTCCTCAGGTAATTAATGAAAAGCATATTGTTTAGTGATAATGTAACTTACAATCCTATATTTCTGTATGATATACAACATTTTCTAATATAATGGTATATATATATATATATGTAGGATGTGGTGCAGTGTCAATTAGCACTTTCTACACCGTGTTATCGTTTGGTGGCAAGAGGAACAATGTACAATCAACCAAAGGATAGAACATTGCATACATGTCCATTAGCCTCCCACCTCGTGAAAGTGTCGATTGACATTGCAATTGAAGATATTGCACCCTTACCAGTCCCTCTCGATGATGAAGGAGTGTTCACAGTATCTGAGGCTGTGGGATACATGGTTGCTTGGCCTAAGAGTCTTGTGATTGTCGGTGATGCATCGGTACGTAATTATTATTAATAGCTAGTCATTATTAAATTATAACAATTGTTTAATGTTAATAAATATACTTTCATTGATAACGCCCACGTTTTGTTTTCTTTTGCTTATAGTCTCTCGGAAAATCCAAAGCATCACTCGGAAAAAGCAAATCAGAGATGACGAAGCACTCACATGTCAAAAATACACCTCTAGTGGCCAACCCTCCTTCTCTAGTGGCCAACCCTCCTGCTCCACCCCCTAATTCACTTGCAATTCTTGAAAGGTTCTTTGGGATGATGGCTGCTGATAACACTATCCGGATAGACATACCCGAGGAAATCTTCAATATCCCCTTTCCAGAATATATTGGGCGGGAGGAGATCGGTGACTTTGTGCATAAAGAACAGATAGGAGCCTCTATCATTACTGCTTACATCAAGTAAGTTTTTAAATATTAATTAAGAAAAAGTAAGCTTTTAATTAAATTATTTTACTGCATTAATTTGAACTATGTTTATTTTTGTTACTCAAATTTATTTTATGCTCAATTGTAGGTGTTTGTGGGTTAATCACGTGGTCCCCGAACAAAAACAAAATAAATTCGTGTTCCTTAGCCCACATTCTATATCTGCGGCAGCAGGAATTACTCCCACGCAGCTTGTTGACAAATCGCAATATATAGCAAATACTATGATAGGTAGTGCACTGGAGGGGAAGTTGTTTCTTGCACCTTACAACTCCGGGTGAGCTACTAAAGACACATTGTTATTTTGTAAAATTTGTTACGTAGGCATAACTAATTTAAAATTTTTCTTTTGAATATGCTGATTAGGGGCCATTGGTTGTTGCTCGTGATTGATCCAATTAAAGAGATCGTTTATTATTTGGATTCTTTGCACGGTAATCCAAATAACCGACATGATATGAAAGATATGATCAATCAGTAAGTTTTATCATTCAATTAAATGTATCCATTATATTATATTTAATATTAAGTTTAAAGTATATATATTATAACTAGACTTCATATATATATATTTGCTTGATATTGACATATTTCCTTGATTTTTGATGTTTTTAACAGCGCTGTCTTGATGTTTCGAGCAAATAAAACAACCAAAAGATCAAAGCAAAAAACAAGGCCTGTACATGGAGTTGTATACAGGTTAGTTTAATTATATTATTTTAATTATAGTTTCAAGAAATTATTCGTATAAAAGTTATTTGTTCTAATACAATTTTGATTTGAATTTAATTTGTAGTGCCCCATTCAAATAAATGCCATAGATTGTGGGTTCTTCGTCATGAAATTCATGAAAGATATTATTAGACACGGAGAATCTATAATCCCACCGACGGTATGCATAATCCTAATTAATATTAATCAAATTCTAATGTCCCTTTTAAGTTATTAAACATTTTTGTTGGATTTTAATATTTGTCTTGCAGTACTTTGCTGATTGTCAGTACGCCACTTACACTATAGAGCAACTTGATGAAGCACGTTCTGAATTGGCACAATACATTTTTAAATGCGCTTTTGATATGCCGGCGGTGTAAGTTGAAAATTATTGTAAATTTTTATTTGATTTAAAAGCAGTGATTAGTTTATATTGGTTTATTGTAAACTCGTTATTATTTGTAATTATTAGAGATTATTATTTGGTGAATGAAATTAATTTTGGATTTGAATTTGTTGTTTCTGTTGAGCAATTGGTTTGTTTTATGTGTTATTGATGAGTTGAATTTTGAGCTTGTGGGAAGGATATAGCTCTAGCTGAAATTATAACAGAAAAAAAAAAAAAATAAAAAATCACGTTACAGCGGTTCGTTTCTGAACCGCTGTAACAGTGAACACTGTTACAGCGGTTCAGAAACGAACCGCTGTAACAGGGTTCACTGTTACAGCGGTTCATCAACGAACCGCTGTAACAGTGTTCACTGTTACAGCGGTTCAGAAACGAACCGCTGTAACAGGCTACGGTTTTTACAGTTAATTTTTATTTTTATTTACCTATTACAGCGGTTCGTTATTGAACCGCTGTAATAGGGCTCATTTTACAGCGGTTTTTAACCGCTGTAATAGTAAACATACCAATTACAGCGATACGTATTACAGCGGTTAAAACCGCTGTAATAGTGGAAAAAAAACCGCTGTAACAGACCTCTTCTGTACTAGTGATTGGTCATCTCCTCCAAACGATCAGGCTCATAATCATCCATGTCAAAATCTACTGATCGATATGATGTATCACCCAAATCAGCTGAGGTGGCACTGCTTTCACCGTGTCTTGTCCATCGTGTGTAGCTTTTATCAATTCCATTACACACCAAATGATCTTCCAAGTCACGTGGACTAATTCTCTTTCCAAAACAACAACGTAAACACGGACAACTAATCCTAGTCGGATCTGATGCATGCTCAACCGCAAAGTCGATGAATTCTTTCACCCCTTTCCCATATTGCCCCGACATACGATCCGCTACAATCCAACTTCGATCCATCTAAATTCTCAATTAATTAAATTAAATAATTTTAATATCAGTTGATAGTTAAATTAATTAAATAAATTTATTTCGCATTATTCTATAAAAAATTCGGCAGAGTAACGACGCAAATATTTCTACCAAGTTCTCGAATTAATCTTCCCAGTGGGTTGTAACCAACAAAAGTCGAATCTTACGATACGCTAAAATCTCAACAGCGTAACGACGCAAAAAATACTACCAATTTCAACCACAATAAACCCAACATTCTAATCTTTCACCCACAACGAACACAAAATGATACAAAAATATTGATCACCAGTTGCATCACATAAAACATCATATTTCTAGCTAGCAACTACAAATATTGATCACCAGTTGGATCACATAGATCACATAAAAAACTACAAATAAAGCATCATATTATAAATATTGATCACCAATTGGATCCAAAAGCACATAAAACTACAAATAAATTAAAGCATCACGATATAAAGTTTTTGGAGCTTCTCGGTTGTGCAGAAAGTTGTGCGCGTCTTCACGAGAAAATTCATAACTAATTCTAGAAAGCTCGGATTCATGAACCATTTTCTTCCTATGAAACTAGACACATATGGTTATCCACACATATATCTCACATACTCAGTAGATGTTTAGAAAAAAGCAGATTTGTATTCAAAGTTAGAGAAAAATCTGTCAATTTTCAAAACAGCTGTGCACGTTTTCACGAGACAATTCATAACTAATTGTAGAAAACTCGGATTCATGAACAGTTTTCTTCCTATGAAGCTAAACACCTAGGGATATGACACATATATCTCACATACTCAGTAGATGTCTAGAACAAAGCAGATTTGTATTCAAAGTTAGTGAAAAATCTGTCATTTTTTACTAACTTTGAATGCAAATCTGATTTGTTGTAGGCATCTCATGAGTATGTTTGATATATGTATGTATATTCCTATGTGTCTAGTTTCATATGAATAAAGAGTTAAATATATACATATATATCCACATATATATATATATATATATGTATATCTAGAAAGAGAAAGAGAGAGAGAGATACCGAAAGAGGGGAGGAGCGGACGGCGGCGGACGGTGGCGGACGACGGCGGCGATAGAGAGAGAGAAATAGAGAGAGAGAGATTGAGAGAGAGCGCGCGACAGAGAGAGGTGGTGGTGGTGGTTGTGGGGGGTGTAATAGTGAGAGAGTTGAGAGAGAGAGAGAGAGAGATAGTGTGAGAGAAAGGGGGGCAGCCGGGTTAAGAAAACCCGGCCCCCTATGACAGCGGTTCGGGGCCGAACCACTGTCATATGTAATTTTGTGACAGCGGTTCGGCCCGAACCGCTGTCATATGTTATTTTGTGACAGCAGTTCTGGGCGAACCGCTGTCACATGTAATTTTTTATTTTATTTTTTATTTTTTTTGTGACAGCGGTTTAGTCAAACCGCTGTCATATACGGGTTTATGACAACGGTTCAACTAAACCGCTGTCGTATCTATTTTTTTTTTTCTGACATCATATGACAGCGGTTCGAGTCGAACCGCTGTCATAGGTCCGAACCGAGCACCCCCTATTACAACAGTTTTTCAAAACCGCTGTAATAGGGTTTTTTTGTGGTAGTGCTAACCAATTTTACTATACTTGCCAAAAGTATACTAGTTGCCTAATATGGAAACTTTTACATACACATATATATTTTCAGTTATACAACTAATACTTAACAAGAGTGATCAAGGTGGGGATTAGGTGAAAGATCTTGAAGTTTGCCCTCCATAAGCCAGTGATCTTGCCAAAAAAATAAGTTGCCACTACCAATATTCCAAAATATCATTTGTTGGGCGTCTTCTCGGACTCTACAAAGACGGAGCCAGACTGACGAATCGGAGGGTACCGAACGTTACAAAGACGGAGCCAGACTGACGAATCGGAGGGTACCGAACGTTACAAAGACGGAGCCAGACTGACGAATCGGAGGGTACCGAACGTGTTTCTCCAGGGAATAGGTCAATAGTGACAACAAATTTCTTGTCAATAAGTATCAAGAGTGTCAACTTCTATACAAATTTTGTCACTATTACACATGTAAAACCTATTCTTGTGGCAAAACAAAAATTCTTGTCACTAAAACTTTACAATTAGTGACAACTTTTACATTGTCACTCGATATTTTGTCATTAATGTATTATTTTTTTTGTAGTGATTTGGTATTAGTCGAAAAGTTTTCCTTTGTAGTGATACTATGTTCCTCAATTATGTAATCACTCCATATTATTAATCAATTTAACGAATTTTATTCAACATTCTACCAACTAAATTGTGAGTCAGTTTTTAATTGCCACCATGTCACACAGTCGATGAGAAGGACATATCAACAGGTTTTTCGATTATTTCGAATCCAGTGTGCAATTTTTTACTTTGAATTTAGCCCTCCCCGTTGCAATTGCTTTTTCTGCTGACGATGTCCCATCTTTCAAACGAATTGGGTAACAATTATATTGTCAAATTGAAGAGTTAGTAAATCATGAATATGTTTAACATTAATTACGTACTGTGTGCGCATAACGACCTTTTTCAATGGGGCATTCACAATGATGTACATCTTGGGAGAAAAATTAAAGATTTAATCTGCCATGAAGTGTTAGTTGTGGAAAAAAGTTTCATTTACCATATACTCCACAAAATACTAGCCAAGTGTTGAAAATTTCCCAAACCTTTCACAAAATCTACAATAAATTAAGATTTTAAAAGGAACGGAGATGACTATTTAACCTTTTACTCTCTATAAATAGGAACAATTCCTATGCTAAGCTTATCACATTGCAAAGGAAAGAAATCATAAGCATCCTTAATTAGCTCTCACAAAATTATCTAACAATGAAGATGGCTCTTGGATTCCTCACAGCCATTCTCATCACGTGTTTTGCGCCGGTTGCATATGCATCAGATCCCAGTCCTCTCCAAGATTTCTGTGTTGCTGTTAATGATACCGTGGCGGCAGGTATTATTTAACATCTTTGTTTTTCGAGCGTAACTTAGTTATTCTCCAGTTAAGCATCCGTTAACATTCCATGAGCTGCTTACTTTATTTTCCTCTTCTTGTTTTGGCATTATATATGAACACTCTTTACCTTATAATATATAGCATCATATAACATTGGCATCTATTTTACATGTAATTTTCGTGAATGGAAAGATTTGCAAGAACCTAAACATGGTTGTTGCCAATGATTTCTTTTTCTCGGGTTTAAATATACCTGGAAATACATCAAATCCACTTGGATCGAGGGTTACTACTGTGAACGTTAATCAACTACCAGGGCTCAACACTCGGCATTTCTTTAGTCCGTATAGACTATGCTGCATATGGTCTCAATCCGCCCCACACACACCCTCGTGCCACTGAGGTTCTAGTTGTATTGGAAGGCACACTTTATGTTAGATTTGTGACTTCTAATCCCGCAGACCCCAATCAAAAACATAAGCTCTTTACCAAGTACTTGAACCCTGGAGACGTCTTTGTTTTCCTAGAGGGTTTGATACATTTTTAATTTAATGTGGGACACAAAAATGTGGAAAGGTGCTGAAGAGCTTGTTGTTTGAGGAGCGCTTCTCCAGTTTAGTGTTTGAGGACCTGGCTGACCGACAGATTCGAAACCAACGGAGTAGCGTCCCTTGATGTTTTTAGGAGGCCTTGATCTGATAAATCCCCTACTTGGATATAGTACACCCCAAAGTGTTCCCGGACTGCATGCATACATCCATAAGTAACCTAGTGCAACATGGCAAATTTTATTGAAAGGAATCAGCAAAGAAAATAAAAAGAGGTCAACAACATCTTAATGTATTTTGAGAGATTGTCCTGGGGTTGAGGAGTTTGAATCTGTCGTGTTTGCTGGTCTAAGCAGCCAAAATCCAGGAGTAATAACTATTGCTAATGCAGTTTTTGGTTAAGATCCACCAATTAATCAAGTTGTGTTGAGTAAGGCTTTCCAAGTTGAGAAGAAGGTGATTGACTATCTTCAAGCACAATTCCGATGGAACATCGATTAAATATAACTATATTCTCTTGGACATTGAGAAAAAAAAGCTTGAATTACCATTTGAGTCCTAGATGTGTACTGTTTGTTCAGAATAAATAATCAGCGTTTATGTCTATTTTCATGTTCAAGTGATAATATATACTCATTTGTATGTTTTAATTGGTTTGGAATCAGTCTTCAGCTTTGTATTCCTAGTTTAATATAGACAATAATGAATTTATAAAGTTCTTTCCGACGTGAATGAATATCATGATATATATATGTATATATATATATATATATATATATATATATATATATATCCTCTTTCGCAAATCCAAAGTACATTAGTAAACTAAGTATGTATATACCGAAGCTGATCCATGGAAACATCCACTTCCAACATTAACAGTAATTTGACTCAACGGGCACGCACGCTGCACGTGCATGATTCTGTTAGTTTTTAGATGAAAATTAAGTTTGAAAATAAATGTGAGATTTTTAAAAAGTTAAGAGATGCAATGTGAGATAAAAAAAAAGATCGGGACTGGTAAATTGCATTTTTCGTCGAGAAAAAAAAAATAGTCCCATAAGTCAAGTAAAAAACAATTTTGGTATCAAACTTTTTAAAATGACAATAATAGTCCCAGAACTCAACTTTAACTTTAAAAAGTTATCCCACCATCAATTATGGATGCAAAAAATAACTTTGACTTCTTTCCAAATCCCTAAACAAATTTCTTTTGTTTCTATCAAGTTTTGCCTTGAAACAATCACCCTCCCAGTCTGTGTTGTGAGCTAGTACTAGTGACTTATAGTGTTCCGATTCGAGTAAAACAAACTTTATTTGAAAGCCAACAAGTCTTGTGATTGTAATTTGTTCTAGCATAATTTTTTGCTTATCATGTGAATATGGTGTTTGTTGATGGTTGAAGACTTATGTTATTATGGATATGGATGTTCATTTTGCTTGAGCAAAAGACTATAACACATTGATATTCATGGGAACGGTCACATCCTACTTCACCTATTTGGTAACTGAATCGCCGAAACATCCACTAATGTGGTTCAGAACTATACAAAAATCAAAAGGCAAAGCGAAATAGGACAAGATTTTTTTGTTATATGAATCTGATTTAATATAATCTCAAACTAGAATACCTCGCTTTACAACACGTGAGTGAATCCGCAATCCTAATTAGGTTGCAACTATTGGTCAATATTCTTCATATTTAGCCTGGGGAAGGGGAGCCACGAGTGGTGAGCTACTAAGCCCAAGTGAGTGCAGTGTGTGTAACTGCGGGGTTATGCGTGAAAACCATAATATATGTAAATGTCATGAGGCATGATCATGATCATGATTAGGATAATATGATAACAATCAAACATTGCAATAGTCATCAATGAATAATGAAAACTGATAACACATAACACACAATTATTAGTGAGGGATTCTAGCGGCGGCTTCCACCGGATTTGCCTCCAATTGATTATGTCACGGTGTAGCACTTAGGTCATTCACCTCCAATTGAGGTCTATCAAACAATGAAGGATACGGTTCTATTGACAACCGCCTTATGACTTCTGGTTCAGAATAACTAGCTTATTCACTAAATGCAAGGAGCAACCTTGCTAACAAACTGACCTACATAGGCACGTGTCTTAATCTATGACCCCGGTCCATCGCCATGTTACGCTCCGTTCATGCCCTGGAGGGGTATCGAAAACCATGGGGCTATGACCAACCATTACGACAAGGCCGATGCTGCTCGCAAGGGTCATAAACCTCCATGCCGCAATTTGGGCCCATATAACACTTCACGCATTTCAATAGTAAACAAAGATCAATATGATATCACAGTTCAAAGGTGCGATAAAGTACGACACCTAGGTTATATAAATTTACTTATTTGACAGTTATGTAAATGTAAAACACATTAATGATATAATTATATCTTCATGAATGACAACGACACTAAATATTTTAAAATAAATAAACTAATAAATAAAGCACTCATAGATACAAGAAGTTATTGTTCAAATTTGAGAAATCTCTTAATTAAAGTACAGGACTCTTCAACAGGATGGTGCGCTAGCCACGTAAACCCAAAGCACGTTCATGGATTAGTAATTTCATAGATACGGAAACTATCTACGTTAATGAATAAGCAATGAGTATAATACTAGAGTAATCCCCAAAAAATAACTTTTGACTAGAATTCTCTTTTTATCTAAAGATTATTTTTATCAGCTGAAATTCCAATTACTACTATTCTTGTTAAACTACTTTTCAAAAGGTTTCAACAATATAACTAGTGTTTACACCAAAAATGATACTGGGTTTTTGCGAATTAAAAAACCGTCCATTATAGCATAACAACGTATAGAGCGGTTTAAAATGGAATAGGCCCAATGAGAGTCCAGATTTGACAAGATAACAGGTCAGGCTCAAAGGAATCAATTCAGAGGCGGGTCCAAAGGGCTAGAAATTTCGCAAGAAAATAACCCGCCAAGACGAGAAAATTTTGAAAAAGAAGTTGAAGGCAATTCCAGGCGGTTGAGAACATGGGATCACGGAGCTGAGATAAATACGAAAAAGGAAAAGAGAAGAGGTGGATCAGAATCATCAACAACTTTATATTTTCTTCTTAGGAGTAGCTCTAACTAGGAGTAGTTTGTACCGTAAATTAGCAGTAGTTCTAGTCTGTATCAGCTTGTCAAGAATTGCTGGATTTGGCTTCCATAGCTTGTACCGGCACTCGCTCGCTTGTAATCTTTTCAGAATCCAAGACTGATAATTGGTTGGTTTAGAGTCGATTATGAGTGATTTTTACCACTTGTGGCTTTGATTTGTGTGTTAAATGAGTACAGGGGTAAAATCATGACAATCGAGCGAAAGGGGCGGAAAAACATGATTTTGGGGAGAATCTGCACTCAACGTTCGAACGTGGAAAACTCAAAGTTCGGGCGTCGCCACGTCATCAACGTTCGAACGTTAGCCCAGTCAAACAACTTATGCCATGTCACCACGTTCGAACATTGGGTTGGTGACGTTCGAATGTTGGAGTCAGCTAGATGATTTTTGATAAGTTTTGATACCTAATTCAATTAGGAGACTTGGGGGATCCTCTTCTATAAATACCTCCTCTTATGACATCAAAAGGGTTCGAAAATTTCAGCATTGAAAGAGATTTTGGGAGCCAGAAAACGAGCAAGACGAAGAGAATGACGATTCTGCATCAATTCATCAATTCGTAATAGGGAGATTTTTATTTCTAGATTATTTGTCTATGAATAATTCGATGTTTTTTATTGTTTTCCAAATTACAATTATGAACTAATTTTCCTTTAACTAGGGTCATGTGAAGGCCGAATTTATGAGTTTATATATATGAAGTAATTGTTCGTATTAATTCTATTATTGCTTTGTGTATTGATTTTGTGCTTTAATTCCAATCATATGCTTGATCACCGTATGTTTGCTAAATTGCCTAGCTTAATAGTTTGAAAGAATATAAGTTAGGGTTCAAAGAAATCATCACATCATCCCGAAAAAATAGTGGAATTGCCCCTAGAGATAGGTAGAGATTCCCGGGTGCAGTCAGCCGGATTTATCCGAGGAAATTCTAGAACGTAAATGCATGGTTGTTGATTAGATTCTCGGATAGACATATATAGAGAACCATCAATTAGTCATAGGATTACTACAGCCGAGAGATCGGGTAGTAATTAATTAAAGAATTTCCACCAAAGCAATATTAGTCTAATAATTCGAAGAATAATTCATATATATTAACGAGTAAATATGGTTGAAGCATGTGCCTTAGTTATTTTATCTCATAAGAATCTCAATCTCATTGTCAAGTCTTGTTTTCAATTTTTCTTTAATTTGTGAAACAATCGTGATAATTCAATTTAATTTAATTTTAATTGCTTTAAATTCTGTCAATCTAAAATACAAGTCTCTGTGGGTTCGACATCCCAGACTTAAAAATCCACTTTATTACTACACCCGACCAGTCCACTTGCTGTGCAAACACGTGACGATTTCTCGTGTCAAGTTTTTGGCGCCGTTGCCAGGGACTTGTTTTATTTTAGTTTAAGTTTTTTTTGCAATTTCTAGCTTTAATTTTCTTTTATTATTTTTATTTTTTCATTTTATTTTTATTTTTATTTTCTGGCTTTAAACTTCTGTGGTTTGCTTCTTTGTTTCGAGCAGGTTGGTCTTTTGGTGAATGACCCGAGCCTCAAGAGAGGTTTTAGAGGAATTTGATCCCGAGATCAAGCGTACGTTTCGTGCAAACCAGAGAAATCGAGCCATGGCTGGACCATTTCCTGATATGGATCTCCTAGAGAACAGGGAATGGTTGCAAAATTTGGTTCAAGCTCTGCAACCAGCACCTCCATCTGTTCGTGGAAATCAGCCGCCCCGTGTGCATACTACACCAGGACCAGTGGTTCTTCTAAATTTTGCTACACCGAACTTTCACATTCCGTCTCACATGTTCAACATGGTTCAGGCTGATCCGTTTTATGGTGATCCGAGTGATTCGCCTCATGACCATCTGGAGCACTTCGAGAATGTGCTACTCACCATGCAATTCCACCCACGAGATTTGGATGCAATCTGACTCCGACTATTTCACTTTTCTCTGAAACATAAGGAGACCTTATGGTACAAATCGTTACCCCCACAGTCAATTGAAACGTAGGGTGAGTTAGTCGAGGAGTTTCTCAACAAGTTCTTTCCTCCATCAAGGATTAACGAGTTAAGGAGTGAGATTAAGGGATTTAAGCAAAAGCGGAATGAGTCGTTGGCTTCAGCTTGGGCAAGATACAAAGGTCTACTTCGGAAATGCCCCGATCACAACTACTCACGGGATGAGAGAGTGTTTCACTTCTACAATGGACTCCAATCTCGGATTCGACACTGACTCAATGCGGGAGCTGGTGGTGATCTGTTGGGTCTTGATAGCAAAACAGTGTGGGCTAAGCTCGAGCAGATGGCACGGGAGGATGAACTTTACCTCGAAGATGATGATGAGATACCTCCCCTAGTGTGACGGGTTGCCAATGTTCAGGAGGTAGAAGTAGAGGTCGAGGAAGAGCCCATTATTGGCGATGTGAATTATGTCGGAAATTCAAATAGACCTCAACTAAACTTTCACATACCCGAGAACTTTCCGAAAAGGCCAAATGTGGCACAGAATGCACAACCGGGAGTCTACCAAGCACCAAGGCCTCCATTCAACAATACTCAACCTCCAAGGCCTTGAAAGTTTAGACCACAAGGTCAAGCTCAGAGACCTCTTACCGTCGAAGAAAGATTGAATGCTCATATGCAAAAATCGGACGAATCATTCGCAGAGATTCGATTAATGCTGAAGGATGTTTCCATGAATATGAAAGAGATGCAACGTCAACTTGGGCAATCATCAATGAATGCAGGTGGAAGAGCACCCGGGACACTACTAAGTGATACAGAGAAAAATCCGAAGGAGCAGTGTCATGCAGTTACCCTCCGTTGTGGCAAAGAAGTGAAAAATGCATCTCCCCAGCATCTAACGTCCGAACGTGAAGAGTCCAACGTTCGAACGTTGGTCAATTTTGAAAAATCGGACACACTGTCTCCAACGTTCGAACGTGACCATCCTGATGTTCGGGCGTTGACCGGTCAACGTTCGAACGTTAGGAAGGACAACGTTCGAACATCAGAGGCAGAAAGGGCCTCTTCTGAAACCTTATCTCCCTCTTCGTCTAACCCTGTTGAAATACGTCTCCCCTTCCTCCTAGAACATAAAAGGAATAAAAAGGAAATGGATAAGAGTTTTCTTAAGATTTTAGAAATTCTTCGAGAAGTTCGAATTAACATTCCTTTTATTGATGCAATTTTGCAGATGCCCAATTACATCAAGTTCTTCAAGGATATTCTCTCCAATAAGCAGAAGTGGGAAGGAAATGGAACAGTGTGCTTGACTGAAGCATGCTCAGCAATAGTGTTGAACAAGTTGCCAAAGAAACTCAAGGATCCGGGGTGCATCACAATTCCTTGCACAATTGGGAAACTCAAATTCGACCAAGTGCTATGTGATTTGGGTGCCAGCATAAATCTCCTTTCTTACTCATTGTTCCAAAAATTGGGTTTGGAAAATTTGAAACCAACTTCGATGAGCCTCCAACTTGCAAATCGATCGATAAAACACCCGAAGGGAATCGTAGAGGATGTCATCGTGTAAGTCGACAAGTTTTACTTCCCGGTGGACTTTGTGGTTCTCGAGATGGATAGAGATACTAATGTTCCTCTGATTCTAGGAAGACCTTTCCTAGCCACTGGTAAGGCCAAGATCAACATCGACAATGGTAAGTTGACATTGAAGGTAGGAGAGGAAAAAGTTATATTCGATGTTTATAATAATCAGAAACAATCTACGGATAATCATACTTGTTTAAATGTCGATGCTCGTAACCCTTTGATTGATGAGAAGTGTCAGAATGGCAAGACTAAAGGTGCTCGCAAGTTGGATGAGGACACTCCCAATAAAAAACTGGACAAGGTGAAAAGAGAAGATACATATATGAAAGACATTAAACCATGTCAAGGTGTTCGTGAAATTGATAAACATGAAAAACCTCAATATAAGTGGAGGAAGCTTTACACTATAAATCTATTTAGTCCGGACGACGCCACTCGGGTAATACATGGAAGAAGGGGTTCAAGTTGCAATTTGGCAACAAAGACGGGTTGCAACCAGTGGATAGAGAGAGAAATGACAATGATATTGTCGTGCTAAATGGGCCACCCATTTAAACCTCAAAGAGCGGAACAGTCAAGCTAGTGACTTTAAAAGAGCGCTTCTTGGGAGGCAACCCAAGATTTTTGTTTTCTTTTTGTTTTTGTTTTATAGTAGTTTAGTCGTTTTTGGTTTGTTTGCAAAAAAAAAAAAAGATAAAATATTATGCGCGATGGTTGTGATTTGTTAAGTGCGTGATTGATGATGACATACTATGGAGATTGGAGTGCATCATTTGGAGCCACACTTGGAATTTATGCATGAGACTAGGTTCGGTTTTCACCGACCTATGAGGTTAAGTGTTTCTTTTCACTCTTCTTGTGCTTTATGAGAGATAAACATTGAAGACAATGTTGAGTTTAAGTTTGGGGGTGTGAGAAGCGCTTAATTGTTGAGTAGTTATTGAATATATTGGTGATATGCATGTTTCCAAGTTTGGGGGAATTTGTATGCTATCATGTTTAGATGGTTTTATGTTGAGAAAATCGAGCATGAAATTTTTTTTAGCCTACCAATTAACGCATATGAGATAACGGATGGCTTTTCAGCATCCTTGGTTGTAAGTACTTCCTTTACCCCTTTTCACGGTATGAGTTTAGATGTAACATTGAGGATAATGTTAGGTTTAATTTTGGGGGTGTTAGGTAGTACTTAGTTATATTCATGTTTTGTGCTGATAATGAGAAATTGGAGAAAATCGAGCATGAAAAAAAAATATTTTTTTTAGCCCAATTGTTGCAATGAAATTGATTAACTTGAGTTCGATGGCATGAATTTTTTTTCTTTTGGATTAATGAAATACGCATATCTTTACTTTGCTCGTGGGACCATAGATTAGAGTAGATTTTCCTTAGATGAATCACAAATGCACAATAAGTCGAGGGTAAAGGAGTTAAGTTGGATAATCATTCTGAAACACTTAAGGAACTTCTCCCGAAAATATTGACTTAGATTCTTCTTAAGGTCATGAGTTGAGTAGTTGCTTCATATGCCTAATAAGTAATGAATAAGGTTGATAATTGGTATGACTACAAAGTCAGGCTAATATGTACTGGAGGTGAAAAGCTACATGCCTACAAACTGTACTGTTATGCTAATTTGAGCTAAGCTCAAGCCAATTAGAGTTGAAGTGAATGAAAGGTCTAGTTTTATTTCGTGGCCTTTCGCACTCGAGTGATTAAATCCGTAAGGAGTGTCTGGACACTTAATGCCCTAAAACTATCTAGTTTGGGAGTCATTGATCCAAAGCTCGATACATGGGTGTCATAGAAAGCCTAAGGGAATTGAACATTGCATATGACCTAGCCTTAATGAATTGAAATGGAAGTTTCATGTGAAGTTTAAAGTTTAAATGGTTTAAGTGATGAAATGTAAGTGGTTATGAAGTTTTCTATGCAGCTTGTACTTTAGGATTGATCGAAGGTTAATAGATATGGGAGAAAATCTGAAATTTGGTAAGGATGCCACTTGACTATAATGCCTTAGATTTACAATCACTACACCCTTTGGAGGTTTATTCGAGTCAAGGTGTAACATGAGCAAGTCTTTGATATGTGTACACAATTTTTGAGCTTTAAAGGTCGATTTTATGCCATTGTTTTCTTGTTGATTAAGTTGAATTGTGTTGGTTGGGTGGGACTAAAATTTTGTTGGATTTTGTGGGTATATCTTCTGCAAACCCTCACGAGACGAAACTCGTCCTCTTTTGGTAAAATTGAGGTTTAACGGCTTGTTGCATACGCTAAATGCAATCGTGCTCGCTACGAAAGTGAGCTATCTTTTGTTTTTGTTTTATCACTTATCTTGGTGTTGTTTGAGTCGTAGTTTTCTTTTGTTTACTTGCTTGGGGATGATCAATGTTAAGTTTGGGGGTGTTGATAAGCTTGAGTTTTACGTGTTTTAGGGCCCGATAATTGGTTGGTTTAGAGTCGATTATGAGTGATTTTTACCACTTGTGGCTTTGATTTGTGTGTTAAATGAGTACAGGAGTAAAATCATTACAATCGAGCGAAAGAGGCGAAAAAACATGATTTTGGGGAGAATCTGCACTCAACGTTCGAACGTGGAAAACTCAACGTTCGGGCGTCGCCACGTCATCAACATTCGAACGTGAGATTTCCAACGTTCGAATGTTAGCCCAGTCAAACAACTTATGCCATGTCACCACGTTCGAACGTTGGGTTGGTGACGTTTGAACGTTGGAGTCGGCTGGATGATTTATGGCAAGTTTTGATACCTAATTCAATTAGGAGACTTGGGGGATCCTCTTCTATAAATACCTCCTCTTATGACAGCAAAAGGGTTCGAAAATTTCAGCATTTAAAGAGATTTTAGGAGCCAGAAAACGAGCAAGACGAAGAGAACGACGATTCTACATCAATTCATCAATTCGTAATAGGGAGATTTTTATTTCTAGATTATTTGTCTATGAATAATTCGATGTTTTTTATTGTTTTCCAAATTACAATTATGAACTAATTTTCCTTTAACTAGGGCCATGTGAAGGCCAAATTTATGAGTTTATATATATCAAGTAATTGTTCGTATTAATTCTATTATTGCTTTATGTATTGATTTTGTGCTTTAATTGCAATCATATGCTTGATCACCGTATGTTTGCTAAATTGCGTAGCTTAATAGTTTGAAAGAATATAAGTTAGAGTTCAAAGAAATCATCACATCATCCGAAACAAATAGTGGAATTGCCCTAGAGATAGGTAGAGATTCCCGGGTGCAGTTAGCCAGATTTATCCGGGGAAATTCTAGAACGTAAATGCATGGTTGTTGATTAGATTCTCGGATAGACATATATAGAGAACCATCAATTAGTCATAGGATTACTACAGCCGAGAGATCGGGTAGTAATTAATTAAGGAATTTCCACCAAAGCAATATTAGTCTAATAATTCGAAGAATAATTCATATATATTAACGAGTAAATACGGTTGAAACATGTGCCTTAGTTATTTTATCTCATAAGAATCTCAATCTCATTGTCAAGTCTTGTTTTCAATTTTTCTTTAATTTGTGAAACAATCGTGATAATTTAATTTAATTTAATTTTAATTGCTTTAAATTCTGTCAATCTAAAATACAAGTCTCTGTGGGTTCGACATCCCGGACTTAAAAATCCACTTTATTACTACACACGACCAGTCCACTTGCTGTGCAAACACGTGAGGATTTCTCGTGTCAAGTTTTTGAGACTTTCAAGAAGGTATAAATTATCCTTTGTTCAGATTTAACTATTTGATAGGTAATTTGTATCTTGACTTGAGTTTTCATTCGCCATTTTCAAATTCGAAATTACTAAAGTTATAAAGGCTTGAAGCACCTTGTAGCGAATCGAACGCGGGGGTTGGAAGGTAATCTCAAGTTATAGATTATCAAGAGCCTAAAAACGAACATTCGAATCCACCTTAATCTAATTTGTTTCTTTTTAACGAAACAACTAGTACTCAACTGGTTATAATGTTACGAAGTTCATACCAACCAAATAGACATCCACTAATTTGAAATGTGAAAGTATTTCTTTTCTATTTTCTATAACTTTCATCTTTTTTACCTACTTTCCCTTACACTTTCTCTATTTGCCATGCCCTACATATATGTAGTATGCACACAATACACACCAGGCAGAGACACATAACCAAACGGATAAGAAAACTCATCTCCTGAGAGTTGGTAAGTATTTTAAATCAGGTAGTTTACAGTTTACGATATTAATTAAATATTAACGAAATTCTTAACTAATCGGACATATAGCACTTGACAAGAACAACCAAATGGTGAAAACTTAATTATGTTGTTGTATCTTTCGGAATAAAGATGACAAGGCACACATTACCAATTAATTAAGAGTTAAAACTAATGGCCAACTAATATAAATGCAATAACTCGATAGAATTTTGTCAACAAGTTCTAATCAGTGGTTCGCAACCAACTCCCATGCTAGAGAATACTAGTTTAACTGGTTTTGACCTAAAACAATAAAATTAATATGCAACCTTCTAACTAACATTTCAGACGAGTTCTACAAAGATAAAAACTAGCTAGATTTCCTGATCAGCTGTTGTTTGTTACCTCATAGTTTAATTTGAGTGATTAAATGATTATGTGCAATTGTTAAATATGTGATTCATTATACCAAGTAACAATAAATACCACTACTCCAATTTGATCGATAAACAGATGTATCTCAACATGAAGGTAAAATACTAATTCGACTAATTAATCGGTAATGAAATTTACTTCACTCTAACTCCTAATTATGGAACAGGATATATAGAAGGGGAAAGAGAGAGAGAGAGAGTGACGTACCTTCCTCTCAAGGAAAAAATAGAATTTGGCTATGCTGATTGTATATCTATTATGTTGTATCTATATTCTATATATACATATAGTGCTTAAGGTGGCACTTATCTTTTTTTTTTTTTTTGGGAAAGCGGTATTTTATTTCATCCAATAAAAAATTTACACCTTAAAGAACAATACAACTGAGACTGTGTATAACGATGTAGTTAAGAACAATTGAAGCACCAAATATCGAGATTTTTCATGATAATAAATCTTAAGAACTAACAAAGGAGCCTAAGAAAATTCTTATGCAATTCCTATTCAAAAAGAGACGAAACTCTCATTCGAAAGAGAAAGCAAATTCTCATACGAGAGAAAATATAAAATACTAAACAAAATATCTAAAACTCTATATAAAAACTTATGTATCACCCGTCTTCATCTAGTCAAACCTGTCTGTGTCTCTTTAAATACATATCCGTCTCGTCAAATTTAAAGATGTGATGTACAACTTGAAGAAGGGTGCTCCAACCCAACTCACCGACGATGGTAGTGGTGAAGTACACGACTGCTTCACTAAGCCATCGCCGAAGGAGGGAAATAGAATGAAAAAAGATGCTAGGGTTTAGAGAGAGATGGAAGAGAGAGGCGGTACATAAGGTGGCATTTAGTGAGTGAGAGAGATAAGGAAGAGTATGTGGGAGCAAGGTACGTATTGCTCCTTCAATTTGACTTTCAAATCCTAAAAACTACAATTTAATCATTGTGTCTTTCTAATTCTATAGTTGACCCTAGTGATGGGTTTAAGTGTGGAGACTAGTCAAAGTGTCAACGAAGAAGAAAAGGAGCCGAAGCACACTGGAAATCGCGCCCAGGCGCGGAGAAGACGGCTCCCAGGCACGGCCAGCCTGGCACCCAGGCGTGGGTCATATGGCACCCAGGCGCACCATCCAAGAAGGCTGGGGTAGTTTGGCAGTTTCGGCACCTAGGCGTGCCTGTATCAGCGCCAAGGCGACGGTAGCAAACTGAAGGCGTCTGTTAGACGTGGTTTTCCTCTTTTTTGACAAGTTTTGAGTTTCCTATTGGGATTAGGTCATTGTATCTTTGCCTCCTAGTATAGAATATATAAGTAGATGAAATTTTCTTCATTGTAATTGTATCTCTCTCACAAGAATAATAAAATCTCTCTAGCATAAGTCCGTGGACGTAGGCAATCTGCCGAACCACGTAAAAATCATTGTCTCGTTTTTCTTGCTTTCTTTTACTTTTAAGTTCTTTTATGCGCATTGATTCCTAAAAACTGGTATAAGAGCATGGGTTAAAACGATCTGTGTGAATCAATGGCGTCTGAAGAAGGAAAAGTGAAAATTGACAAATTTGATGGAAAAAACTTTGGATTCTGGCGAACACAAATAGAGGATTATCTGTACTAGAAATAGCTCCATCAATCGTTGTCAGGTAAGAAGCCTGGAAAGATGTCAGACGAGGATTGGGAGTTGTTGGATAGGCAAACCTTAGGAGTTTTTCGATTAACGTTATCAAGAAATGTGATGGTTAACATTTTCGATCAAACAACAATAGCGGGTTTGATGAAGACGTTATCCAACATGTATGAAAAGCCATCCGCATCGAATAAAGTCTACCTGATGAGACGTTTATTCAATTTCAGGATGACAGAGGGAGGATCGGTGACCAACCATATCAACGAGTTCAACATGATCATCACTCAGTTGAGCTTGGTTGATATTAATTTCGAGGATGAGGTATGGGCCTTAATAACTGTTGTGAGTAGTTCATCTGGCTAAAGGAAGTTGAAACTTTAGGAGATTCGGGATCTAATTGTGAGCGAATCAGGAGAACTCACGTCTGCTGCATTGAGTGCGGAAAGCAGAGGGAGAGGTGTTCAACTAGGTGGTCAGAAAGGTAGAGGTCGATCCAAGTCAAAGGAGCGAGGGAAGTCAAAACTGCGCAAGGAGGTAGATTGCTGGGGTTGTGGGAAGAAAGGTCATTACAAGAGAGATTGTCCTGAAAAGGCGGGTCAGAATCAAAATCGGGAACATCAACAAGCAAACACATCAGTAGACGATGTCGGAGATGCTTTGGGTTGCTGTGTTGATGGTCCAGTCGACCAATGGGTTTTGAACTTAGGTGCATCATTCCATGCTACTTCATGTAATAATTATCTAACAAATTACGTTTCTGGAAAATTTGGAAAGATTTTTCTTGCAGATGACGAACCCTTGGAAATTGTTGGTAAGGGTGATTTCACAGTGACGACGGCACAGGGAATGCAGTTGAAACTGCATAATGTGAGACATGTTCCTGGGTTGAGGAAGAATTTGATCTCAATGGGTCAAATTGACAGTGATGGTTACACCACGGTGTTTGGTGGTGGTGTATGGAAAATCACCAAAGGGAACCTGGTGGTGGCTCGTGGTAAGAAGTCGAGGACTTTATATACCACAAAAATTAAAAAGGACTTGTTAGCTGCAGCCGAGGCCACAGAGAAATCGCAATTATAGCATAGGCGACTTGGGCATATGAGTGAGAAGGGTATGAAAATAATGGCATCCAAGGGGAAGCTACCAATCTCGAAGATGGTTGAATTGGGAATTTGTGAAGACTGTGTGCTTGGGAAGTAGAAAAAAAGTGAGGTTTTCCAAGGCGAGTAGAGAATCGAAGATAAAGAAGTTGGAGCTTGTGCATACTGATGTATGGGGACCGGCTCACATACAATCTCTTAGAGGGTCGAGATATTATGTTACCATAGATGATTCTACTCGAAAGGTATAGGTCTATTTTCTGAAAAATAAGTTGGATGTGTTTAATACCTTTAGGAAATGGAAGACAAAAGTCAAGAATGAAACAGGGTTGAGATTGAAGTGTCTGAGGTCAGGTAATGGTGGGGAGTATGACAGCCAAGAGTTCGAAGACTACTATGCAGAGAATGGGATCAAGATGATCAAGACCATTCTGGGGACTCCCCAGCAGAATGAGATTGCAGAGAACATGAATAGAACCTTGAATGAACGAGCTAGGAGCATGAGACTTTACTTCGGGTTGGCAAAGACATTTAGGGCTAATGCAGTGAGCACGACGACTTACCTCATCAATCGGGAACCTTCGGTACCATTGGACTTCACAATACCGGAGGAGTTTTGGTTTGGAAATGAGGTCAATATATTGCATTTAAAAATATTCGGTTGTTTATCTTATGTCTTGCGAAGTTCTGATGACAGGGATAAGTTGGATCCTAATGCACAAAAGTGCAAATTGGCTATGGAGGAGAGAGTTTTGGGTATCGGTTTTGGGATTACCAAAACAACAAAATCATAAGGCATAAGGATGTCACGTTCAATGAAAAGTTGTTTTACAAAGATAGACTTGGAGCAGAGACTGAGGAAAATGAGAGACGAAAGGCGATATTGGAAGAGATCACTCCAGGCGAGGTTGCTGGGAATGACATTGAGAATAGGATCGAGGATGATCCGAAGACTCCACCACCAACCTTGAGAAGATCGAGCAGAGCTTCTAAACCAAACATGAGTCCTTACACTATTTACTTTTGATGAATTTGGGTGAGCCCGAGTCGTATAAGAAGGCGATGAGTGTAGGAGATTCTCTCAAGTGGGAGCTAGCCATGAAGGATGAAATGAGTTCGCTTAAGAGAAACAGAACTTAGAGGTTGATTGAGTTACCGGAGGGAAAACGGGCTTTGCAGAACGAGTGGATATTCCGGGTTAAGGATGAACCGGATGGTATTAAAAGGTACAAGGCGAGGTTGGTGGTCAAAGGGTTCTAGCAGAAGGAAGGGATTAACTAAATAAAGATATTTTCACCGGTTGTCAAGTTGACTACTATTAGGATGGTTCTAAGTGTTGTTGTTGCAGATGATTTGCATCTTGAGCAATTAGATGTAAAAACGACATTCCTTCATGGGGAATTGGAGGAGGATGTCTACATGGTTCAACCGGAAGGTTTTCTGGAGAATGGACGAGAAGACCTTATTTGCAAGCTAGAGAAAAGCTTGTACGGACTTAAACAAGCTTGGAGGCAATGGTATAAAGAAGTTTGACACTTTTATAGCTAGTAGTGGATATACTAGGTGACAAATGGATCATTGCTGTTATCTCAACAAGTTTTGGGATTGTTACATTATATTGCTACTGTATGTGGATGATATGTTAGTGGTTGGGTCTAACATGAGAGAAATCGATAACTTGAAGAAGCAACTATCCACTGAATTTTAGATGAAGGACTTAGGAGCAGCAAATACAATCCTCGGGATGAGGATCATTCGAGATAGGTCGAGTGGGAGTCTCAAGTTGACTCAAGAGAAGTACATTGAAAAGGTCCTCGCTAGATTTGCAATCTCAAACGCAAAGTCTAGAAGTACCCCTTTGGGCGGTCATTTCAAGTTGAGCAAAGAACAATCACCTAAGACTGAGGAGGAGCGAGCTCAAATGGAAAAGGTTCCCTATGCCTCTGCCATTGGGAGTTTGATGTATGAAATGGTGTGTACAAGGCCGGATATAGCCCATCTAGTGGGAGTTGTGAGCCGGTATATGATTAATCTACAGTTAAAGCATTGGGAAGCGGTTAAGTGGCTACTGAGGTACTTGAGGGGTACATCGAGTATGTGATTATGTTTTTCAGGTAGTAGTGTTACTTTGGAGGGCTTCACTGATGCGGATTTAGGTGGTGATTAAGATGGTCGGGAGAGTACATCGGGATACATTTACACTTTGGGTGGCATGGCAATAAGTTGGACTTCTAGGCTACAAAAGTGTGTAGCATTCTCCACAACCGAAGCTGAGTACATTACCATTTCAGAAGCTGGCAAAGAGATAGTTTGACTGTTAGGTTAATGTCCTCAAATGCCACTGGAGGATTAGTAAATCGTAGGACATTACCAATTGTAATTGTTTATTAAACCAATCAATAAAAGGCATTTTAGTTGTTTACATTCATATTGGCATTTATATATTGTAATCATCCATAAGTCCATGATCACAAGAGTTAACTCTCTTAGGCACTAGAGGAGTTTGATACTTGTGTACTGAAATAGTCTGCAAGTCAAAGATTTTCAATTGGGCATTGGAAATCATGAAGACTTGTATAATATGAGTTTTGATGAGAAAGGTGTCCGTCAATCACTAGAAAGTAGTGAAGAACTCATATCATAGGTGCATTGATGGAGATAGTGACACTCACACATAATTCGCATCGATTCTATGACATGGGTTTTCACTCTTTGACACTCAATGACAGAATTGATTCAATTGTAATAGGTGTGTCCGAACTTTAGACTTGAGGAATCGAGTTAAAGATACACTTGTGACATTAGGTTCGTCATTAGAGTAGTTAGGCCCAATTCACCCGTTGGTGGGGTCAACCTCGAACTACAACCTAATGGGCAAGTAGTATTCTTAACTGATATCCAAGAACGGATTCGTTCCCTCATAAGTGAATGAGGAATTATCCTTTGCATTTATAAGTAAGTTAGATCTTAAAGTCTTTGGCCAAAGCATTCATTGATTTGAGCTTATTATAAATATAGCATAGTGTTAAGTTAGTGAGTTTGACCAAAACCATGATTCTTACTTAACTAGGATAAGGAAATGAAAAGTTTGTATTCACACGGTATTTACAAATGAAAAGGTATAAATGATCTAATCATTTCATCTAATTTGTGTTAAAATATGGACCACTTGACTGGCTAGGTGGGACCTATATTCAATGAAATCCCCCCATTGCCAAATATAGATAAACCTAAAGAATCACGCTTAAAAAGGAAAAATTAATGAAAAGTGAAATATTTCTTGTGGGAATATTTCAAGTATTGGATACTTAAAATTTAAAAAATAGAATTCATTATTTGGAGGAATAAGTTAATTTATTTATGATTTAATTAATATAATAATTCTTGGAGAAATATAATTAATTAAATAGGTTATCTATTATTTAATTGAATTCATTAATTGGATTAAGTTAATTAATTAAATATTAGATTAATACACCATGTGGCATACTAAACCTAAAGGGGGCAGCCACTTAGGGGTTTAAAGGGCTTAGTTTGAGTCCAGGGCAATAACTGAAGTGATAAATATCACCTTAATTATTAGCCTAGGTCATAACTTGCATTACACAACACACAAGAAAAAGACTCCCCCTCCCTCTCTCTTCATAGCCGTCGGTCACTGTGCCGAAAGAAGGAGGAAGTTTTTCATCAAGTTTTTCTGGCGAGACGAATTAGGGGCAGAACATTTGGACTGCTCGGATCAAGAATTAATCAGCCAGAGATTTTTTGCGAAGAATTGAAGAATTCAAATTCGTGGAAACAATCAACCAGTTCGCTACAACGGGTAATGTGATTTTACCCTATCATACATACGTGTGATTAAACCCCGAGATTGACCCTGCGAAGGGAAAATTCATAAAAAATTTAAATTCCATTTTCACTGCGTTTGGTTAATTTTCCCCAATAGTGGTATGAGAGTCAAATTGCGGGGTTCGGCGCATGTAAATTATGTGTAATTATGTGTTGAAGAAGCATGTTTTACAATTTTTTATCGATGCATGATTAGACATGTGGATTTCACATTGTTTGTGTTTTTGAGGATAATGATTATTTTTTCGTTCGTTAGAATTTGATGAAAATTGAATTTCATGTAAATTATGTGATGGAAAATAAAAAATTAAAAATGTCAGCAGCTTCCCATCGCCGGAGGGACGGAGGAACGCCGGCAGCTTCAGCGCGGCCCATCATGTAGAGCGCGAGCCCAATTACCCGGCAGATGGGTTGCCGAGCGATTGGGCCACACGGTGTGAGCCCAGCCGTGTGTTATTTAACACACGGGTTTGGGCTAACCCGCCCCGGGTCACCAATGGGTCAACCTGGGTATTTAGTTTTCGTTAAAATTAGATTTTAATGGAAAATAAATAATATTAATTAATTAATAAGGTTAATTTTTATTTTCCAAATAATCTAATGTTAATTAAAGTTAGACTTTGAATTAAATTGGATTTATTCCTTTGTAAAATTATTTTTTTATGGGCTTAGAGATTAATTTTTATTAAAATTGGATTTCGATAAAATATTAATAGTAGTTCATTAAAATTGAACTTTTGAAAGGAATCAAATAAATTTAATATCTCCGAGAATATGAATAACAATGATTAAATTTAGAATTTAATTAGAAATTAACATATATGTTTTTCGTGTATTATGTGATATGAATATCATGTTTGACATGTTATGTGATGGGAGACATGATTCATGGACTTAGGCTCGTTTTTTAATTTGTATTTCTTTTGATGGGTTGTAAAGGCCATTTTGAGCCTATTTTTATTTTCTTTCTAGATAAATTTTGTTTAGGTGAAAAATATTGAAATGTAATAGTTAGAAATAGAATAAGCCCAATGGAGAAATTCAAGACGAGCCGAGGAGATTCAGAAAGGAGTTTTGGAAGCTTTAGTATAGTTTTTTTTTATTTTATGATTGAAACATTGTCTTGTTTCAATCTAGGAAATATAGTCCATGAATCGTGTTGTTAGCTTTCTAGGATTGCTAAATATTTATTTTAATCCATGTTTATATGCATGATATGAAATGGGGTAATGTGCAAAGTGAGACCTAGTAAATAATTTAAATCCTCCCACTTGAAAAATATTAAGTGAGTAAAGGGTACTAGGTATCCTGTCCTCCACTAAACTTAGGAGAAATTTAAATGATACTTAATATATAAATCATCCCTAAGCAATGGGAGAGTTATATATTGAAATATATTTTACATTTTTCCTAAGTGCATGAAATGCCATTGGTCGAAAACGAATTTCACCCCAAATACCAGCAAAAAGTTGCAAGGTGAAATTTAATTGTTAAACTAATAGAAAGTCAGTGGGTTGAACTTAGATTATTCATAAATCAATATGATCGTTAAAAGGTTGAGATTTGATGAATAATGGACAAAGGGATTGAATCATCCATTTGATGAGTTGATGTTGGACATCACTTTAATAGATTGATTAGGCCAAATACCAGCGAAAGGTTGCAACTTATTAATCTAGTTAAAGAACTCAATCACCACTACGAAGCCTTCCAACGATGAGTTCCAAATTCCATAGTGGGAGTGTGGATTTTCAAAAAATGTAGTGGGAACCAAGTTTATTTTAAAAGTTCTTAATTTAAACTTGGAACAACAATTACATTAGAATCTAATAAATCTTTTTACTTTTTATGCAGTAATTTCTTATTATCTCTCTCAAAATGACTATCAACCCATTATCTGTATTACTTGAAAAGAATACTTTGACTGGTCCTAACTATGTGGATTGGCTCCGAAACTTGAGGATAGTCCTCAATATGCAGTCACTGGAATATGTATTGGATGCTGATATCCCAGCCACGCCCGTAAGGACACTTGCTAATGAGGAGAAAGTTGCGACTCATGAAAAATGGGTCAAAGACGACGTCCGGGTTCATGGGTACATGCTGGGCTCAATGACAAATGAGTTGCAGAGGTCCCATGACAAAATGGTCTCGGCAAGGGCTATTTTGGCACACCTGGTAGAGCTCTATGGTGAGCACAGTCGCACTGCTCGATATGAGATATCGAAAGAGCTCTTTGGATCCAAGATGAAGGAAGGAGAAAAGGTTGGGGACCATGTACTAAAACTAATTTCGAAAATAGAGAGGTTAGAGGCCCTTGATTTCAACATGGACCCACAACTTCAAACTGACCTTATCTTGCAGTCACTTCCGGACTCTTTTTCCCAATTCGTGATGAACTTCAACAGTAATGAGATAGAGTGCAACCTGGCTGGGTTGATGAACAAGCTGAATACTGCACAATCTCAAATGAAGCCAAATGGAAAAGAGGCAGCCTTGGTTATCGCTTCTAAGCCCAAAAGCAAGAAGAAGAAGACTAAGAAAGCTATTGGCACTCTGGGTCTATAGGTTAAGATAGACAAAGGAAAGGGCAAATCTCATAAAGTGATGAAGAGCAAAGGACCAGAGGAAACGAATAGGTGCCTTCAATGCGGTGAGCTAGGCCACTAGAGGAGGGAGTGTCCAAACTTTGGCGAAGGTGCACCAGGTATGGAACTCTTTGCTTTAGAAACTAATTATTGTATGACTATTTTGTCCACTTCGTGGATACTTGATTCTGGAGCCAGCGCTCACGTTTGTGTAATGAATCAGGATCTGCAGCGAAGTGGAAAGCTGGAGCATGGGGAGGTGCTGATCAGTGTTAGCAGTGGGCAGAGTGTCGCGGCTTCTCACGTTGGATCAACTTCTTTATGTTTATCATCTGGACATGTTTTAAATCAAGATGATATTTTAGTTTCGCCCAATGGGCTTAAAAACATTATTTCAATTCCTGTCTTGGTTAGGAATGATTATGTTTTTAATTTAATTGACAGTACTTGCAGCATTTTATTTCATAATAATATTGTTGGCACTGCTACTTTAGTCAATGACCTCTATTACTTAAACATGAAAATTGAGTGTGTTGCGAATATTATCTCAAAGAAGCGTGGTAGGCAAAGTACTAACCTAAGTTTAAAGTGCCATCTACGACTAGGTCATGTCAGAGAGAAAGAGATACACAAGGTGGAGAAAGATGGGTTAATCGACCCATTAGGATCGGATCCCTATCCGACTTGTGAATCTTGCCTCAAAGCCAAAATGACTAGATCACCCTTCCCCGGGACTTTTGAAAGAGCCACTGGAATATTAGAACTTGTGCACACCAACGTTTGTGCACCATTTGGAGAAATGGCTCGTGGAGGTTTCCACTATTGCATTACATTCACTGATGACCATTCAAGGTATGGTCTAGTATACTTAATGACGTATAAGTCTGAATCATTTCATAAGTTCAAAGAATTCAAGGCCTTAGTGGTAAAACAAACTAGTTATCATATAAAAGCACTACGATTGGATCGTAGAGGTGAATATATGAGTGACGAGTTTGATGTGTTCCTAAAGGAACATGGGATAAGATTGCAACTCACACCACCAGCAACTCCACTGTTGAATGGGGTAGCAGAACGTAGGAATCGAACACTATTAGATATGGTTCGATCTATTTTCAGCTACACTGACTTACCCATCTCTTTGTGGGGACATGCACTCCTTACAGCTGTTCATATCTTGAATAGATGTCCTTCCAAATCCATTCTTAAGACACCATATGAGATATGGAGAAATATGAAACCAAACTTTAAGTACATTAGGGTTTGGGGATGCCCTGCCTATATTAAAAAGACTAAGGCAGAGAAATTGGAAACTAGGTCCCTCAAAGGACGTTTCGCCAATTTTCCCGAGGATTCCATGAGATACCTTTTCTACATGAAAGATGATCAAAGGATCATTGTTGCACTGCAAGCACACTTTCTGGAATATGAATTCATTCTAGAAGGTGGTGCAAGTAGGAAAATTGCTCTTAATGAACAAGATGAAACAACTAGGAAGACCACTGTTCAAGAAACACACACTGAACCTGAAGAAACATAACCAACGTTGCGAAGACATGGTAGAGTACCAAATCAACCTAATAGGTACTATGGGTATCTGCTACAAAAGGGACTAGGTGTCCACACTATAGCAGTGGGAGTCCAAGGGGACGACCCTTCTACTTATGATTAAGCAATAATGGACATCGACTCTGCAAAGTGGCGAGAAGTTATGCAGGCAGAGATAGACTTGATGCATTCCAACCAGCTATGGACTCTGGTAGATCATCCTGATGGCATTGCACCTATAGGGTGCAAGTGGATCTACAAGAGGAAGATAGACCCGGATGAAAATGTGGACACTTACAAGGTAAGGCTTGTAGCAAAAGGCTATAGTCGAAAGGAAGGAATTGATTACCAAGAGACCTTTTCACCTGTGGTAATGATCAAGTCTATCCATATTCTGCTCTCAATAGTTGCACACTTGGACTATGAGATATGACATATGGATGTAAATATGGCTTTTCTAAATGGATTGCTCGATGAGGATATCTATATGGAGCAGCCTAAAGGCTTTGCATCTGTGTCTGATATCCATAAGGTGTGCAAACTTAAGAGATCCATTTATGGACTTAAGCAAGCCTCTAGGAGTTGGAATCTACGCTTTGATGAAGCTGTCAAGGGATTTGACTCTATCAAGAACGAAGATGAACCCTGTGTTTTATAGAAGGTTAGTGGGAGTAAAATCGCTTTCCTTGTCTTATATGTGGATGACATCCTACTCATAGGAAATGATATAGGAATGCTCACATCAGTCAAAGCATGGCTTTCAAATACATTTTCCATGAAAAACTTAGTAGAAACGACATATATTCTAGGGATTCTTATCTACAGAGATAGAACAAATAGAATGATAAGACTTTCTCAAGCCCTTTAGTTAGAGAAGGTCCTAAAGAGATTAGGATGGAAGACTCTAAGAAAGGTTTCTTGCCCATGAGACACGGGGTGCACCTTTCAAAGTCTATGTCTCCTCAAAGTGAGAAAGATAGGAAAGAAATGAGTACTATGCCTTATGCGTCTGCAGTGGGTAGTCTGATGTATGCCATGTTCTGCACACGGCCAAACATTGCCTATGCTGTGAGCGTGGTAAGTCATTTTCAGGCTAACCCGGGAAGAGAACATTGGACTGCTGTAAAAAATATCCTAAAATATCTGAAAAGAACTAAGGATATGTTCCTAATGTATGAACATGGATATTTGAAAGTGGATGGATACACTGACTCAGATTTTCAATCTGATGTAGATGATCGGAAATCCACTTTGGGGTTTATATTCACGCTCAATGGTGGAGCGTTGACTTGGAAAAGTTCCAAGCAAAGCGCAACCACTGATTCCACAACTGAAGCACAATACATTGCAGCTTCGAAGGCTGCTCAAGAGGGTATTTAGATTAGGAAGTTTCTTGGAGAACTTCAAGTGGTCCCTAGTGTAAAGCTACCATTACCACTTTATTCTAACAATAACGGGGCTATTGCACAAGCAAATGAACCAAGGTCTCACAACAAATCCAAGCACATAGAGACGAGATATCACATAATAAGGGAAATCGTTGGAAGAGGCGAAATAGCTGTTTAGAGAGTAAATTGAGCCGACAATGTCACTGACCCATTGACCAAGCCTTTGACACAGGCAGTGCTAGATCGACATCTTGAGAAGATGTGTAATAGATACCATAGTGATTGGCATTGAGTACAAATGGGAGATTGTTAGGTTAATATCCTCAAATGCAACTGGAGGATTAGTAAATGATAGGACATTATCCATTGTAATTGTTTATTAAATCAATCACTAAAAAGCATTTTAGTTGTCCACATTCATATTGGCATTTATATATTATAATCATCTATAAGTCCATGAACACAAGAGTTAACTCTTTTAGGCACTAGAGGAGTTTGATAATTGTATAGTGAAATACTCTGCAAGTCAAAGATTTTCAATTGGGCAATGGAAATCATGAAGACTTGTATGATATTAGTTTTGACGAGAAAGGTGCCCGTTAATCACTAGGAAGTAGTGAAGAACTCATATCATAGGTGCACTGATGGAGATAGTGACACTCAGACATGACTCGCATCGATTCTGTCACATGGGTTTTCACTCTTTGACTGTCAAGGACAGAATTGATTAAATTGTAATAGGTGTGTCTGAACTTTAGACTTGAGGAATCGAGTTGAAGACACACTTGTGACATTAGATTTTTCATTAGAGTAGTTAAGCCCAATTCACCCGTTGGTGGGGGTCAAACTCGAACTACAACCTAATGGGCAAATAGTATTCTTAACTGATATCCAAGAAAGGATTCGTTCCCTCGTAAGTGAATGAGGAATTATCTTATGCATTTTATAAGTAAGTTAGATCTTAAAATCTTTCGCCAAAGCATTCATTGATCTGAGCTTATTATAAATATAGCATAGTGTTAAGTTAGTGAGTTTGACCAAAACCATGACTCTCACTTAACCGGGATAAGGAAACGAAGAGTTTGTATTCACACGGTATTTACAAATGGAAAGGTATAAATGATCCAATCATTTCATCTAATTTGGGTTAAAATATGGACCACTTGACTGGCTAGGTAGGACCCATATTCAATGGAATCCTCCCATTGCCAAATATAGATGAACCTAAAGAGTCACGCTTAAAAAGAAAAAATTAATGAAAAGTGGAATATTTCTTGTGGGAATATTTTAAGCACTGGATACTTAAAATTAAATAAACAGAATTAATTATATATTTGAAAGAATAAGTTAATTTATATATGATTTAATTCATAATATTTCTTAGAGAAATATAATTACTTAAATGTGTTATCTATTATTTAATTCATTTAATTCATTGGATTAAGTTAATTAATTAAATATTAGATTAAACTAACCACAAAATTAATACACCATGTGCCATACTAAACCTAAAGGGGGCGGCCACTTAGGGGTTTAATGGGCTTAGTTTGAATCCAAGGTAATAACTTAAGTGATATAAATATCACCTTAATTATTAGCCTAGGTCATAAGTTGCATTACACAACACACAAGAAAAACATTCCCTCTCCCTCTCTCTTCATAGTCGTCGCTCACTGTGCCAAAAGAAGGAGGAAGTTTTTCATCAAGTTTTTCCGGCGAGACGAATTAGAGGCAGAACACTTGGATTGCTCAGATCAAGAATTAATCGGCCAGAGATTTTTCACGAAGAATTGAAGAATTCAAATTTGTGGAAATAATCAACCACTTCGCTACAACGGGTAATGTGATTTTACTCTATCATACATACATCTGATTAAACCCTGAGATTGACCCTGCGAAGGGAAAATCCAAAAAAAAATTAAATTCCATTTCCGCTGCGTTTGATTAATATTCCCCAACTGAAGCATATTCGATTGAAGTATCATCATATCCGAGAGATGATAGATGATGGGACTTTGGAGTTGAAAAAGGTGCTTGATGCAAAGAATCCAGCGGATATGCTAACTAAGTGGGTTACCACCGAGAAACTAAGGCTTTGCATGGCCTCAGTTGGCCTCGAACTTATGTGATGAGGAGGCCGACTTATGCTAGATAGAGAGTGCATTCACTTAGAGAATGAAGAGTCATGGAGTTTGATGAAGAGCTTGTGTTTCTATTTTGAATTTGGTCTCCAAGTGGGAGATTGATGGGTTTAAGTTCAAAGTGTTAAGGAAGAAGAAAAAGAGACGAAGCACACTGGATACCGCGCCCAGGCGTGGGCCATAAGGAGCTTAGGCACACCATCCAGGAAGGCTGGGATAGTTTGGCAGTTTCAGCACCTAGCCGTGCCTGTATAGGCGCCTAGGCGCGGGTAGCGAACTGAAGGCATCTGTTAGATGCGGTTTTCCTCTTTTTAGGCAAGTTTTAAGTTACGTATTGGGATTAGGTCATTGTATCTTTGCCCTCAAGTATAGAATACATAAGTAGATGAAATTCTCTTCATTGTAATTGTATCTTTCTCACAAGAATAATAAAATCTCTCTAGCATAGGTCCGTGGACGTAGACAATTTACCAAACCACGTAAAAATCGTTGTCTCATTTTTCTTGCTTTCTTTTACTTTTAAGTTCTTTTATGCGCATTGATTCCTAACACCTAGTACCTTATGGAACTTTTATTTTAGTCCATAAATTATAAAAATCAAAAGTCTCCCAATACTTATTTCTTTTCAATTATTTCCCAATTTATTTTCATCATGGATCTCAATGTTTCGGAAACTCAATATCGATTCAACAAACAGAAATGAATAAAATGCTAATTTAGAGGTACTCAGCTCTTCCAAAGTTAAATGGACAAAGATATAAATATTCAAACTTACCATTTACAAATGTGGGCGTCACAGGAACGGAGTGTTCATGGTCGAGCACATGTGTGCAACTGAGACCATGATGCAATTACCCTTATGTCATAGGTGAGTGGACATCAATATCATATTACAGTTTGCTTGACACTCCTTTGGTAATGTACTTATGGGGTGAGCCACGTGAGACTGTGTGCGGCAAGAGACCACTAGAACGGATGTTCATGGTTGAGCCCACGTGTGCAACTGAGATCATGATGCAATTACCCTTGGAGTGGATGGTTTGCATACTCATTTCCTTGATACTCATTTGATAAAGTACTCGTAGGTGAGCCACGTGTACAACTAAGATCATGATACAATTACCCTTTCAGTGGATAGTTGCATACTTATGATTTGAGGTAAACAAATTTTTTGAATATGTTATCTTGGTGGATATGAGATTATGCATCTTTCTTATGAAGTCCTTCAACGTGATTGTTGAATTTTATGAAAACTTGTGATGTGAAAGTAAGTTATTTCTCTATGAGCTATGGGAAAAAATAAGTATACTTTATGTAATAATGCATATTTGTGATGCCTGCTTTTGTGGTGTTCTCGTAGTGCACGGGAACTCCCTGGGCTTTATAGCTCATCTCTTCTTTATTTTATTTTTTTAAGGATAGTATGTGGTAAGCTGAAGATTAGACGGGTCTCACGTGCACATCCTCAAACCGAGAGTGCTATTTTTATTGTAGTTGTGTCTTCTATCTAGACTAGGTATATATGAAATGTACTAAATTCTTATTTCCTTTGATATAATTTCGCTGGATTTTTATTATAAATAATTACTACTATTAAATATTACGGTCTTGGGTCTTTTTTTGGCTATTTTTCTTGAGTTTAAAGTCGCTTGAGTACCAGGAAGTCGATTACCTATCTCTTTGGAAAGCCTCCATTGGGATGGGTCATTACAATTTTGGTGTCAGAGCATAGGTTTTAGATTCTGTAGACCGCTGAACGTTCATCTTAATAATTGAGAGAAAGTATTCTATTTTCATGTTGAGGATGGCGCGGACCCGTGGGAGAGGTTGAGGTAGAGATCGAGGTAGACCTCAAAACCATAGGTTTCCTATGGGAAATCCTGTAGAGCCTAATGGCGAGCCAATAGCCAACAATAACTCTAACCAAGAGTCTGTGAGACCTAACAGTGAGAATATGGAGTATGACCTTAATGTAGGAGCCGAGACGAGGACAGGAGCTCCAGTCTAATGGACTACTTCCGTGAAAAATCATCCCCCCTCACTTCTAAATCTACTTTTGGGTGTAGTCGAGCATAACGCTAATGTTTTTCAGCCATTAGAGGCATGATTGGCGGCTTAGTCGACTGGAATGAGCCAATGGCATATTGTACTTACTGATGAGATTAGTGGAACTGCTTTCTCCGAATTTCGTCAAATGGATCCACCAGTATTCTCTGGTGCGAAGGATCTTGCTGAAGCGCAAACGTGGCTTGGCAGAATGGAACAAATATATAGGTGCATGAACCTAATAGATACACGATGGGTGAGCTTTGCTATTTATGCTAGGCTAGCGACAAATACTTTTGAACCTTTAAGTTGGAAGAGATTTATAGAGGAATTCATAGACCAATACATCCTTGAAAGTTACAAATCTGATTGAGTTCGAGAGTTCTTCACGTTAAGGCAGGGAAATTTGTCTGTGCATGAGTACAAAGTCAAATTTACTTCCTTGTCAAAATTTGTTCCTTCTATCACAACTACTGCTAAAACTTTGGGGGGTCAAATTGTAAATAAAAAGTTATTAATTTTCTAAATCTAATTCCTTTCTTTCAACAGCAGCAGCTTAACACAACACGACTTGAGGCTTCCTTTCTTGAAGAAGCACGTTGAGGCCTCTCTTCTTCTCCGTCGCCCATCGCCGTCGCCCGTCGCCATCGTCCAGCAGCCATCGAGGTCCGTAACTCCAAGCCACAATCGCAGGTTTATCTTCTTACTTTTCAACTCCTATTTCATATATAAATTCAAAACCCTGACTCCCCAAATTGAAGAAACCTATATTATTTCGAAATTATTATGCTAATTAGTGATTAACATTGCATAAATTGAACAAAAAATTTCTTAATTATTTGATACTTTGATGAGAATGGTTTGTCAGTGCATAAAAGAACCTCTTTTGTTTCTTGAGTTATGGCCTCTTTTAATTTGTTTGGTGATGATTGTGGTGTTTGGTGTACAAAATGACCTCTTTTGTTTTCCACTTATTGAGTTATTGTTATTAAGTGATAACTGATAAGTTATTGAATTATTTGCAATATAAATAGCTTTACGAAAAAACAAGTAAAATAAAAATTAATATATAATATATATATATATATATATAAATAAAAATTGGACAGTCGTGTGAAAGCTGTGTCATGTCCTATATTTTTTTTTAAATGCCGTTCCCCATGTCCGTTTCGGTGCATCACAGCCTGCGGTCAACCTTCTGTTGACTGGTCAAACTAGCGTTGACCATCCCATGACCCATTTTTGTCTTCTGTTTTTGCTCTATTGACTTCTCAAAATCTTTTATATTAATCTGTCTTTACAGAACCTCAACATAAGCTTAGCAAGGAAATTATTTCTACTTATAAAGAAAACAGTGTGAAATAGTCATCTCTTTTCCTTTTAAAATTACTGTTAATTATGTGATGACTTGGGAAGTCTTCAACACTTGGCTAGCATATTTTATGGAGTATTTGATAAATGAAGATTTCTTCCACAACTTTAGCACTGCATGCATGCCTAATTGATTTCTTGATTTTTTTTCTTTCCTCCTAGATGTATATCAATATGTTTGTCCCACAGAAACGGTCGTTCTGCGTTCATAGTAATTAATTAATAAATATTCATGATTTACCTAATTTGGTAAAGAGATAATAGTACTTAATTTGTGAGCAGGAAAGTAAATGCAATTGTATAGAGCCAAGTCAAACTAAGAACGCATATGTACTTAGATTTGGAAATAATGGGAAAGCTGTTGATCTGATTTGATGAACCTTTGATACCATATTACGATTAACATCATTGCAAATAGCAGTTGTTGAAGAAATCTTTACTGAAATACTTGGTCAAGATAAATTACCTTGTGAAAAAAGTCCTTATATTAATTCTATACAAGGAAACTACTCATTATCACCTACTACATCAACATATCAATATGCTGACAAGTTCAAAACTCGTATAAGCAATCCAGATATATGAGAAGTTGACAACACCGGATAAGGAACAATTCTTCATCAAATAGATTCATGTAAAAGAAACTAGATGACTAATTCATTCTACTTTATAACTGATAAAAATAATCGACTTTTCAAATTGGATTGAGTATAAATAGGCATCTTTGCATGCTTTTAAACTCATCTCTGAGCCTCTAACCAAAGCAAAAAAGTATCATATTAGTTATTCTTCAAATTGAGAAAAAATGGCTATTCGCTTTGTTTTAACCATCGCTATTGTGACTTTGGCTTCTTCATTAGCTTATGCCTCTGATCCTAGCCCTCTTCAGGATTTCTGCGTTGCAGTTGACGATGCCAAGGCTTCTGGTAAGTGATGAAAACTATTTGTAAACTTGTATATTGATCCTAACGTATTTATGTTTATGATATTTAAACTTGTATACTTATGACTTATTTATTTACAATATGTTATAATTTGCGATAACCACATATTGATGTTATTGATATTTTATGTTGCAGTATTTGTGAATGGAAAGATTTGCAAGGACCCAAAAATGGTCACAGCGGATGATTTCTTCTTTTCTGGTCTTAACAAGTCTGGAAATACATCAAATCCACTTGGATCAAGAGTTACTGCAGTTAATGTGAATCAATTACCAGGACTTAACACTCTCGGGATTTCTTTAGTTCGTATTGACTATGCCCCATATGGACTCAACCCCCCTCACACACACCCACGTGCAACTGAGATTCTTGTCGTTGTAGAAGGCACTCTCTATGTTGGCTTCGTGACTTCCAATCCTGCAAATCCAAACATTAAAAACAAGCTATTTACGAAAACATTGTATCCAAGAGACGTGTTTGTGTTTCCAGAAGGTCTCATTCATTTTCAGTTCAATACTGGAAAGACAAAAGCCGTTGCATTTGTTGGTCTAAGCAGCCAAAACCCAGGAGTTATTACAATTGCAAATGCAGTTTTTGGTTCCAATCCTCCTATTCCATCCGATGTTCTCACCAAAGCTTTCCAGGTTGACAAGAATGTTGTTAAATATCTTCAAGGACAGTTCTGGTCAGATAACAACTAGGAAGGCAAATTCCAATTTGCCCTTATAATTAGTATTCGTCGTCAATTGTTTGTTGATAGGAAATCAAATAAATTGTCACTACTTCGGTTGTGTATTGTGTAGAAGCTTAAAATGAGTTTTCCGCGAGACAAATATTTGTAGTTACTACTTTTTCTTTTCTTTTTTTTTTTTTTTGAAAAGTTGTAGTTTCTTCTTTTTACAATAAACTCAGTTGTTGGTCGAACTCTTTCATTATCATAATTTTTCAACATTAGATACTTTGAAACAAAAATTGTATTTCTGATCCACATGATAACTAGACCTATTTCACTTTATCCTCACACTTTATGGGACTAGTAAACAACATGTATGTTGCACGTGAATTATATAATCTCATTAAAATAATTTATATACATATATATTGTTCAACTTGATAATTCTAAAACTTAAACGATAATTTAACTAATCAATAATTATCTAATGAACTGTAATTATTTGAAAAATAAAAAATTGATTGGCATGAAAGGCTGAATGCATATTTGAAAAAACCAACTTCGTTGAAAATTGAAATTTAGATTATTTATTGTCTTGATAATTTTGATGGACTAAGCACTTTCATCTTTCCTCTCATTGAGTTATGTGTGTAACGGTCTCTTCATTATATATACTTTAAAACTGAATACTTGTTTGTCTTTTTTGTTTCTTATTTTTGATTCATTTTTATTGTTTCTTCATTTTCTAAAGCCACACCATAACATGTTTTTGTTTTCTCAAAATCATTCAATGTGTCACCATTTCGAAAATCAATGTCATTTTCTCCACAAGTCACAATAGGTTGGTGTAGATCATGATATTTTATTTTTCAGTTTGTTTTGATACTATTGGATGTCTCTTTTTCATTTATAAGATTACGTTTTATTGATAAAAGTATGAAGAACTAAAATATGTTGCATGTAAAAGCTAATTCATAAATAATAGAAAAACAATTTAAACATAATGTGGAATATCTTTTTCTTTTCTTAACCTTATAAGTTGTTAATAGTGTATTTTTGATGTTTAATTGCTGGTTCTATTTCTCGCAACAAAGCTCTAGTCATATTTCTAATAAATATTTAGTCTTAAATATACTTAATTGGTATATATACTATATACTAGAATAATGTATTTTAATTCTTACACCAATCAATCTTATTGTCGATTATATTATGTAGTTTAGATCGGAGATAAGACAAGATCAAATCGTTCCACATTTTTATTATATTGAAACAATTATGAAATAATTCAAGATTTATTCTAACCCTAAACCGAAGTCCTAACCCCTAAATCTAATATAATCCGTAACCCCTAAATCTAAACCCTAAACCCTAAATATTATTAATAATCATTAGAAAAACTTATATACTTTCAAACTTTTAGTTGATAAAGATACATACAAACTTTATAAAGTAGAATGCAATAACATAATTACATTGGTGGAAAATAAGACTTAAATTTCCTATCAAATTCAATATTTTTGATATTTTATCACTATTTGGTTGCACCAAAAAGGACAATTGCAATGAGTGTATACGACGTTGTATCAGCAACCAGAATTGCAACCGATATACTTTATTCCACAACCAATGTAATTTGCATCTTATGCAAAGCTTTGTAGATATTCCATAGTTAAGAATTTTTACTACTTAGTGAATTTATTTTTCCTGTGACTTGTAGCGAATCGGTTGCACCAGCAATGCAACTAGCAACTACTGTATAGAATATTGTACCAGCAACACAAATTGCATCAAATGTATACTCTGTTGCACCACTATTGCAACGAAAGTATATTGCATTTCATCAGCAACAAAAATTACAATGAATATATACTTTGTTGCAACTTTTTTCTATTTACGCATCATTAGTGGCTCCTCTTAGTTGCACCGGCGATGGAAATTGCAACAGATGTTCATGTTGTATAGACAAAATAACTATGAATTTAAAATTCATAGCAAGCTTCACAATTATTCCGTAGTTAAAATTTTTTTAATTTTTTTAAATTTCTTCTTAGCTATGTTAAATTTGTAGCTAATCTGTTGCACTAACAATACAATTGGCAACGAAAATGTAATTCTACTGCAAATCCGTAGCTATTTCATTGCAAGTTTGTAGCCGAAAGATTTCTATCTACTCAATCAATTTTTAAATGAATTCACCTATGGAATATGCATAGTTAATCTATCACTATAGCTATGAATTTTGATTCTGATGCACTTTTTTCCGTAGCTGACGCCTTGTTTTCTTTTAGTGATGGACAAATAGGAGTCTTTCATATGCAGGGCATCTCCAGCTGATTAAATCCATTATGTTAGCTATGCATAATTATTAGGCGGGGATGTTTATCCTCCCAAAATGAATAATTTGGATATGGGAAAAATAATTAGGAAATTCCTTTGGTATGGTCATAAGGATAAGGGATATGCAAAGGTTTCTCGGAAGGTGGTGTGTTTTCCCGAAAAGGAAGGAGGATTAGGGGTTACTTCAATTCTAATTACCAATCAAGCTCTCATGCTCCGTCATCTTTGGAATTTAATTGTCGAGTCTTTTGACTCAATATGGGTAAAATGGATTTATGCGAATCGGTTGGCCAAAACGTCTATTTGGACAATTCAAGCTTCGCAGTCGAATCCGTGGAGCTGGAAACAATTAGTGAATTAAGAATGTTTATCCAGTCTAATGTTCAGTATAAGATAGGTAATGGATCTCGATTTTGGCAATGGATGGACTGTAGCATAATAAAGGCATTCTTGCGGAAGTCTAGATCAATGCTCTTTGGGAGTTCCTAAAGATGCCAAATTATCATTGGTTATTGAGAACGGACATTGGATCTGGCCAAGACAACTTTCCATTATCACAAGGGAAATTTTGGCAACTCTTGTTGGGAAAAATATCTAGCGTGATAACGGGCGGTGTTTAAGAAGATGCAAAATGGTACGTCGAGGCACGAGTTTTTAATTACTCGCTTTCCTTAAGACAATATTGCCCCGCTCTCAGTGGTTACGAAATTGGCAATTTATCTCCCAAGATACAACGACGCTAGGCGAGAATAGTACCATTACAAATTCTCGAATCTAGCGAACAAAATACGTGTTCCAAACTCTCTCGATGGACATAAATGATTAAATGCTTATCTATACACTTAATATGCACAACTATTCTACAATATTAAAATAATATTTAAGAATATTGAAAGTACTCAAATTAATACTAAGTTGTTCTTAAAATAATACTTAATAATTCCAAGAATATTTTAAATGCTCAATTTAGCATTTAATATTCTACACTATTCTTAAAATATTATAATAAGTATTTAAGAAACAAAAGAATTCTCAAAAATACTCAAAATAGTATTTAGGAGAAGAAGGGAGAAGATAATATGATTATTGTGTATTTAATCTCAAAATATGGGGGTCTATTTAGAGAATGAAGAATTTTGGGTCAAAAATTGCAACTTTTCGTACATTGCAGAATGGCTCAAAAGTTGTGACTTTTGGGAGAAAAGCCCCCTGAAGCACCTTTTCATTTTAGCCCCAACAGTTGTACCTTGAGAGAAAGCCCCCTGGCACGAGCGAGGATCCAGTGCGAGCGGGTGCACCGTGCACCCGCTGTCAGCATGGGAGATTATCCGGTGCGGGCAGTTGCACCAATTTCTGTACAATTCAGCCCTTAACTTTTCAGAACTTTTGAATTGACCCCAAAACTTTGAATCTTGATCAAATAGATCCTTTCAAATTGGTCCCTCAATTTTTTGATTTGAACACTTTAATCCCCGGACTAAATAAACTATTTCCCATACGATCGTGGCCATCGATCGTATGATTGCGATCATTTAATTGTGTACGTTCATATCGATCCATTGATTCCAATTAGAAGCCACATTTTAAGTGACATATTTTGTTAATTAATTTCTCATTCACCCAAAATCGAAATTGAGTAATTAAATACTCAAAATTTATCTACTCGAAACGTAGATTAATTTGAGCCAAAGACATTCCACTTTCAACATGTGGAATTCACTTAAATCTCTAATAAAATCATGCTAAAACACTATTTACTCAATCAAGATTTCCAACAATACCCACCATGAATGAAATTAATACAAATGCAGACTATGCAGACGCTGAGAGAGTTCGGGCGAAAAGTTATTGCATCAAGATAGGTAGCTTTTGGCTTTGAACCTTCTTTAGTGAGAACCAAGACAATGATACTCACACAATAACTTCTCTAATAGTTTTTGTTCTCGGTTGGGTCCATTTTGGCCATGGAACACCACTTGGATTTAGAAGTGTTTCAATTTGAAGCGGCCCCACTTCACACTTACATAGGTGACCTCCTATAAAGAGTATCCTACCATGCCCCACTTTGTTACGTCTCACACTTAGTCAGTATAGGAATCATTAAAATTTACAACTTAACCTTTTGCTACACTCTATAGGTTGCACTTGTTTATCCTAGGAACGAGCAAGAGTATTACACTCCCCAAGTGCATTTTTGAACTTTCATAATTTAGTTGTCCCATTGAACCAAGATCTTGGGATCTCCAGTCAACAAGGTTGGGTTTCCACTATGTCCATTCTTAACTTGTAGTCTTAAAGCTGATTCCTCTAGATATGTAGTGTATTTGATCGTTTAGGCATACATTTGGATCCACACGTTCTCATTTGATTTTACTCAATCAATAGAGACAATGCCACTAAAGATCACTACTAATGGTTTTATATCTTCGACGTATTTTTCGAGACTACCATTTTACATGCTATTTTGTGCCCTTCCGACTGTCGACTATTTTGTCCAATGTATCGGAATAGGTGGCACAAAATCTAGCCAATAAAGAATATCCATTTTCCTCCGTGTATTCTATCAGTACACTTGGATATATCGCTATAGAGTAATCACAGTTCATAGCATATTTTAGATATCTACGAACTCTAGTCAATGCCTTCAAATGGTCATTACATCGATTACTCATGATAGTCAATACATCTTCCTTTCCAGCTCGGATGTCTTTCTTGCACTGGTGTCGACCCACCATTCGCTTAGTTACCTCTCACTACAGTTACCTCTCACTACAGTCGAGAGCTTAAGGTCCGACCACCCACCATTTGCCTAACTTGGTTTTAGTGATTTAATTACCCACCATTTGCGTAGTTCGGATTGTCTTAACGGACACGCATCATTTATATAGTTCGATTTGTTCTCGATTGAAGACAATTTTCACATATCTTTATTTCAACTACTGTTAGTACACCAACTGTAATTTGGTTTTACCAAATTGTCTAAGGACTAAAGGTCATTTTCTCGGATTTAATTTCAGACATTTGACCGACTTTCTCGATCTTACTACGACAATTAACATCCTTTATTCTTGACCAAGTTGTATACTTTGTACAATATGTCGTCCACACTTCTCTCTTCGGAGAGCACGTTTCATAATATGAAACAATTGGAAAAATTCTCACTTAGAAACCTTATGGGTTCATAGTGACGATGTTCCACATTGTCTATTTTAATTTCTTAAAATTAGACTCGATTTTCTTTCACTTAAATGAAACCACAACTAGTTTAGCCTCAACAACTATTTCACTTTTATGGTGAAAATTGTACGCTACAACTTTAAATAATGCAATAATTATTCTTAACACAAAATTGACTTGTTTAAATAAACGTCACCATCACATGAAAAGAACATGCAATCAATTTAAATCAGCCATTTAAATAATGCATTTCTTCATTTATTGTGATCAGGCTTTATACTAAAGATTGTCAAACATAGTGAAGAATCACACTTATTGCATTTATTCATAAGTCAAAAGAAAACTACTAAACAATCACTTCATATATGTCTAGCAAAATAAAGTAATTTTATGCATGCTCAATTATTTATTCTTTATCAAGAATAAATAACAAAAATAAAATATAATTAAATATTTAATCACATAATACCGCATGCTCAACTTTTTCTAATATGATTACATCATTGTTGCATAACTAGATATTAAGTCACATTTAATATTATTCAACACAATATGTAATCAAATAAAACAATTATAAAATTAATAATTCATAATATGTACTTATCTCATTATTGGTTTTGTACCCAATATTTTGCCTTTGATAGCTTCCACGTTTTAGTTCGGTCATGTTCACTAGCAATGAAAACGTGGCCCTTGAACAATAACAATTACATTTCGATTGGAACAGCTCCAATTGATGCCTGCAACATATTTTCCATATGCAAAAGGGTTGCTAATTACCACATTAGCATTTTCAGATGGTATTCCAACCCATGCACAATAATTGAAATAAAATTAAAATGTTAGTCAATCATCAAAGCAATTTAATACTAATATTGATTTGAAAAAAATTGTGTAGAACTCCCTACTTGCTAATATATCCGCTGCCTTGCATAGACATAGATGACTCGGAGCAAACCATCTTCATAATACACTCCAAAGGTGTTGTCTTAAGTTGTTGGGAAAAATATCTAGCGTGATAACGGGCGGTGTTTAAGAAGATGCAAAATGGTACGTCGAGGCACGAGTTTTCAATTACTCGCTTTCCTTAAGACAATATTGTCCCGCTCTCGGTGGCTACGAAATATGGCAATTTATCTCCCAAGATACAACGACGAGAGACGAGAATAGTACCACTACAAATTCTCGAATCTAGCGAATAAAATACGTGTTCCAAACTCTCTCGATGGACATAAATGATTAAATGCTTATCTATGCATTTAATATGCACAACTATTCTTACAATATTAAAATAATATTCAAAATACTCAAATTAATACTAAGTTGTTCTTAAAATAAGACTTAAGAACTCCAAGAATATTTTAAATGCTCAATTTAGCATTTAATATTCTACACTATTCTTAAAATATTATAATTAGTATTTAAGAAACAAAAGAATTCTCAAAAATACTCAAAATAGCATTTAGGAGAAGAAGGGAGAAGAGAATATGATTATTGTGAATTTAATCTCAAAATATGAGGGTCTATTTATAGAGAATGAAGAGTTTGAAGCGTTGTGGGTCAAAAGTTGCAACTTCTCGTACATTGCACAATGCCTCAAAAGTTGTGACGTTTGGGCGAAAAGCCCCCTGAAGCACCTTTTCATTTTAGCCCCAACAGTTGTACCTTGAGAGAAAAGCCCCCTGGCACGAGCGAGAATCCAGTGCGGGCGGGTGTACCGTGCACCCGATGAGAGCCAATCAGCTCGCTGTCAGCATGGGAGATTATCCGGTGCGGACGGTTGCACCAATTTCTGTACAATTGAGCCCTTAACTTTTCAGAACTTTCGAATTGACCCCAAATCTTTGAATCTTTATCAAATAGATCCTTTCAAATTGGTCCCTTAATTTTTTGATTTGAACACTTTAATCGCCGGACTAAATAAACTATTTCCCATACGATCGTATGATTGCGATCATTTAAATGTGTATGTTCATATCGATCCGTTGATTCCAATTAGAAGTCTCATTTTAAGTGACATATTTTGTTAATTAATTTCTCATTCACCCTAAATCGGAATTGAGTAATTAAATACTCAAAATTTATCTACTCGAAACGTAGATTAATTTGAACCAAAGATATTCCACTTTCAACATGTGGAATTCACTTAAATCTCTAATAAAATCATGCTAAAACACGATTTACTCAATCAAAATTTCCAACAACTCTTCCTTCCATTAACGCCAATTCTAAAGATAAAGTCACATGGTTTGGCTCAGCTAGTAGTCAATTCAATCCGGCTTCAGCTCGTGAGATTTTGCGAAGTAGAGAGATGTCAAAGGAATGGAGTACTTTATTGCATGGACCAGATTAAATCCCAAAACATAGTTTTATCCTTGGCCTAGCTATTCGGGGTTGGCTATCGACAAAGGATAAGCCATGGATTGGGAAGTCTAATCAATTTTGTGTGCTTTGCTCTTCAAAGTTTATCGAATCGCATGATCACCTTTTCTTTGAATGCTCTTGTTCTTCACACTGAATTTCTATTCTTAAGGAATAGGTTTTTGCTTGGCCATTAGGCCCATGGATAATGGAATTAATCGAGTTGCTCGGTTATGGAGAGGAAAACATTTAGGTAATGTTGCGTATCGTATCCTGCTGGCCACTTTGGTATACGAAATTTGGCAAGAAAAAACCTCTAGAATTTTCGCTGGTAAAACAACGAACTCGAGACAAGTGGCGTTCCAAAGTTTGGAGATTGTGCACACTCGTATTATCTCTATGAATTTGAAAGAATCGATTCAAAGTGAAGTGTTAAAAAGGCTTTGGAGAATTGCTTAGTAGTTTTGCTTTAAGATAGTCAGTCATTTGTAATAGTGGATTGCTAGTTGATAAATGTGTATAACTATCGGTTCATATAGTGATGATATTGGTGGAATATCCAAGATAAGAGTATACTGACCTATGTATCGTTCGGAGCCCTCTAGTAATTAAGTCCGTAAGGGTTTTAATACCTGATGTCTCAAAACCAACTGGTTAGAGAATCAACGACTGAAAGTTCGTTATATGGGTATCTTAGTTGGCTTATTGACTGATACATTGCACGGGTTATAGGACTCCTTTCTATGGTTTTTTTTTTCCTGCTACATTATTATATAAATTGGTAGGATCGTTTATCATGGTTGGGTCTAGTCATTGTTAACTAGTTGGTTGTGTCGAGAAGTATTCTTGTGCATTTTTTTTTGTAACATCTTTTATATTAATGAAATTTACTTTTCCCAGAAATTAATCTATTATTAATATAGTGGAGCTGCAGCTAAAAAAACTAAATTGAAAAGGTTAGCGAAACGGAGTTGGTTCAAGAAAAAACGTGATATTTCAAAGATTTATTCAACTTCTACCTTAATTGCTTAAACATGAGATCTGAGAACTGTTCCATATATCGATATTTCGCTGCAGTAGTTGATTGAGTAGCTAGACATTTTCCACTCTATAGAGAATATAAGAAGATTATCATTTTTACATGGTAACTTTTCAATGTAAGACAAGTTTTCTTTAACCGGCACCTGCTGTAGATCGATGACCCTAAATGATGTAACATGTTCTCTTTGAATGAGTTCTTATCCACTATGAGCCTTCTGATTTTAAAGTATACGAATGTGCAAATTTTGTGTTGAATAAGTCATTATTAAGCCATATAAATACATAATTAGGTTTGTAACATAATTTTGGAGAGAAAAATGTTCTCAACAGGAATAAATTAATTACATGATGTTTTTCTAAAGAAATTAATTCCTGTTAGGAATGTGCCCTAAAATCCAATTATTTAATGTGTTTATTATGAATAAATAAATAATATATATTAGAAGTTATGAGTATTACTAAATGTCCTATGGGATAGGCATAGCCCATAATTACATATGAGAATCCAAATGGAAGTGATGTTCCATGAAAGACTTGGATTACGTATATCATGTCTTATTATAAATTGGTTATAGTCGGTGATAAGAATGGGGGTGTCTTATCTGCTAAAGACTATAATATCCTATATTCGATGATTTGTCTTAATCATGGGAATAGGGATTCCATATATAGTATATTCGTGTAAATCAATTAGATTGAAACACTGAACCGGACCAATCAAATTATTTATTTTGACTACTATCGAAAATAAATAATTTTGAACAATAACTCTTAATCCTATGATTGTCGTGGACTAATGCATCTAGTGCACATTGCTTTGATGTATTTAGAAGTGAGGTCTTCGGTGCAATTATACTTTATACATTGGGTAATGACATAAAAATGTGATTGGAAAGGACATTCATATGGGATCTATAATCTCTATAAAAGATAAGATATATCCCCTATAATGGATTTGCAATGTTCGACTTTTCTAAAACTTTGGCCAAAATGTTTCAAGTGAATTGTCGCTGAAATTATATGAAAAATAGTTTTTCATTTGGAAAGTTGATAAGAAGCAAATTGAGCATTATAGGATAAGATGTGAGAAATAAAATAAAAGTAGTCTCAATTTTATTTCTTCATGGATATTTTAATAGAGGAGTTAATGAAATATTTCTTTACGAAAGAATGGGAACTCAAAAATAAATTGAAGTTAATTTTAGAGTGCAACAATATTTATTTAGTGGAATTAAATATTGTTAAGTAATATTAAATATTATCATGTGATGATAATTTGATTTAATTTACTTGGAGCTAAAATTAATTTTCCCTAAGGTCCCTTCGCAAACCTCAAATTGAAACTCTACGAATAAATACTAAAGAATCCATTAGATGGATAAGTTTGAACTTAGATGAAAAATTAATGTGGGAAATATGTTTGGAAAAAGATATTTAATTAAATATTGATTTAATAAAAAAAAAAAATTTTGATGCGTGAACAGTAACATTGCGTACTGTTGACGCGCCAAAGCTAAATCTGGTGCCAGCAACTTCACTTTTTGGGTTTCTCTTTTCACCCCACTTGTTTTTTGTTTTTTCTTTTTTTAAAACCCCACTTGATTTTTTTAAAATCTAATTTCATCTTTTTTCACCCTATATAAAGGGGTGCCATTTACAAGTTCAAACACATCACACAAAAACGAAAGCAAGTAGTTCTATTATATTTTTACGAGAGCAAGCTAGCTTTTAAGAAAATAAAATTCCTCTTACGGAGTTTTATTTTAGTAGTATTTTTGGAGCCCACACTCCCGAGTTTGTTGAGGCATTGCGAAGAAGGCTTTGCGGTGAACGAGTTCTTCTTCTACCGGCAAGTTCCAATCTTCGGTGTAAGGTTTGTTTTCTTCATTTTCAATTATTATTGTTTTATAGTTATTCAATTATTGATTTTAATTAAAGTGTTTAATTATGTAGTCTTTTAATTGTTAGCTATAGATAGGCAATAATTATTATTAATTAAAGTGTTTAATTAATTTTTTTAAGTCATAGTATGTATGCTTTATTTTTTGATGTCATGCATGTACGCATAAGAGCTAAATCTCTATTTTAATTCCGCTGCGTACCAATTTGGGTTCGATTTTGAATCGATTTCCCAACAACTGGTATCAGAGCCAGACTCTTGATACGTACATGTGAGACATATTGGCATGATGAGATGTTATTTATTTTAGAATTTTGATTCTAGATATTAAAGCTTTAGACATGTATCGATTATTATGATATAAGCATTTTTTTTTTGTATGATTGGATCAATTGTTAGTTATAGTTGTAGTATTATATTGTGCTATTAAATTCGTCTAGTTAATTCTGTGGAGGAGATTGGGTTTTAAGCGCGACCGTTGTGACGCCTCCAATCTTTCCTGGGAATTAAATCTAGTTAATTCTGTCTAGGAGATTGGGTTTTAAGTGCGACCGTTGTGACGCCTCCAATCTTTCCTGGGAATTAAAACTAGTGTGGTTTTCTAGTACAATATTTACTCTCTATTTCTATTTTTGATGAAATATGGCTTTGAGTTCCACAACAAGTTATATCAGAGCCTCAGCTCTTGATCCGTACATGTGAGACATGTTTACATGATTGCATGTTTAAAATTAAATGATACTATGGAATTTTATGAAATTGGATTCTAGATATTAATGTTTTTATTGTTAAAGCATGTTTATTTTGATTAGATCAATTGTTTAAATTGTTTAAAAGTGTGAATACATGTTTATAACATTAATATATTTATTCAACATGATATAGTTGATTTGATCAAATGTTTTATTTAAATTGTTTAAATAAATGTTGAATATTTTTATGCCAATCATATATTGTGATATGATGATTGAATGAGAGTAAGATTCAAGAAGTTGAATCTTAGTACTTAATGAGCATGAGATCACGTTGTTCAAATTGTTTGAAAACATAAGTATGTGTGATTGTATTCAACATGAGAAAGTTGATGTGATCAAGTGTATTATTTAAATTGTTTAAATATATGTTGAATATATGATGTCAAATTGTTTTTGACATGATAGTTGAGTGGGAGTATATTCCAAGATAAGGAGAAACATTTTGATGATATCATATAATTCAAATAGTTGAATTTTTCCTCTTTAATTAAATTTCTTGGAAATTCTAATTTGATTAGTACTTATTATTATTTAATGTATTCATTATATGATAATGAAAAATCCACGAGTTTTGAAATATCAAGTGGGAGAGAGATTCAAGAGTTGAATTTTCATGGCCTCCATTACTGATCTAACGGTATAGCGAGTGAACAATATTCCCTGAGGAAGGTATTCACTCAGGGTATTCCCTGGGTAGATTGAAATATGCATAAATGAGTGCGATCACGCTGCCGTGGAGTATCCCGAATATCATATGAATATCTAAGTAATGGTGTACACTTGATTGGGAAAACATATTAGCCTCCCCGAGGAGCTCTGTTATGTCATCCCAAAGGCTGAAGATTAATATGGTGGGTTAATGATGTTTAGTAACAGTTACAAGAGAAAAACATATTAATTGAGAAATGTTCTTGCCTAAACTTATTACATTTTTCGGTCCTGCCGCTAGGAAGGAAAATGTATAAAACCAGGTCATCATTGCATGTACCAAAATGTGGTTTGTGGATCCCATATTTGGTTTTTATTGCTAAAGACTCGACTCATAACTTGTTTATAATTTATTTATTTCATAATTGCGTTAGCTGGTCCTTTACAATCGTATTTCGAGAACATTAGTTCCTAAGGTCTAGATATGTCAAGTGGAATGTGAATTTTGAAAGTGTATCTACTTATGGTATATATAAACTCGTTCATATATCTACATGTTCTTTTAGTTCCAATTGACAATGAATCACTGACTGTTGCGGACCGTTATGAATGGTCACCTAAAGTCATTGAGATGACTAAAAGCTATATCCTGACCACTTAGTCAACCATTCTCAAGCACTTGATGCAAGAGATGGTTCTTCTGAAAAAAATTATTTTTTCAAGGAGACGTTAATGGCGGGATTGGACAGTTAGACATGGGTAATGAGTAAGTTGAACATTACCAAGATGTCTTAAGGAATACTAGATCAATAAACACATCATGAAGATGATGAGGTGAATGAATAAACTAGAATTCCTTAGTATAATAATTATCAGTCAACCCCAATAGGATATGATCCTAAACTTCCATGTATTGATCTTTTGTGAATTTTATAAATTCACTGTACAATAACTAATGAGATTATATATTGCATGACTTTATGGAAGAAATGGGTGTTGAGAACTAAAGAAAGATGATACGAGTATATCAATTAGCAAAAGTGGGGTTTATGCTTTAGAGTAAAGTATTGATCTTGAATAATGTCTTTGTGTACCTTTATTTGTAGAAATATAGTTTCTGTTAAGATAGTGAATGTTTGATTCACAAATATTTAAAAGAATAAAAGATATTCATAATAAATTGTTTATTAATAAAGGTACTAAGGGAGATATTTTTTTTTATTTTGTTAAATACTCTACTCATAATTCTTGATGCAAGTATGTGACTTACCATTAGAAAGATAAATCTCTAATGACTAATAAAGTGTATGTTTAGCAGTAAGTCATATTAATCCTGATATGATCTAAAGACTGATTTATGATGGACTTAAATGTTCATTAGATGTAGAAGGGTCTGCCAGTCTACGAATCATGTTGTGGAAGATATAATGACAATGAGGCCATAGGCCAAACCAATTGTGCTGCTAACATTGCTTGATTGGTTTACACTGATGATTGTGAATCAATTCGTGTTTAAGTCAATAGAGTTCTTTGAGTTTTTCATGCGAGATGATTACTCAATGCATTTGTATATGTATATGATACATAAGTCTTAAAATGTTGAATAGTTCAAATTGATTAAGACTCATGTCGAGAATTAATTAGATGAACGTATAACCATTTTGATATGATCACAATGATCAACATTTGTCTAAAGAGTTCTTGGATTTCTTAATTGCAAATGAGATAAGATCTCAACTTATTGTACTAGGTAACTCTAGTTGAATAGTGTTGCAGATAACAAGAAATAGGACATTAGAGAAAATGGTAGGATCAGTTTTATGACTCTTCCAAAAAGTTCCTTTTTGGGATCTGTATTCAAATAGTTACAACCTATTGTACTTGTTTATAAGTCAGTTCCTGAGATAATTGTGGAACCATTGATTGGGTTAAGCCTGATTTTAAGTTCAAGCACATATGTTGGGGAAGGATCTTGACAAGGATAAATAAATGACAAAGGTATATTTGTCTCTAGAGTGTTCTAAAGAAACAAAGGGTGGTTAATACTATAGTTCAATCATTACGAGTATTTTGTAAAGTACAAATACTAAGTATCTAGATGATGGACTACTGATTAACCACAAGAGTTAACATGAACTTGTATTTCTGAGGATGATAGTATGAGATACTACATGTTGACAACCTAGAATAATTGAGAACATAATTGGGACATAAGATGTATCCAATATAATTATTGATTGTGGGTCTAATATACTTGAGTGAGACACAATGTAGTGGGAGTATTATCATTAACATGACAGATATCTTCAGGAGACCCTAGGGGTGGAATCTGAATATGAATCTGATACTCTTAGCAACGATGTAGCTCTACTAGATATAGATGTTGACCAATGAATCAAAGTAACATATGTATGATAACTTGTAGAGGAGCCAAAAAGCATTAAACTCATGAGATGTAAATGAGTCTACAAGAGAAAGAAAGGAGTGGATTGGAAGGTAGAGAACCTCAAAGCAAGAATATTGGTGAAGTTTTATATGATAAAACATGTCAGCCAGTAGTCATGCTTAAATCCAGAATGATACTCATATCCATTACTCTCATTATGATTATGAGTTAAGAGATGGATATGAAGACAATATTCTTGAACGGGCACCTTCAAGAAAAATGTTATATGTTGCAACTCGATGAACTTTTTGTTGAAAAGTCTTGGTTCATATGGTATGAGAACTGAAGTAGTCCATTTATGGACTTAGATAAACATCTATATCATGAAACATCAAGATTCGAAGCTATCAAATTTTGAATTTGAATAAATGCCGGATGTACTAAGTGTATATAAGAAACATCCTGAGAGTTATAATGTTCTTAGTACAATATATGGACAATATCCTAATTATTATGAATGATGTATGAATATTATCTGTTGCCAAGTTTTGATTGTCTTAATAAGATTGATATAGATGACCTAGGTGAAGTTAGCAATGTTTTTAAAAGAACGAAGTGCTAAAATAATCACATTTTGCATATAAGAGATAATGACGAAGTATAATGTGATGGATTTCAAGAAGGGTTTATCTCCTTCTAAGTTTGAAATTAATCTTTCTCTAAAGAAAGAACACATGAGATAGTACCACATATTTTTTTTGGATTGTCTTATGTGGTTTGAGTATTACATAAAGGTCAACAGTTATCAATTAAATTATAAACCACATTGGCTAGGAGTGAATCATATATTATAGTACTTGAGAAGGACTATATGTTATATGATGATCTATCTCAGTGAAGAGTTGAAACCTATTAGATACACAAGATCAAGTATTTATTTAGATAAGTGATCACTCCACTGGCATATGTATTTACCTTTTACTGTAAGGAACTATTGGTTGGAGAAATGTATAATTATGAATTAACCATTTTCAACTACATAAGCTGAATATGCCGCGACTTATGAAGTTGCTAAAATAGCTTATTGGCTTAAAAGAAATTTTTATGAACTAGATGTTATTAGAATTTGACTAATACCAATCATATACCGATGTGATATTTGGTTGGGTAGTTAATTCTATATATTCTAGTAGTCATAATTGAAAGTGTCACATATTAGAGAATATGTAGACTACAATGCGATTGTAGAAACCGAATTAGTTTTCATGTATAATCTGACAAATTCCCTTTCTAAAAGTATTGACACAAAAGAGTTTTATTTATCTAAATGGGATGAGTATGTTGGATATACTGCTAATTGGTTTTAAGGGCAAGTGGGAGATTGTTAAGAATGTGCCCTAAAATCCAATTATTTAATGTGTTTATTATGAATAAATAAATAATATATATTAGAAGTTATGAGTATTACTAAATGTCCTATGGGATAGGCATAGTCCATAATTACATATCCAAATGGAAGTGATGTTCCATGAAAGACTTGGATTACGTATATCATGTGTTATTATAAATTGGTTATAGTCGGTGATAAGAATGGGCGTCTTATCTGCTAAAGACTATAATATTCTATATTCGATGATTTGTCTTAATCATGGGAATAGGGATTCCATATATAGTATATTCGTGTAAATCAATTAGATTGAAACACTGAACCGGACCAATCAAATTATTTATTTTGACTACTATCGAAAATAAATAATTTTGAACAATAACTCTTAATCCTATGATTGTCGTGGATTAATGCATCTAGTGCACATTGCTTTGATGTATTTAGAAGTGAGGTCTTCGGTGGCAATTATATTTTATACATTGGGTAATGACATAAAAATGTGATTGGAAAGGACATTCATATGGGATCTATAATCTCTATAAGAGATAAGATATATCCCTTATAATGGATTTGCAATGTTCGACTTTTCTAAAACTTTGGCCAAAGTGTTTCAAGTGAAGTGTCGCTGAAATTATATGAAAAATAGTTTTTCATTTGGAAAGTTGATAAGAAGCAAATTGAGCATTATAGGATAAGATGTGAGAAATAAAATAAAAGTAGTCTCAATTTTATTTCTTCATGGATATTTTAATAGAGGAGTTAATGAAATATTTCTTTACGAAAGAATGGGAACTCAAAAATAAATTGAAATTAATTTTAGAGTGCAACAATATTTATTTAGTAGAATTAAATATTGTTAAGTAATATTAAATATTATCATGTGATGATAATTTGATTTAATTTATTTGGAGCTAAAATTAATTTTCCCTAAGGTCCCTTCGCAAATCTCAAATTGAAACTCTACGAATAAATACTAAAGAATCCATTAGATGGATAAGTTTGAACTTAGATGAAAAATTAATGTGGGAAATATGTTTGGAAAAAGATATTTAATTAAATATTGATTTAATTAAAAAAAAAAAAAAATTTGACGCGTGAACAGTAACATTGCGTACTGTTCACGCGCCAAAGCTAAATCTGGTGCCAGCAACTTCACTTTTTGGGTTTCTCTTTTCACCCCACTTGTTTTTTTGTTTTTTCTTTTTTTAAAACCCCACTTGATTTTTTTAAAATCTAATTTCATCTTTTTTCACCCTATATAAAGGGGTGCCATTTACAAGTTCAAACACACCACACAAAAACGAAAGCAAGTAGTTCTTGTATATTTTTACGAGAGCAAGCTAGCTTTTAAGAAAATAAAATTCCTCTTACGGAGTTTTATTTTAGTAGTATTTTTGGAGCCCACACTCCCGAGTTTGTTGAGGCATTGCGAAGAAGGCTTTGCGGTGAATGAGTTTTTCTTCTACCGGCAAGTTCCAATCTTCGGTGTAAGGTTTGTTTTCTTCATTTTCAATTATTATTGTTTTATAGTTATTCAATTATTGATTTTAATTAAAGTGTTTAATTATGTAGTCTTTTAATTGTTAGCTATAGATAGGCAATAATAATTATTAATTAAAGTGTTTAATTAATTTTTTTAAGCCATAATATGTATGCTTTATTTTTTGATGTCATGCATGTACGCATAAGAGCTAAATCTCTATTTTAATTCCGCTGCGTACCAATTTGGGTTCGATTTTGAATCGATTTCCCAACAAATCCCTATTTCAAGTTAAAATTTAGAAGAAATTGTAAACAAAATGCATCATCTTTACAGTAAAATGAACAAATATATACTTTTTAATTGATTTTTATATGCAAATAAAGTCATTTATAACGTGTACTAATATTTTCATTTTTTGTGATTCACTTGTTAGTCTCACACATTAAGTTACGAAATTATGTAAATCCTCATCTTAGTTAAATACAGGAATGAGATCACGCATATTTCTCATAAACCATAGTCAACAAAATTTAGGCTGTGTTTGGATCGATGGATTTGAATTGGCAAGGGATTTGAATGAATGGATTTCAAACCCCTTGGATTTGAAATCCACACCATTAGAAATGATCAAGCATATTTCTCATTAACCATAGTCAACAAAATTTAAATATTAGAAATGATCTGAATCAGGGTTATTTAGTCATTCCAATTTTTTCTATTGTCATTGCTCTTTAGTCTTCAAAGAGCAACAACATTATGAGACGGATTCGAGAAATGAGGGACTAAAACGACACATTTGAGAGGTGATGAACAAACGTGTTTTGGCCCAAACGAATTTTAATTGCAAACTAACAAATCGATTTTATGATCTTATTTATAATTTTAAAATCTTGAAACACAAATATTGAGTGTGAATGTCACATAATCACTTGATGAGAATGACATATCAATAGGTTTTCTGATTATTTCCAATCGGGAGTGCAATTTTTCACTTTGAATTTTGCCCTTCCATTTGCACATGCTTTTTCTTCCAAGGAAGTACCATCTTTCAAACAAGTTAGGTAACAATTGTACACTGTCAAATTGAAACCTAGGTAAATCACGAATATGTTTAACATTAGTTACATTTTCTATAGGCAATCACAATGATGTACATCTTAGGAGAAAATTAAACAATTACTCAGGCATGTAGTGTTACTTGTGGAAAAAAAAAATCATTTATGAAATACTCCATAAAATACTATCCAAGTGTTGAAGACCTAGATCACATAATCCTCCTTACAAGGTTAACGCTCTAGCGCTCCGAGCTCGCTCTTGCGCTCCGAGCTTGAGAGTTTCGCTCTATGACGCTCTTAAAATTCTTAATTCTCGAACTAAAATTTAAAAACCACACTTGACGAAATAAGAATGATTTTTCACTATTAATATTTCATATGCATTCAATGAAAATTGTTTTAGTAGTCAAAAAACGTAAAACATGTGTCCTCAAAACAAAAAAGACTGAAACAAATATAGATTTTGTAAAAAATCAATAACTTTAACTTGTAATGCTGAATTTGAGTCTTTGGTGTCCTTTCGGTCAAGAGTTGGGACCTAAAACTAATATTATTTTAACAATCTTTCATCATATATTATATTTTTTAAGCATGCTAAAAAAGACAATCACATTATTTTATTTTAAAAATTCAAGTTAATAAATACTTATTTAATATGAGATAATCTTATCAAAATAATATCTAAAGATAATTTGACTGAACAATTTATAAAACATATGATACATATGACAAGATAAACTTTAAATTATATTTATATTATATACGCTCTAAGGCGCTCCGGCTCCCAATTTTTTTCAAATTTTATCGCTCTACGCTCCCGCTCTGCGATCCTGCTCTATGTGACTTAGTTGAAGACTTCCCAATTCTTTCACAAAAATTAACAATAAATTAATCTATCTACTCTCTCATAAAAGTATGAGTGGTTTTTTGAAACTTTTGATATACCTAATATATCCCTATGTAATTCACTCTTTAAAGGCAAAAGAGTCAAATAATAAATAACAAAATAAATTTATATATATCTAGAACAATAAGGTGTATAGTTACATTAAGATTTTGTAATGAAAGTACAATACATTAGGTCACTCTTCTTTATTTATTAATTAAATTAGAATATGAAAAGAAAGCAATTTATTAATTATACATTTGTGAAATTAATATAATAGGCATATAAATTCATGTTAACATATACATACTACCACATTAAGAATTATTGAATATACCTACATATAGATAATTACCAATTTATTCTTGCCTAGAATGCCATATAACTTTACACAGGATAAATAATTTCTTTACTCATACAAACTCTTGAACTTGCCAGAAAAATCGAAAACTTATAAGGATGAACATTATTCTTTAGTGCCTTAATTTTATCTTATTCAACCTCATTTTCTACATCAAAATGACATGAGGGTAGATTGAAAAACCAAGTCATAACTGTTGACATAGAGCAAGACGTATCGGTGATAATATATACATAATTTTATTTTGATATTTTATCGATTTGTCCTTCTCAAGGGTTAATTAATGTTTTTATTTCGTTAACTAAACATCCGTTAATTTTTCCGTAATAGTTGATTCTATAATAACCGTAATTATGTATGTGCATGTATATTTATATTCTATCATTTTTGTTCATTTATTATGTGGGAAGATTGCAATATTGGTCTTATCGGATTGGTTCTATTGCAATTTTAGTGCCGTTATTATCAAAGTTGCAAAGGTAGTTCCATAAGATTGTTTTTTTCAATCTTGATCGTATCCATTGATAAAACAGATATAATATAGGGGTTTAAAATAGAATGGGTAAATGGCATAAATACGCTATGAGTTTTACAACCCTAAACTTTTATTAAAAAGTGAATTTTTCTTCTAAGTATTACATAATATAGGGGTTTTATGAATTTTTGCAAATTAAGTAATTGCCACGTGCATAAATATTTGTATAATTAAATTTTGAATACGAAGCATTATCAACTTGAATAAATATCTATATAGTGGAACTGTTTCAACGAGGTCATATGATTCACGTCCGACGCACTTGTTGTTTACTAGTATTTTAAAAGGAAAGGAGATAAGTACTATTTCACATTGTATTCTCTAAAAATAGGAAGAGTTGCTATGCTAATCAAAGGCAAGAAATCAGGGCTAATTGCATTTTTTATCCTGTATCTTTTTCGCTTTTGAATTTTGATCCTATTTTTTTTTTCGAGGCAATTTTAGTCCGATTTTGACCGAAGTGACCAATTTGCATGGAAGGAATTCGCTACGCGTGTTCCTGACTGGACAAAATTGATGAGGTAGCATTCCAAATAGACGCTGATTAGGACAAAATTGATGATGTGGCATGTCTATTTGGCATGTCAGCTCATCAATTTTGTCCTTGTCAGCGTCCATTTTGGCGAAAAAATTGGAAAGTCCCCAATTTTTTGTCCATGTTAGGGCCACGTGTCTGATATGTGGCAAATTCCCTAAATTGGTCGGCTCCGGTCAAAATCGGACTAAAATTGCCCAAAGTTGGATGATCATTGGACGACTTTGCAAATCGGAAAAAAAATAGGGCTAAAATCTAAAAGTGGTAAAAATAACGGACGGAAAATGCAATTAGCCCCAAGAAATCATAAGCATCCTTAATTAGCTCACAAAATTATCCAAATATCAGCTAACTAACAATCAAGATGGCTCTAGGATTCCTCACAGCCATTCTCATCGATTATTTTGCGCCGTTTGCATATGCATCAGATCCCAGCCCTCTCCAAAATTAATATGCATCAAACATTAATTTACTACAAATCCAATTTAATTATCTTTAACATCTTTTTTTTTTCGAGCATAACATTGAAATTTTAGCTACTTAAGCATAAGTTAACATTTCATGAGCTGCTTGCTTTATTTTCCTTTTGTTGTTTTGGCATTATATATGCACATTATTTTTCTTATAGTACATTGCATCCTATAACATTGGCATCTATTTTACATGTAGTTTTCGTTAATGGAAAAATGTGCAAGAACCCACACATGGTTGTCGCTGTTGATTTCTTTTTCTTGGATCTTAATAGGACTGGAAATACATCAAATCCATTTGGATCAAGGGTTACTAGTGTTAACAACAACCAACTATCAGGGCTCAACACTCTCGGCATTTATTTAGTCCATATACACTATGCTCCCTACCATCTCAATCTGCCCCACACACACCCTCGTGCCACAGAGGTTCTAGTTGTATTGGAATTGAAGTCACTCTTAATGTTGGATTTGTGACTTCCAATCCCGCGGATCCCAACCAAAACAATAAGCGCTTTACCAAGTACTTGAACCCTAGAGACATCTTTGTTTTCCCAGAGGGTTTGACACATTTTCAATTTAATGTTGGGAGACAAAAATGTTGTCGCATTTGCTGGTCTGAGCATCCAAAATCCAGGAGTGTAACTATTGATAATGTAGTTTTTGGCTCAGATCCATCAATTAATCAAGCAGTGTTGACTAAGGCTTTCCAAGTTGAGAAGAGGGTGATTGACTATCTTCAAGCACAATTATGATGGATCATCGATTAAATATATCTATATTCTCTTGGAAGCAAAAATAAAGCTTGAATTTCCATTTAAGTCCTAGATGCATACTGTTTGTTTAGAATTAATGATCAACGTTTAAGTTTCCTTTAATGTTCAAGTGAGAATATATATGTATACATATCGCACTTATCTAATTGACCTCTCACTTATCTCAATTTCATCAGTTTTGGTCCCTCCGTTAACTCCTTCGTCCAATAGTTGCTCATATTTTGTGTTTAGTTGTTGAAGAAAATGAGATTTTATGGATTAAAATCTGATTTTAAAAAAAAATGCTGAATTCGACTTTTTTGCCACCAAAATCGTGTGTTTTGGAGGAAAAATCGGCCCTCTGTTAACTATTGGATGAAGGAGTTAACGGAGGGACCAAAACTGATGAAATTGAGATAGGTGAGGGGTCAATTAGATAAGTGCGATATGTGACGGACCAAAACTAAAACTGAGGTATAAGTGACGGACTAAAACTAAAACTAAAACTTATATATATATATATATATATATATATATATAAGTTTATACTCATTTGTAAATTTTAACTGAGTTGGGATCCATTTTCAGCTTTGTACTACTAGTTTAACGTCAGACAATAGTGAATTTATAAAAACGAATATCATGATATAAATATGTCTCTTGCAAATCCACAGTACATTAATCAACTAAGTATTTATATACTGAATAGCCGAACCAAGGAAACACACATGTGCAACGTGCACGGCCGTTAGTAATATATATTTGACTCAACGGACGCATGCTGCACGTGTGTGATTCCATTAGTTTTTAAATGAAAATTTGGTTTGGGAACAAATGTGAGATTTTTAAAAAGTTAAGAGATGCAATTTGTTAACCTTGGGATGGGTAAATTGTATTTTTCCTCTCATAAGTATACCCTTGTACACTTTTGATCTCGTGATTATGGTTTGTCTCATATTTAGTCCCATAATTAGTTAAAATTCTCACATTTGGTCCCACAATTAAATTCCATAAAAAAACTAACGAATCCGTTAGTCAAAGAAAAAAAATAAAAAAACAGAAATAAAAAATCTCATTTAAAAAAAATTGTTATGAAAATTTACACATTTATTAACCATGACCTTATGAAAACTTTCCAAAAAATTTCACATTTAAAAAATCACGTGGTCTCGATTTGTCTAATAATACTGTCAGCTGTGATCGGGATATTTTTGTGTTTTCAATTGTTTCGGGCCACCCATAGATACCAAAAGATGAATATGGGAAGGACTGAGCGAATATGATCCCTTGAAGTAAGGGGAGCTGAATCTTTCCAGGACTGGAATATACTCGCAACGGACCTAGGAGAGTGGATAGGGAAGGGGAAGAAAGTGTGGAAATGGCCCCAAACTTCCAAGGCAATAGTACTAAAGATAAATACGTGGGGGACTATTTCAATTTGGTTACAACATCCACATTTTGAAACAAGGTTAATTCCCTTTCTTTGCATTCGCACGTCGACCGGGATCCAATCTCGAAGAAGTCTCCAAATGAAAACTGAAATTGTTGGCATGACTAAAGGGGACCATATTCGGTCAAAGATCGCAGAAGGATGAGGTAGGTTCCGGATGAACTCCCACGCTGATTTTGTTGAGAATTCTCCATTTTTAGAAAGTTTCCAAACCAGCGAATCACTTCCATCCAGGGATGGAGCCGGGGAGGGGGAGGGAGGGGGGGGGGTGGGGGTTGGAGGGTGCACTCGCCTCCTCTCAATTTTGAAAAAATATTTTTTTTACCTTACAAATTTTTTGATATTTGAATTCCCCCCCCCCAATGCCAAAATCGAAAAATATCACGCTTTCTCCCCTTTCTTTGAGTTGCCCCCCCAAAACCCAAAATTCTGGCTATAACAAAAGAGATATAAGAGTATAAAGTATGTTAAAAGTCGTAATTGAATCTAGTTCCTTATTATATTCTCCCCCATAAATATAGCGTACCGTACCGCGGGAAGCAAGCGACCCGCACCCCCTTGAATCCTTCATCTATCTAGCCAAAAAAAGGTCATAATTATATCACAACAATCTCGTCCTACTTAGTAAAATTCCTAACTCCATCCTTGCTTCCATCCACATGAATATGGACTTTCCTGATTTTGTCAACTAAATGTTGTGGAAGAATTGCACTAAGCTTGTTTGTATCCCAATCATATCCATTCCAGAAATCCTTCACCTGAGAGTGATCAAGGTGGGGATTAGGTGAAAGATCTTGAAGTTTACCCTCCATTAGCCAGTGATCTTGCCAAAAAAATAAGTTGCCACTACCAATATTCCAAAATATCATTTGTTGGGCTTCTTCTCGGACTCTACAAAGCCGGAGCCAGACTGACAAATCGGAGGGTACCGAACGAGTTTCTCCAGGGAATAGGTTAATAGTGACAACTTCTATACAAATTTTGTCACTATTACACATGTAAAATCTATTCTTGTGACAAAACAAAAATTCTTGTCACTAAACTTTATAATTAGTGACAATTTTTACATTGTCACTTGACATTTTGTTATTAATGTATTATTTTTTTGTAGTGATTTGGTATTAGTCGGAAAGTTTTCCTTTGTAGTGATACTATGTTCCTGAATTATGTAATCACTCCATATTATTAATCAATTTAACGAATTTTATTCAAGATTCTACCAACTAAATTGTGAGTCAGTTTTTAATTGCTACCATGGTTGTCTTCTTAATTAAAATCTAACTAGTTTCTATTCATTATTCAATTGTGAGAAATTCTTACTTGCTAGTTATGTGGTCTTTTCATCTCAATTAATAATGAATTGTGACCAATTAGTTGAAGAAACCAACTACCGCTAACTATTAGTTATTTTCTTTCTAGCAATAATGAGTATCGGTTAATCACCCAGTAATTAAATTAGTCATCTCTTGAATAAGTTGTTCCTGGTGTGACTAGTTTAGCTGTCTATACGTTTCTAAGGAATAATCAGGTTATAATAATTAAAATCTTTTATATAGTGGCCATTTAATTACTTCTAACTAATCAATTCCAAGAAATTGTAAGGTTTTTGAAAGTAAATTTGTACTTCTAAATGAACGTAAGGAGCGACTCTTCATATAGATATTATGAAGAACAAACTGAAATAGAAGAGATAAAATGAGAATTTAAAAATGGTTGGGATATGAACTTTATTTTGTATGCATGCTATGTTTACTCGGTTTTGGGTACAGGTGACTAGCCTTGAGGAGCTTCGAATTCACAGATTAACTTTCAGACGAATCGTATGTCAACATCTCCTCCTCGTATAGGTGAGTACCAATTAAATTTATATAAATATTTGCAAAACTAGATAAATAAATATTTACTGCATGTGTGTCTTATATATGTACATGGGATCGTCATTCTTTACAAGGAACTTGATTAAATGTGATTTATTTGTCAAATTGCTTGAAATTGAAATGACAATGAATAATGTTATGTGGTTCCTATGTGGTTCTATTAACTATCCTATCATGGTAACCAATTCTTCAAAAGATGGGTACATACGAAATGGTCCTGGATATGATCTACGAAGCTGTCCTAAATATGTTCATGCCAGGCGGTCTTGGATATATTTTTTCAAAGCATTGATTCGGTCTGGGCTCGGGGCTAAACGGTTTGCGAGGCGCACTGGGGTAGCATTGTCCTGCCAGTAGAGGCTTCGTCGTTCAGTGCCCACTTCGGTGTCCTTCCACAGCCGAGATGGAAGTTTCTACGGCTGTGATTGGCACTGCCATGTACCTAGGCATGGCCAGTTCAATGCGGTCAATGGGATCGCTCCCTACAATTGGCGAATAAGGTAGTAAATGTTCAATTGGGAGCCACAAGGTGGTTTATTTGATCGATTAAGGTTCTGATTCGTGCCGGATTTGCTATTCACATGCTTTATTCGATCTATATGAGACAACTCTCGCCAATCAGGTCTTTACAGGCCTCAATTGCCTAACTGGTCTCTCGATTCTTATCGTTTAAATTGGTTTTCAAAAAGCATTATTGCTACCTTTATTCAAAGCTTTGTTGTTTGAATATAATGTGCTTTCGTTGATTGAATTATTTCATTATTGTTAAGTACTTGTATAAATCATGCATCACGAGATCAATACTATTATGTTACAAGCATAACTCCGCCCCCCCCCCCCCCCACCCCCAACAACACGCACAAACCGACACTCACTGTGCTTAGTAGCTCATCACCCATGTCTGCCCCTCCGCAGAGCAAGATGAAGTAGGTGGACAGTGACTGATCTCTGAGAATAAAGATCCAGGTCAAACTCGGCTTAGTAAAGACGTCTCGAGCTAATCACTTTGAAGAGTATCCAAAGAAGTCAACATGGAGTATTAGCTCAATTCAGATTTAGATAGATGCAAATTTAGATAGATGATTGATAGAACAAATTCATGTTCTGTTTCAACAGTGGTCATGTACCTTTGGTTTGTAGAGCTCTGAGCCATATTCTTAGAATCATGGTTCAAAGTTTCTTTTCCTTTCTACCGAAACATCCAAAAAGTTTCTGTTTCTCAACTTACGGAAAAAAAATCACCATATAGTTTTGAAATTACATTATTTCCTAGAAAACTCTTAATGTTTCCATGGAAACTCTCAATGTTTCCATGGAACCATGAAAGCATTGAGAGTGTGTTGATTTTTTTTTCAAAAAGATTTGCTCTATCGCCAGCACATTGAGAGTTTTAAAAAGATTTTGATGGAAATCATGGAAACATTGGGAGTTTGGTAATTCCTTTTCAAAAAGATTTGCTCTATCACAAATACAACAAAGCTCTCAAATCTCTCAATGTAGTGAAAAAGGTTAAAAAAAAAAAAAAAAAAGAAGAAGAATTGAAAAGTAATAAATCTAACAATCAAACAAATATTTATTTCACTGAGGAGTAACTTTTTATCATGCGATTCAAGATGAAAATTATTGTATTATCGATTGAAGTAATTTTTTCATATAATTTGCAGATGAGTTTGAAACCATAGTATCATCCACATTAACTTTTTATTTTTTTCACGACAACACTTTTAGAATTTTTTATTTCACAATTTGAGTTACTAAAATTTTATCAATTATATACTCAGTGAATGCTAAATTTGAATCAAACATTACCACATTTCAATTTTTTTACTACAACACTTTTAGAATTTTTTATTTCATAATTTAAGTTACAAAAATTTTATCGGTTATATGTTCTGTGAATGTTAAACTTGAATCAAAGGTTACCACTTTATTTATTAGTGTAATTTGATCGATTATTGATGTAGATGTATAAACATTTTACACAACTATTGTTTTTGCTAGTGAAAAGAGGAAGCAACCCTTCTTTACTTTCTTTTTCACGGTTTTTACCTTATTTCTAGCATTTTCAAGTTTTCCATGACGTTTCTGATACGTTTCTCATATTTAAGAACTCGAAACTTGTCATTGAAACGAAATTTTAATCCTTGCTTAGAATATTGGAGTTTCTTAAAATTATTTATGTGTGTCGAATTTTTTTACATAACTACCATAGCAGCAGGCAGGTGAATTGGAGCTCGACATTAATTAAAATAAAAGGCAGTTGACAGGAAGGTAGGGAATATGGAAAGAAAATGACAAAAAAAACCGTGGTAGTTTGAGAGACAATGGTGAAAAATAAAAAGAAATCACAAGGAAAAATAATTAAAAAATGAAAAGGATGGGTGGCGTGTTTAGTATTAAAATAGTTACATATAGGATTAGGTTTAATTACGCTTTATATATATATATATATGTATGTATATATATATATATATGTAAATATATAAAGTGTAATTAAACCTAATTCTATATGTAACTATTTTAATACTTATATATTAATAATGGTATCATTTTAGTGTCGTATCCTAAAATTTTGAAAGAATCATCATATTCGAACCCGTGCAACATAGTTTTAAACCAGCTTTTTGCTGAGTTTTGCTATTTCTCATACGTTTCTCCCCTTTCTTATATTGTAGGGTCATTTATGTTTCCTTTTTTATTTTTTATGGTCGATTTCATTGAAACTTGACGATATTTATGAAATATAATGATGATTAATTTTTTTAATTTAAAGGATAAAGTTAAGTGACTTTTATTTTCAAATCATATTTCACTTTTATATTTTATTTAGTTAATGTTGTGATTAACTTTTCATTTTGCTTTTTGGAGGATGAAACCAATAATACTATTAAGAAACTAAGTCCTCGGCCAAACCGTTAGCTGCAAGAAATGCGAGTCAAGAACAGACTATTAGGTTTCTAAACTTAATTAGGGAAATGTATCAGATAATAATTTTTATGTATTAAATTAGTGAGAGATGCTACCATTTAAACACTTACAACTTATTGACTTGAAGAAAAAGCTGCTGATCAAAAATCTCAACCATCGAAAATAAATATAATACTTCAATGGAATCTTATATCCATCGCACTGCTAACTAAAGAGTTTGGAAAAATTGCATTTTTGGTCCCTTGTGTCTAGTATTTTTCGATTTTGGTCAATTCGTTACGGATTTCTCACATTGTGTCCTGTAACTTTTAAAACTTCTCACATTTGTTCCCAATTAAATTTTTCAAACAAAATTTAATGATTAACTCCGTTAGTCAACATTTTAACTGGATTTTTTGAGAGATTTTATTCGTGATTAACACATGATTTTGAATAGAAACCTCGTGATATTAAATAAAATCCGAGTATGAGTGCATTCACACACGAATCCTCCAAAAACAACCGGTCAAAATGTTGAATAGTAGAATTGACTGTTCAATGCAATTTTCCCTAAAGATTTTCTTTGTCCATTAACCAACCTTTATTATGTTATATAGACATGGTTTTAAGCATATGTAATCTTTTGATATATTTGAATGTAAAATAATTTTCTAACAAGAGTACTAGTTTATTTCATAGCATATTTATTCCTCACGATCCACACGAGCATATTTATTTTGGTTGTCCTATCACTTTTTCCAGTGATAAAAATATAATATTAACTAGTAAACTTCTAAATGCAATAACACATAGCTGGAGTATATTCTTTTTATTTAGACGATTCTCTGGAAAATTAGTTATAAACATCGTATTCTTATAATATTAACTAGTAAACTTCTATATGCAATAACACATACCTGGAGTGTATTCTTTTTATTTAGACGATTCTCAAGAAAATTAGTTATAAACATCATTTTGCATAAGAATCAGTACAACAAAAGTAATATAATGACAATTTAAAGTGACAATGTTAAAAATTAGATACAAATAAAGAGTGACAAAAGCTTTTACTTTGTCACAATAAGGATTTTTAGTGACAAGAGTTTTTTTAAAATTATCACTATTGACAGTTAGTGACAACTTAGTAATAACCCAAATAAATTGACAATTATATCTATTGTCACTAAGTTGTCGCTATAGGGATATCACTAATTGTCAATAGTGATAACAATTTCCTAATCACTTACTATTAAAGGTGACAACTTTATACAAAACTTGTCACTATTATGATAGTATTATGTGCCCGGTGAGCCATTGTTCAGGCTTTGCCATCTTATATGTAAAACACTATGACTAGGGGTGGACACGGTTCGGTTTTTGCGGTATTTTTATAAAATTTATATCATACCAATAATTGCGGTTATACGACAACTAATACAAAAATTGGACTTTTCGAAACCTATACCATTGTATCCGGTACGATACGATTTCGGTACGGTACGGTACGGTTTTGCAGTATTTTTACTATATAGATCACATGATTTATCTATGTATTATCATTTCCACATTTTATGCAAAAAAATCTCAAGAAACATTATCTATACAATACACTAAAATAGAACAAATCTCATCTCTCATCTCAATGCACGTTTCTTTTGCACTTTTGTTCGTAGAAAAAAAAAAGGGGGAAAAAAGGAAAAAAAAACTAGATTTTGCAATAGAAGAATATTTTTGAATGAGAACCGATAAACTTATGCTTTGAATTAATATGCTCTCTTTTCCTTCAGAAATGTGGTTGTAAGTTGGTTGTTAACTATAACTACCAAGTAATAAAATTAAAAACAATTGTCAAACTAAATAATGATTAAAATTATATGAATGTAAGCTTTTACAATAATAGTTGAAATTATTACAATTGAACGACTATTGAACCCAACTACCAAAAAAATCATGGAGATTCAAATTCTTGTGTTTTGTACCTCAGTCTCGTCTGTTTCCTCAAGTAAGTGTTATAGTCTAATTCATATTCTTGATGTTAGTATTATGATTTGGAGTCTAGGTTTGAAATAATTTTAGAAAATAATTTGAATCTATCTTTTAACTACTTGTCAACTTTAATAAAATTTACTTAATTTTTCATATTTCTAAAACATCATACATTCCCACAAGTTTTGGTAAGAAATCAATTTCCTATATATTTGTATCTATAAATCCTAAAACATTACAAATAATATATAATGAATAGTTATATATATATATACATACGGTGCAGTTCGGGTTTTTTACCGGTATTGAATTTCTAAAACCTAAACCATACCAAAATATTCGGTACGGTAACGGCTCGTACCAAAACCAATAATTTTTAGTAAAAAACCATTATTTCAGTACAGTACGGTGCGGTACGATCGTTATGGTACGGTTTCAGAAAACCATGAACACTCCTAAATATGACAATCTTGTTTTAAATATATTGAATGTTTCTTTTATGGTATGCTTCTCTATTGTCATTTACTTATGTTAGTATACATAAAGATCCCATGGATTACATATGTTTAGGGGAGTGGTCGGGATATCTATGGAACGCTCTCAAAGACCATAATCCTAAAACAAGTTCCAATTCATAGAGGCTGTGAGATGTGGGATATCACCGACCTCGTCAAGACTTGTTCCTGTGTGGCGAGTCAATACACGCATGAAGATTTATACTTAGGAGATTGAAAAATGGGCTGAGTTCAATTATTTGGAGATTGAAAAATGGGCACTTGCTTTGGTGACTTCCGCCCGAAATTGCGACCCTATTTTCAGTCCCACCACATCGTCGTACTAACGAACACACCGTTGAAACAGGTGTTGGCAAAACCTGATGTCTCTGGCAGACTCGTGAAATGGGCTATTGAACTGGGAGAATTCAACATTGAATATAGAAGCCGTACCGCAGTGAAAGCCCAGGTAATGGCGGATTTTGTTGTTGAGATGACGTCGGCAGCGGTCCTTGGGGTCGCTATAACGGAACCTGTGAAGCCATGGCTCCTACATGTGGACGGTTCCTCGATGACGAAACGAGGAGGAGTAGGAGTCTGGTTGCGAACTCCGGATGGGGTGGATTTGGAATTTGCCTTTTGTTTGCTATCAAGTTAAATTTTGACGTCACCAACAACGAAGCTGAGTATGAGGCCCTCATCGCAGGGTTGAAAATGGCAAAAAGCTTGGAAGTAAAAATAATGATGGTTTACAGACTCACAGTTGGTGGCTAGACAAGTTGCCGTACGTATGAAGCCAGAGAGCGAACGATGATAAGATATTTGAAGCGGGTGAAGGAATTGATGCTCGAATTCGAAAAAGTCGAATTGCATCAGATTCCTAGAGATGAAAATGTGAGAGCCGATGCCTTGTCGAAGTTTGCGAATCAGATTGTGGGATTAACGAGCAGGAAGGTCACTCTGCTGGTGGCTGAACACTCGGAAATAGACCCGTTAACATCAGTCCTTCCAGTTTCGATGGAGAGTTCATGGAAAGATGCAATTACCGACTATCTAGTCAATGACGAACTACCTCGGGACAAGGTGGAAGCCAGGAAAGTCGTTCAAAGAGCAACTAGGTTTGTTGTTGTGAGTGGAGACCTCAACAAACGGTTAGTGGGGGGGCCGTCGTTACGATGTCTAACTCCATCAGAATCAGAATATGTCCTTCGTGAAATACACGAGGGAAGCTGTGGAAATCACTCTGCAGGAAGATCGTTGGCTCAAAAAATAACAAGGCAAGGTTATTTTTGGCCGACATTGGTAAAAGATGCTCATGAATTTGCCAAAAAATGCCGGCAATGTCAGCGGCATTCTAATGAGATACATCGACCAGGAACCCCTATGGAGCCAATTAAAATTGTGTATCCGTTTGACCAATGGGGCATTGATATCCTAGGTTGGTAGAACCTCATCGATGCACGTGTTAAAAAAAAAAAAAAAAAAAACAACATAAAATGCACGACTGACCGATTACATTGTATGCAGGGCCTTTTCCTCCAGCACAACATCAAAAGAAATTTGTCATTGTAGCAATCGAGCATTTCACGAAATGGATAGAAGCAGAAGATGTGGCCCGCATCACAGAGAAAGTCGTCATCGATTTCATCTGGAAGAATATAATCTGCAGGTTTGGTATACCTCGAATACTGATATCGGATAATGGGACGCAATTCAATGGTAAAGCCATCACAGATTGGTGTTCCGAATTGAAGATTCAGCAAAATTTCACCGCGGTGGGTCATCCCCAAGCTAACGGACTGACAGAAGTGGCGAATCGTATACTAATGCAACATCTCAAAACCAGACTCGATGGTGAGCGAAAGGGATGGGTAGACGAGCTTCAAGGAGTGTTATGGGCATATCGAACAACACCTCGTTCGTCTACAGGCGAAACTCCATTTTGTTTAGTTTATGGCTCGGAAGCGGTAATTACAGCGGAGATTGGAATGATGACTCATCGAGTGAGCGCTTATGACCCTGAAGAGAACAGGTCCACAGAGAATTCGAGCTGGATGTCATTGATGGTGTGCGCGACAAGGCGTTTGCCAGTATGTTGAGGCAAAAGAGCACCATGGCAAGAGCATACAACAGAAGGGTGAAGGCTCGGTCTTTTCAAGTTGGAGACCTGGTTCTGAAGAGGGTGGAAGTATCGAGGCATGTTAAAAAGTTAGAAGCGAAATGGGAAGGACCATTTAAGGTCGTAAAAATTACGAAGGCAATGACCTATCGCTTACAAGATCTCGTGGGTAACGACCTGCCACGCCCTTGGAATGTAAATAACTTGCGCAAATTCTATGCATAAAGGGGGCATTTACGATGCAGTGTTGTTAAATCCAATGATGTATCTTTACTTCGATTTTATGAGGTGCTTTATACATATGTGAGTGAGCATATATAATAAATCAAAATAAATCAAAGTAAATCAAAATGGGATAAGATCCTCGTTCAAACATTTGGCAACTACAGAAACAGGAAATAATCCCAAGATCGTCAAAACAAAAACGATACGTTTCACATATCATCAAAACAAATGTTAAAACAAAAACCAAAACCATGCAAAATTAAAAACTAGCCCAACTACTCTATAGTCAATCTTCGATAACTTGGGGCTCGTCAGCTGAGGCTGCGGCTTCGCCTTCACCCCGATGAACGGTTGCCTCCAATTCTCGTTCGAATTGGATACTAGCTCCAGATTCGCCGATGACTAAGGCATCGAATTCCGGGAAGTAGGTATAAGAGGCACCATCAGGGGTGGTGGCCGATGGTCGTTTGAGGGGTGCTCTCAGGTAGGAGTTAACAAATTCTTCCTCCTGGAAAGTAGAGGGGAGATTCTCCGTTTCCTTCAAGTAATCGAGGGCTTTAAAGAAGCCGTCTTGAACATCGTTCAGGGCTTGATCGAGTAAGTGGTCGTCGATTACAGTGGAGTGGAGCATGTCACGGGCCCCGCTCAGACGAGCATCGTCAAGCTGGCGTCGAAAGGAGGACGATTCTTGGAATTCCCGACGACCGGCAGCTTTGCCCAGGGTGAATTGATGTCGTTTCTCAGCCTCGGCCCCCTCCTGCAATGCACTTAGTTGCTGACGAAGCTCAGTGTTGGCTCGTTCGAGATCCGCCATTTTGAGCTTATCAGCATCGTAGGAGCGGCAGAGCATATCGAGCTCCGTCTGCGGATGAATCAAGTTAGTTTCGTCTTTTGAAAATGGCAACGGGGCTAAAGATAGCAGCAAATACAACTTACTTGTAGAGAGGACGCTCTCTCTTTGTCCTCCTGGGTAGCAAGCAACTCAGCTTGGACTTGTCCCTTGTAGTCCGTGAGTTCTTGCTGAGATCTTCTCAGGACCTCCTTTAGGCTCGAGCTGGTAAGGGACATCTGATGTATCAACAGCTTCGTCTGCAACGACACAGAAATGACACTGTCAAGCGAAGTTATAAAAGGAATTAGACCAGGAAGATAGAACGTTGCAAATAGTATACCTTTTCGAGGTATTGAGCGGCTTGCTTCTCGACGATGGGGTGAGGCTGATCGAGAATCAGAGCCTTATCTCTGGGCAAGAGTGTGCGATGAAATAGTTCGATGGCGGTGTTGCCACTGCGATCCTCGAGTATGCTACTATCAGGATATATGTGCCAATCCTGCATAAGTGGCTGCTGATCAGAACGAGGGGAGGCGCGTTCAGTTACCTCACATTCGAGGTAGTCTTTAAGCAGCAATGATTCGGCCTCGTTCAGTAGCTCATAGTCGCAGGCTGTGAGCTCGTTTGGACGTCCAGTTTGGGGGGTTGTAAGGGTCCCTTCGGCTGGAATGGATTGAGAGGTACCCTCCCGGTGAGGTCATTTTTCGGGACGACCATACGCAGCACCAGTTAGCTCTCCGACTGTTTCGGTCCGGCGACGACGGACGAGAGAGCCTTCCTCAGCCTCGGGTGCGGGTCCGGTGCTAATGGCTCGGGGAGGACGAGGTGTGGTCGAAGCAGTTTGTTCGGATAGGTCGCGGGTGGACCCCTGAATGGGGGGCTCACCGATCCTTAGGGAAGGTTGCCCTTGAGTTCGTCCCCGGCCACGCACTCGGCCAGCACCTCGACCAGTGGCGGCGGCTGCCCGTTGAGCCGCTTCGGCAGCGATGACAGCTCTTTTATTCAGACGAGCTTGTCTCTCTTCCATAGCTACGAATAAAGAAAAAACGGCATTAGTTGACCATAGTACATTGAGGAATATCATAAACGATGCAAGAAGAAATTGTTACCGAGATTCTCGACGGCAGGCACGTCGGCACCACTTAGACCACACGTGACAAGCATAGACTCACTCATCACGACCTCGGGCTTGAACAGCCTCTTGAGGATACGTTTTAGTGTCCGTCGAGGTATGGTGGGTCGACCAACATTGCTCAAGTCAACGAGGTCCATACCCTACGGACGAGGTATATTCCAAGGCTGGTCTGCAGGGGGAGCGATGAAGAAAAACTTTTTCTTCCAATCTCCAAATGAAGATTGCGTTCGCGATTGCAGACGACAATGACGCTGGGGTGCGAGGAAGAAAAAACCTTCCTCCGTAGATTTAGTACATCGATGTACTGACAGAAAACCATTGAAATTTTTGATGTTTGGATGAACTCCATACATCCTCATTATGACTATAAAAAAAATCATATGCCTGTAAGAATTGGGAAGTAATTGAGTGGGGCTTAAACGAAGGTGAAGAAGAATGTTAACTATGGCAGGGTGTAGAGGAAACCTAAGCCCTGAAGCAAGATGGGCCACATGTATGGTACGGAATCCTAAGGGGGGACGATGCATTCTGTCACCCTCGTTGGGGACTAAAGTCCGATAGTTGGGAGGGATATGGTATCTAACCCGAATATCGGCGATATTTGAGGCAGTTAAAATAGAGGAATAACTTAACCAGGGGATTACTCTACGAGCCCTATCCATGTCAGAAAATAACTGGGTATTAACATTCTCGTCTCCTTCGAGATCCGGATATGGAGGGGGAATGTCCGGAGACTCGGGTTCGATAGCGACGGGTGCGTCGTTTATATTGGGTTCGGGGGATGTCCCGGGACTACTAGAGCTGCTAGTAGAATCGCTTTGACCAGATGAGGAGGTCTCACTCTCCTCGTCAGAGACACGCACACCAGAGGTACTCATGAAAAGTGACTGAATAATGCTAAATAATGGAAAGAGAGGGATGAAGCTTATACCTAGCGGGAGAAAAAAGATTCAGATTTAAAATAGATCTTCAAGTAGCAAGAACGCCGGAAGAGGCCGCAAGAAATTTTACTCCGGTGAATGAATGTTGCTGAGTGAACGTTCAAATGAAGGGTAAATCCTGCGTGTATATACTAGGGGGAGATTTGAAATGAACGGCTCAGATCGATTGCTTAAAAGCTGTATCTGACGGTGGAGAGAGGTGACGTTTCGAGTGCAATTTATATCTCTCGGAAACAGCAGCAGGTCAGGCGCGTCTATCGGGAAAAGGCGTGTCAGACTTAATGACCTAGATACCTCTAGCGTAATGATTATAGAAAAGAACTCGGGCACGTGGCATTAATTTATACTTCGTCAGCCATGGATCAAGGAATTGGCATTAATTTCTCCATCGCTCACGAAGTGGGGGACTTAATGATATACCAAAAGGCCCCTCGAATATTCGACCTTGTATTACCTCGTATTTCTTAAATGTATATACTCGTTAGGCTCATCTAGAGCCTCGTATACGATGCAACGAGGTAGGTTGCATATCCGGTCCCTATAATTATAGTATTTGCAATACACTCCAAGATCCGCGTGTTTTTGTAACTCGGATAGGGTCGGTTTATGGCCCGACCCGGTGGGCATCGAATCTGTACCATCCATCACATACACGTGTAAAAGATCAGCAGGGAAGACGTCCTATCTGTCATTCACTCTACAGTACAACGTGGAAACTCTATAAATACCGTCATTTATGAAGATTTGAGGGCGGATAATTGGAGCAATAAATACTACGATTAATACATCGTGTGGCTCGGATTATTCGAAGACTTGAGAGTACGATCCTATAATATAAATACAAGATACACTCGTAATACGAACGATAGATATCACACTTACCGAATTCGAACTACGTTTAGACTTGATCCTTGTTAGGTACGTAGGCAGCTCGATAGTATCCGAGTGCAGTCTATAATTCAGAGAGCCCATTTATTGTTGTGTATTCGAGGTATTCTTGACTGAGAGCGTAGGGTAAAATCTGTGCTAAATCAGTATCAATGGTGTATACTGGCTCTTATATCTTACCTAAAGAATAGGGATGTATTTGATCCATTCCCTATATATATATACACTAGGTAAAAGTAAGAACCGCGCGTTGCGCGGTGAATAATGCCCAGACTTATATTTTAAAAATTAGTTAAAAAATTGCATGTAAATGCTCAATATATAATTTTCAATGGTATTATAAAAAGTGATTGAATATCCGTACGTTAAAAAACAATACTCATAAATATGATCTTTACATCATTATTTTATATAAAAAGTTTCCTTGATATATATCCCATTGAAACTCAAGGAGATTGTTTTACTTCATGCACGTGAAAGTTGAAAAAACAACACATATCACACTGCTTAATATCGCTAATGTTTCATAATAAAAAAAGTAAAAATTAACAAAATTAGTAATGCAAAAATGGCATACATACATTAAGTTTGCATTAGCAAATGTGGATTACACATGGTCGATGTTGAATTAAGTATTTGATAGAATATATTATTTGCATAAATTTGTGTCAAGTAATATATAGATGATTATGATGTTTAAGTGAATATATAATACAGGTGATTATGATGTGGAGCGAAAATCAATCAACTCACATTTTTTTTATAATTTTTTTTTTCAAGTTAATTAATGGAAAATTTTAGTTAGCCCGAATAACTTTACATAGCAATTGTGTAAATTAAATTTGTTTTTTGATTTATAATTAAATGAAAGGAGAATTGATTGTAAGTTAAGACTCATATCAACTATAAATATTTAATTTCAATTTGGATGCAATTTCGGATGATATATAATATTTATAGAAAATTTTGTAAAGCAAAATAACTAAAATATTTTACTTAGCTATCAAATTATTTTTGTTGATGAAACTCATTCAATAACAGAGTTACTATCCAAGCCAAAACGAATATTATAGCATCATAAAAATACCTTAAATATAAAAAGTTTTAAGATACATACAAAAAGTTAATAATACTACCTGGAAACATGGTCAACAGCATATTGTGCAAAAAGTAGATAATAAAACATTACATATTAAACAGAAAATATAATTTTTTTTTCTGATAATGGCACACTAAAATTGTTGTTTCCCCTTAAAACTTCTTGTGCTTGAGAGATTTAATGATAGGTTGATCATCATCGCATTCATCATCTGGGGAATTTATTTTAAAACAATTATACCACCACCAAAGATTGATAAATTTAAAATTAAATTTTGTTTTATTTACCTCCATAAATTAAACGTCGTTTGCCCTTTCTGGTTGATCTACGAGGTTTTGTCAAACTTGTTGACTTATTTAAATATTCAGAAATTTGACAATGAAAGAATTTGAAAAAAAATTACAATTTTAAAATTCATTTTTTTAAATAAAATTGAAAAAAGGGTTTATTTCATTCCTTGATTTATTAACATTTGTGCTATATTAGTCAAATTTTCATATACTACTTATAGAAAACCAATCATCAAATTATTTTCTTGATATATTTTTATATATTCTACAGTAGGATATAAGAAAATGGATAAATGTAAGAAAATTTTCTCCTGAGTATGTACGCGGAGTTGATTCGTTTATGAATTTCGTTATGGAACATCTTGGCAAAGAATGTGAAATTAAGTGTCCTTGTGCAAATTGCTTGAACTCGTACATTCATAGTCAAATTAAGTACATTGTTGGATCAAATTGATGTTTCGAACCACTATAAAATTCTTGTGCAATTTTCATTCTCCTCTTATTATAGGGTAAGCCCCTTTTATGAAACGAATTTGCACATTGTTTGATGCGGTAGCTTCATACGCTCTAATTGATGCCCTCTTATACACACCAATTGGATCATCAAAAAATTGATTAACACAGTAGATATTTAGTGTACCCAACTCAGTTGCTTGCGACAACACGTACAGAATGTAGCTTAGCTCGCAATCAGAACCCGAGAAGTTGAAGATCGTGACCTCATTCAATGCCTCCAATCCCATTGCTTGCAACTTCCAATCCTTTATGTAGTTGGATACACTAATGTCCGCGTTTTCCCATGGTGCACCCTACACATGTTAAGTGAATTACAATTTTATTTTAGAAATCCAAACAAAGAACGTGTTTAATAAATCATGTAATAACTAATAAGCGACAAACCATAAAACTTAAAATATTACCACCAAATCAACTTTAAGCTCATTCAAGCCTGTACATCTACTGATGAGCACCAATGTGACAGCGAGATTGTCAAGCAGCTTCGAACACCTGATCTCTAGACGGTGCATATTAACAAAAAAGTACCTCGCCATAATGCGATGTAGAGACTCCACATGCGCCAATCTCTAAACAAACAATTCAAAAAAAAGGAAATCAAAACAACTTCTTAAAAGCATTTGCACTTATTCAAACAATGATAGATAGATATACCCTAACAAAATCAACCGGGACACGTGCTCGTTCACTGGACATCAATTCTTTCGTTATTTTTACAACCTCTCGAAGTAGTCGGTATGTCGAGCAAGTTGATCCGATGTAGTGTCGATGACGGTGTACTATCCACTGTAAAGAACGAGCTAACGGCCCCAATACGTATAAATGCCCCGGACCCTGTTCGTCTTGTTTCAATAAAATAACAAGGACATTTGCATTGGGGAAGTGTACTTTTATATTCACATTTCCTTGGGCCCGATTGAATGCCATCTTGAATATTTTTACAGAAGGCAAATATGCCTCAAATTCTGTTAGTCCTCTAAAATCACAGTTGAATAACTGCAAATCATTCAACTCGGGACACCATTTTCCAAGGCTGGAAGAAAATGTTTTATCATACAGCACAATGTGTTTTAATATGAGTCTTTTTAAATTTCGTAAATTATATCGATCTTCCCACCTAACAATGTAGTTCGGTAGATATAATTTTAACTGAACAAGAGTTTGTGACAAAAACAGGCCGTTAGGGAGTGAAGTGGACAACCGGCCGACTAATTTCAGTATACGCACAGAATGATCTATTCCAAACTTGACCCACTCTTGCCTTATCCAATGCAATGCCTCGGCCCCCATTGGTAACTCAAAGCTCAAGGTTTCAACCACACTTTCATTATGTTCAAGTATAGTGCGATTAACAAAATGAATAAAATCTAAACCATGATAACCCCTTTGTTCGAAACGGTTAATATCAAATAAAAGATTAGGGATGGAATACCAACAATGTTGAAAATATTTTGATAAAAGACCCAATCGGGCTGCCTCCACAATGCATGCATCCCTTGATAACCTTCCCATAATATGAAAAATTATATCCTCACAAAGGAAACTAAGTCCATTATTAGAAATTGTACCTCGTTCCATGGTTGTTTATATGAACTATCCCCTGTTTCTACTCTGTTTCTACTCGTGCAAGATGATCCTCTATCTCCCCTGTTTATACTTTGTTTCTACTCGTGCAAGATGATCTCCTGTCTCCCCTGTTTATATCTCCCCTTTTTCGTGGAAGATGATCCTCACAAATATCCCCTGTTCATACTCTGAAAATTCTTTGTAGGGTTTGGTGGAGGAAAAAATTGTTCAATTTTGATCCTCACTAAGTTTAATTAACCTTAATTATACTCTGATCCTCACTAACTTTAGTTATACTAACTTTAATTAACCTTTGAAGATCTGTCTAAGATCTTTCATCGAGATAAGAAACAACTTTAGGGTACAAAGAATTATTATTAAACATAAGCACATTATTAGACACTATTTAATGATGGATATATCTTTTTAAAGTTAAAAAGACGCACGATTCTTAGAATTTCTAAATTTAATTTTTAAAATTATAAATTGAATATTTTTTATATAATAGGACAAACTTGCATCAAAATTTATATGCTAGATGAATAGTATTTTTGGTCATAAAAAATGTTTCTATTTATTTTTATTTCAATATAAATATATACACACCACTACCACACCACTACTACACCACTTATATAATTACAATATAAATATATACATACCACTTATATAATTAGGTAATATATATATATATATATATATGGACTACTCGATTTGCATATCAAAAGAGGAAGGAGGGATGCTTAGTTGGGTGAGAAAATGGTAGATAATGTTCCACTAAATAAAGTTATGCCCATAAAAGAGGAAGGATTCTTGGTTGGGTGAGAAAAGGGCAGATTTATACTAACTTTAATTAACCTTTATCGAGGATATGGAATTTCAAGATCTGCCCAACACCTTTCATCGAGATAAGGAAACAACTTTAGGGTACAAATAATTATTATTAAACATAAGCACATTATTAGACATTATTTAATGATAGATATATCTTTTTAAAGTTAAAAAGACACACGACTCTTGACATTAAAGGACACGGCTCCTCTTGACATTAAAGGACACAAAGTCTCTTGACATTAAAGTGAGCACAGTCACACGACTCTTGACATTAAAGGAGACGGAGGCTGAGTAAAAATGTCTGCTGAGTAAAACAAGAAATGTCTTCTTTTCCATATATATATAGATATATGTAATCCCATTTTTTACCATCACTGACCACCCCTATCGGAAAATCAAAAATTATTTTCATTTTCATCATCAAACTACGATGAAAACTGGGCAAAACAAGGGATTATTATCTGATTATAGTAGTTATTGGAATTTCCAGCCCGAATTTTCCATTTGCGAAACTGTATTTGATGTTGTTCCTTTGACGGAGATGATAGTGGATGACCCTTTTTATTCATCTTTCAGTCCGCCACATAACCCTACTTTTAACATTACAGGTAATTAAATTTGAACTTTTTTAAAATATTATTATTTTCAATATATACAATATATAGTTCCATTTTCATTTTCTTTTTGTGTTTAATTTCAGAACTATTGTAAGGCAACTCTGGGAATGAAGTGAGAACAAGATTTGAAGATCAACTAAACCAGCAGCAGTTGCTATTTGATAACTCTACCAAAAACGCGACAATGGTGATATTTGATCAGAATTTACATGTGGATGAAGAGAAAAAAATAGTTAAAAGATCAAGGGAAGTAATGAAAACTTTGTCAAGGAAAACGATTTCGCAGTATTTTTACATGCCAATAATACAAGCAGCAAAAGAATTGAATGTAGGGTTAACCCTTTTGAAGGAAAAGTGCAGGGAATTGGGAATTAGGAGATGGCCTCATAGAAAACTCATGAGCCTTCAAACTCTAATCAAGAATATTCAGGAATTGGGAGAAGAGGAAGGAGATGGGAAGTTGAGAGAGTTGCAGAAATTGGAACAAAAGATGAAATTAATGGAAGAAATTCCAGATATATGCAATTGGAGGAACAAACAAATAGGCTAAGGATGAAATTTTTTTAGCTTAATTACAAGAAAAGAAAGCTTGGGAAGAACTTTAACACCCACATCAAATAAAAATTATAGAAAAATCAATAATAATTACCCATCATTGATCATTGCAATGATTAACTTTAAGATCAACCAATCAATGTTGATACGATATTTATAGGGATGTAAATGTTGTGCTTATGGATAAATATAATTTGATATGAATAGTATAATGTAGTCGTCTCACTTAAAGAAAAATAGTTAGCTACATATGGCAGGAAGATAATGAAAAAAACCCCACTCATTGTGAATGTGGTGTAAAATGAATCGGGAACAACAATCCCGGTCCACCTTAAAAACTTTCTTAAGAAATCAGACTATAGTTTTGCTAGAAAGAGCATTAAAATATTTTTAAATTTAGTTATTGTTTGTTAATTATGACTATAATGAGATGGTATAGAAAATGTACATATTTATAATTATTTCACTATATAATATGATATCAGTCATATTGACATTGATTATTAGATTTAAGTTTCATTTTTATAGCTAATTATCAAATAACAAGTATATTATATGATTATAAGTAAAATTATTCATAAATGGCTACCTAGGCCCTAAACCCTAAACCCTTAATTAATTACTATCCCGATGTCTCGGCTGTAATAATCGTATGACTAATTGACGATAAATATTTAATTTCAATTTGGATGCAAATTTCGGATGGTATATAATATTTATAAAAAAATTTGTAAAGCAAAATGACTAAAATATTTTACTTAGCTATCAAATTATTTTCGTTGATGAAACTCATTCAGTAACAGAGTTACTATCCAAGAGGAGAAATGACTAAAATATTTTACTTAGATATTATTTTCGTTAATATCTATATATGTATATTACCTATAGTGTCAACAAGAGGAGAAGAAACAAGAAAAGAAGATAGAATATGCCTTACACAACTTGGTAGACTTTTGAAAGATGAGAATGGACTAAGAGAGGGTAACTTTTATAGACAAAAAAAAAATGGGCAAAAAAAATTCAATAAAAATTGGCCAAAAACCGTTCATGGCCATTTCCACTTATAAAATATAAAATATGTTACAAGTCATCCACCCGTAATCTAATATCTTCATTAGGCTTTGGCAATATATCGCCTATGGACGTGGCCTTTAGGCTATCCAGACCAATAATGTAGGAAACAATATGGTTGCTTATACCAGGATATAATTCTTCAATCCATGCCCTTACCTGATGCCAGAGGATCAAGCTAAGCAAAGTTTTTGAACGGAAGTACTGATGATTATCACTAAAATAGTTCAAAAGTCAATTAGTTTGCCTTTCAACATGCCATAATTACATTCATGTAACTTGCACATGCACAAATCTCAATTGCACTTTGGAAAAAGAAACGAATACAAATGTATGATAAATTGGGATGCTTACCAAATATTCAGCAACTTTAGCACGCCGTATACATTCATAATCTCCATAGGAGATTTCCCCCAACCTTTCCATCCACTATCCTGAAAATAAGAAAAAGAACAGACATAAGAAACAAAAAAATTAGTAATATAGCAAATTTACCTAAACACAAAGTGGAGTTAGTGGTGTGATTAGTGGAGATAGTGGTGTGATTAGTGGAGTTAGTGGTGTGATTAGGCAAACTTTAATTATGGGTGGAATTTGTGATGGGAACGGGCTGCCTGCAGGAAGTAAATGAAGGGAAAAAAGAAATAAAACTTTAAATAGCTTAAAACGACGTCGTTTATCAATTGTGGCTGGAAATAAAAGTATCCACCTCCCAGAGGCATAGTTAAATCCTCCATATTTTTCTGTTTCAATAATCTCAGTCCTTGGTAGTTCAAATGAATTCTTATGAATCGGCACAAGAACAAGCTGAAAAGGTGGATCTCATGAAGAAAAAAATCCGATATACTATTTCTGCTTAAAAAATTTTAAAAACCAGAATTCCAAATTACTCAACCACAACCTCAAGACATGAAAATAAACGACATAAATATTCATAACAATATACGTAAACATCATTTCTGTTTTTTGTTATCATCAGATAATAAGCTTCAGCATTATTGACAAAGTTTATCCTGATAACAAATTTAAAGAAATTACAAAATATATTCTGGAGTCAAAGCCAGCAGGCTGCCATATTACATATGTTATCTAGGAAAATTTTGAAATTTCTTTTCATGCTTAGAATATGGCCTCCGAATATAGACCAAGAACTTGTGTAAAAGGCACTGTTAAACCTTGTTGAGTTCAATAAAGAAAATAAAGAAAAGAAAATAAAGGGAAAAACTATCATCTTCCAGAGACGCCCACCTCCAGTCGCTGCCCACCCTTTGAAAAAAACACATTCACACAATTTAACAGTGCAATTGGGGTGGGCGGTTGGAAGATGATACAGATTCAAGTTTCCTATTATTTTCTTTAAAGTTCTTTTTTGACATTTCAATTTATATATGTTAGTTGATATAAATAATAATAATAGTATGAAAAATAAACGGTTTTATGATTTTTTTTCGAGAATTTTCGTTTGGCATGTCAAGTTGGAAACTTGGGATCCACCTAAGTAAATTGGGCTGGAAAATAAAAAAAATCTCCTGATTGAATTGACCACGTGCCAATTTTGTCCAAATTAAATTTCTGGTTAATTTGTCTTGAATTCTTAAATTTAAGATAGTTATATCACCGATTTGCTAGTGCAATAAGATATATCCTCAAATCTTTAACACATTTACATCTTAAGCGAGCAATACTTAAAGGGATTCATAATGGTACCTTCACTTGCAGCCTCAAGAATTTCACATAATCCACAATTTCATCAAGCTTGGCTGCTCTATCTGTCTGCGTAAATTCTTTTAGTTAGAGCATTAGCAATAATCTTCTCAAATATATTTCATATAACAAAAAAGATATTCCAAAAGACATGGACAAGGCAAAATAGTGGTATTAGACGAAAACACGGAGTATACTATTACTGCAGAGAATATGTCTGCTTGACTGCAAGATGAGTATCCTAGTAGATAGAAAGCTGACCTTGTTGACACTGGAAACTAACTCTTGCAATGCTCTTATTCTTTCGGCTATTTTTTCTTGGCGCAACTGCAATAATCAGATAAGAAAAAGTCCAATGACAAGCTTTAATTTTCAATCATCCAATTGTATTATTGCGTATAATCTAAATACTGAATCATTCAAAACAACATTGAAACTTAATGGAAATCGTCATATGACCATCACGCACCATTAGGTTCGGTTTTTTTGCAATTTTATCAAAATATTTAGGAAAAACTTGAGGGAAAAAGTTCAAAAAAAATTGAAAAATATCAGAAAAATGAATAAAAACAAATAGGAAAAAAATTTAGAAAAACGAAAAACAAACCTTGAAAGTCAGAAAAGTCAAAATAAATAAGGAAAAATAAAAAAATCACCAAAAAAAAAAAAAAAAAAAAGAATCCAGAAAATTCATAAAAATCAGGACAAACTGGCAAAAATTCAGAAAAATAACAAACTTTGGAAAGCAAATTAAAAACTGAGAAAAAAGAAATAGAAAATCCAGAAAATGTAAAAAAAGAGAAACAGTGACAAAAAATAAACAAAATATCTGAAAATAAAACATGATAAGAAAATGAATCAGAAAAAATCTAAAAATTTCTGAAAAAATTTAAAAGAGATTTGAATCAAAATCAGAAGAAATTAGAAAAGAATTCAAAGAAAAAAAAAAAAAAATAATGAACCCAAAAACTCATAAAATTAAAAACAAATTGAATAAAATTCAGAAAAATCAAAACAAATCAGAAACAATTAAAAAAGCATAAAAATGTTAGGAAGAAACCAGAAAAAAGAGAAAAACCTTTTAGTTCGTCTGTGAATGCGAATGTAAATGGTACCATCTGAAAAACCACAATATGGAAGCTGCATCAAGCAAAAACTATTCCAACTCTTCAACCCCAATAGTACTTATCAGTAAAAAAAAAAGCCGAGCCATGAAATTAACAAGCATACGCCCGCCCAGGATTTATCCTACCTGTTTTCTCTTCAATAACAGCTTCAGCCCTTCAGCTCAGCAAATCTGCTCCTCTCATTCTTTGTTCAGACTCAAGAGCTCCTCCTCAGCACCATAGCCATAGTCCTCGATGATCGTACTCACTTTCACCTCAGTCAACGCCTTCATCTCCTTTCCCCTTCTTGTTCCTGAAAAATGCAAAAATCTGAGAAGCAAAAAGCTTCAAAAGGAATAAAAAATTAAATAAATACCTTATGGGGTTTGCAGGGTAATTCCCACCACTGTTCACCTCTGCCATCAATTAAACCTCCACCTTGGAGGGACATTGCGTTGACTCTGTAAAAACGAAAAGAAAATGCAAAGCAAAACCAAACCTAAAGCAATAATTTTGTTGAATTTTGGAGGTGGGTTTTGATGAACTTTTTGCTGCCGATTAAATAACACCATGAACGCGAAACGCACCTGAATTGCAAGAGGAATTTTTTACCGGAAGTCTTGACAAGATTTCTTCGATGATTTCTTCGGGAGAGTGGGAATTTGTTCGGTTTTTAGGGTTTTGATCTCCATTTCTGGCGTTGTGGTTAAGAAAAATTGGATCTTTGGGAGTTTTGGGGTTGAGATCTTGACAAACTTAAAAAGTATTTTGTTTCATTCGACTTATTTCTTTACAATTAATTGATAAACCCCATCATCATTCAAGCAATAATTATAATGAATGGTGCTTTGCTGAGAGCATTTGGACAGAGGAGAGAGAATTAACCAAGAAAACAGACGGAGAGAGAAGTAATTATATTGATTGGAGTCTGCATCTGCATAAGAGGGGGACCCACGGTATTAGTGTTGTTGGATTTCGATTGGTTGTTAGGGAGGTGGGATTGAAACGATGTCGTTTCGTTTTTAAGTTTCGGTTGAATAGCTGAGGAAAATATTGTTAATTAAAAAAATGATTGAATTACGACGACCAAACGTTCCTGTTCATAAGGTAATACGTGCTTATAGATATATTAGGTATTTATATATTGCAAATACTCAATTCCTTGGCCACAAGTTGCAGTGACAATCATTTGACAATGGAATTATTCTTACTATTCTCCATTGTGTGTGTGTGTGTATATCAGCCTCAACATAACAACTTCAAAACTGACTTCCATAGGCACATTCCGCGCAAACATCACACTCCATCTACCCCAACTTTTTTGATCATAACAAACTACAATTCAATCTTTTCATAACCTTCCCAAGTCAAAAAGTTTAGAAGAAAATCAGCTAAAACTTCAAGTCCCGGGCGCACGCCAGCCTCTACCCCGCCACGACCCCCGTCGCCAGAGAATGATTGATTAGGTCTTCGTGTCTGGTCGGAGCTCTCTCTGTCATCTCTCCGCCAACAAGGCCCTGGACCACTGGTCCACTGTTTATTGGACCTCCAATCTTCATTCCTAACATTCCGAGACTGCCAGAAAGGGTTGCCTACTGGCCTAGGTCCATAATTTGATATTATTCGTGAGCTCGTACTCGCCCTTTGATTTGATATACGAAAATCTTCAATGCGTCCATAGTCTCCCCTTCTAAAAGATCCAGGTTTGCTTACATCACGCTTGGGGAAATTGTTCCAGCTTTCTACTTGATGGGCTCTCGATGATTTGCCTCTACCTGAACTGAATCCAACACCGGCGCCTTTAGATATGATAGCGGGAGTAGGATTTTGTGAGCCACAATGCAGATTATTGTCCGTTTTCTTCGATCTTTGATTGTGAAACCTGCATGTCCTGATCTTTTAGTTTACAACAGTCTTGGAACAAAAGAATGAGCGACTCTTATGAACAAAAGAATGGCCCACATGTTCTGGGCCAATCATAACGATAAGTTGTGGTCGGGCGCTTTTGGGCGACTTATGGAGTCCCAAGACTCATAGGGAAAATGCTTGCATGACCAAGTGTTCAACACTAGATGAAGTGACGGCTTGATCTGGACACTTTGGCGTACAAACACTTGATCCATGCTAACATTTTCTGAATCATAGGTCATAAGACAATTGTAACCGTCTATTTAAGTGGATCCCATGTGGGTCCCACCACATGGACGACTCTAATGATCACAGAACACGGAATCGGACTCATGAGACATCAGAAGTATACCCCACAAGAAAAGAGTTATCGAAATTTAAAGAGACAAAAACCTGTTAGAGGGCATTGAGCTACTCCCATGGTTTTCATGCCAAAGGATGGTCTCAACAATATCCTCTTTGTCTACGGTCTTCAAAACACAAGACGTTTATGAAGAAAAATTGAGCATATAAACTTACAGTATATAGAGAATCTAGGTTACTCTCTAGAGTTGCTCCTGGATACAATCTGTTACCTTTTCGGGAATATTTACCCCTTCCAAAAGGCGAGGACCATGATGAGCAGCTTGATTTATCTCATAAAACAAACATCTGACCATCGAGGACATATAACATGAGACGAGAATAAAGAGAAAAGCATATGAACTTCAATTAAATATATTATTAGTTTGCTTACAAGTTATTTCTCGCACATTCCACTTTTTCATCATCGTCTTCAGTAAGGTCCTTGGGAATCAGATGTATAGTACCTTGGATTCCCTCACTGAAAAAAAATAGTTATAGGCGGTTAAATCAAAGATGGATTCAAATTTTAGAATGTTTGAAGCAAAAGTTAACCTTACATAGCATTATCCATCTTTATTGCGCCCTTAACCTTCTCTGATGCAACTCTGTTTCTGCAGCACAAAACTTTTTCTTGTTCCCGTTTGCCTGAGAATCGCATAAATAATCGATCTAGAGTCTGTGAATTCCTGTTTTTCTCATAATCCTACGTGTTATTAAGAAAAAAAAAATTGGATCAAATTTAGGGAATATAGGAAACCAGAAAAGGGATTTAATGCGTTCTCAAGTGCAACAAATGAGTACTTGATCAAAATTATTATCACACCTTCAATGTGTTTTCAAGTTTCTTCGTCTCCGTAAGAAGACGCTCTTCCTCTATAAAAGGGAGTTTGCAAATCCCCTTTCACAAGAAAAAAATACATCTCATTATCAAAAAAATCTCGAAAAGTTAATAAATAAATTTAAGTCGCTCAAAAATCTAGTGATACCTGCCACATAAATCTTTTACCGTCTATGTCCGTCTCAAAATCTGAACATCAGGAGAAGTTATTAAAAGCGTTAAGATTGTCGAATTTTATCTTAAGAACGTATCTTAAAAACAACTCACCTGTGGGATAAAAGTCAATAATATTTGACTTCTCGTCAACCATAAGCGCTCTGAATGCTTTTGGGAGTGCATGAGAACTGTAAACATACAGACATTTCCAAATATCAAAATCACATTTCTTTTAGGGTGTGTTTATAGATTAATGGGTTTGAATTTGAGGAGTGATTTCTAAATGACTTCCACCACAACGATTAAAAAGTAGTTCGAAATAAGTTCCAAGGTATTGTAACTCGAAATGAACTTGAAATCCATGGCTTTCAAATCCTTCAATCCAAACACATACTTATAAAAGAGATTTAGTAAAACGTGGAAGAAATTAAATTTACCTTCTCGGAGGAAGGACTCCCATTAGCTGATCAAATGGTTTAAAAGGCAAACCTTTCTGAAACTTCATATTCAATTGGGAGAGTCCTTTCAAGTCTGATGCTGGTGGACCATAATGATACGGATAAAACCTACCGTATTGGCAAAAATGTCAAAGATTTGTTTCTTTATTATTAAAAATCACAAAAAACGAACCAAGCAAAATAAGATAATACCAGGTCCAAGAAGGAACTCCAGAAAAATAGTATAGAAGAACCCATTGGAGCCCCTCACCGTATTTCATGACCTAAAAAGTCAATAGTAACCTTACACATGTATGTGAGACATAATACTAGAAAATTAGGAAACAAATAGAAAATAACAAACCAGTGATTTTCTTATTGTTTCAATCTCGTCTGGACTTTGAGCAGAAAATTTTTCTTTGTAGAATCGTTCCTTCCAGCCTGCTATCCCGAATTTTACCTATAAAGAGAGTAGGCAAACTAATGCATCGAACTTGCACTATCATGGAACAATAAAAATGCCATCTTTTGAGTACAGTACTAAAAAAGATACAATTACAGACTTTATCTGTCCTAACACCACCATTTTTGAACAAATCCGATTGCTGTTGGATGTGATCTTTTAGCTTCTGTTTCAGCTCTTTTGTGTTAGTTAAAACCTGTAATAAAATTAAATAACCATAATTTTCATGTACAAAAATGAGACACAAATTCATTTGCTAAATGATGCATCATTAAGATCGACAATCTAAAGGAGGACGAGGAAGGAGCATTGGGACACTAGAAGAAATGTTATGGAACTTCAAGAACTTTACAAAGGAAGTAATAATATATTAATAGCATATGAAAAGAAAAGGAAATATCTAATTTAATAGCACAGAAATAAATTTTTACAAAAATGTGTTGCTCGTGGAAGTTTGAAATGTGAACGAAGCAAATATTATTATTTAGTTCAAAAAGATATAATCCTACTTGATCAACGCTGACAACATCTGAAGAAGCAACAACATCTGGTGATCTTCCACCATCGAGGTCGTCTTCGTTCTCATATTCTTTCTGGATTAAGAAAAATCTCGTTTTAAGTACAAAACACAGCAGAAATAAGGAGAATTTTGATAATTAGGATTGTCAAACTAACAGCATCCTTGTATTTGGATAGAGTCCGCTTCAATAATCTCTCTCTCTGTTGAGTTCTTTTATTGAATATCCGATCCTCGTATTGGCCTACAGCAAGAATGAATTTCTCCACTCTTTTCAACTTGATGTAAGCACCTTTTTTATTGTCGACCTATTTCAAGTGCCATGATAAGTATAAAATAGTACAAAAGGGAAAATTGCAAAATTGGTCTAATAGGACAGGTCCCTTTCTATTTTCGCCCCATAGCAAAATTAGTGATACAACATATTCTTTTTGCATTTTTAGTGGAAGTCGTAAAAATTAAAAATGAAAGGGAATCGTTAGTTTGGTCATTTGACTCGCACGTGACCATAGCATAATTTGCATAATTTATTCAGTTTATCCTCGACCCCAGCGGCGTGTGTATGCCATGCTTGAAATTCCATCCGTTTTCTAATGAATGTGACAAAAATTGCAAACAAACAAAAAAAAACCACAAGGGACAATTTCTATAACTTTGGGAACAATGAGACTAGATTTCGAATAAGCGATATTCTGTGGAATCCAAAATTGTAATTTTCCCTAATAATTATTTTTCGAAGATCATAGCACTTACCTTCTGCATGTCGACCAAATAACCTCCCAAATTTCCGAACTCTTTTTTATAAACATGCAACAGTAGATCTATACAGTCCTGGTGATTAACATAGAAAGATTATTCCTGTCTTTTCATGAAATTTAGCTTATTATGTAATACTAGGAAATTTCACTAGAAACGAAGGGAAAACCTCGTGGATTTCAAGTGTCGGCATATGGGGAAGAAAGTCATTCCCGGCAAAGAAACATATAAAGATGAAATCATCAATAAGCCTCTCCAGATCATCTTCAAATTTCTGAGAACTACTGATTTCCATATCCAAAGCCAAATATTCTCTTAATATCCATACATTGAGAAACTGCAAAAACACCAAAAACTTACATCAATGACTTAAAAATAAATAAATCTTACACCATCTCGAATCTATAGTGAGTTAAATTTTTTGTAATTACCTGATAAGCTTGCTTTTGTTTCACAGTCAAACCAGCCACATCGCAAGAAACCAAACTTTCCACTTGAGTAACGGACTCAACTTCTGATTTCTTCCATGGATGCTACTCAGAGAAAAATAAACACGAGGGGCATTAGCGTGCAATTTTTCAGATTATAGACTAAACCAAAAAATTCTAATTGGATTGATAAAAAGTGAGATGGAAGATCTTGTGAATGCCGTTTCAGAACCAACTCAATACCTTCTTAAACCATCCCCTTGACTTCATGGAACGCGTCTCGGCTTTATGTAAACTATTCTTTAAAGATGATGTATGAGCAAATTGATTGCTCGGGGATAGGACCTCCTGTTAAAAGACCCCGTTAGCTTAAGAAATACATTGATCGACAAAATATGGATAAAAATGTAACCACTCCAATCATAAGGCTTAAAGCCTGTATGGCTTGTTATGCAATCAACATTAATATTAGGGAAATAAAAAAGCAATTTAACCTTGAAACATTGTAGCTCGATAAAATAATACTATATGAGTCACGCCCCAGGCGGGGCCCGAAAGCGAGACCAGACATAATCAACCCCGCTAGCAACTACTTAGCACTTATATGAAAATGATTAACAGAAGTTACTAGAAGAGTCAATTAAAGCCGCTTAATTATAACCACTCTAAATTACCCGCGCCACCACAAACAATGGGGTATATCACTGCAGGTGAAGGCATGCAATACGATCCCGTACAAACGGATACTGTCGGGCTAAATCATATCAAATTGGATAATTTGCTACTAACAGATAACAAAAAAGTCATAGAAACAAACCTCTCTCAGAATCGAAAAATGGACTTCATGACTGGCCAACGCAAGCATAATCAGATCCGCATCCTGCATTAAAAATAAATTGATTTAAAAAATAGGCAAAGCAATTAAAGTAAATAAAACGTTTATAGATTCAATTATAAAAGAAGCATCATTTAGGAGATCGCTTACCAGGCCATATAGACAATGCCTAGTATTCGGTCATATCCAGGCGACGAACGTTGACTCCGAATAAAAGACATTATCTTATGTTCCCCCTCACCAGGAACATTACCATCCGACAGAATTACCTGAAGACAAACACAATGTTACACATTTTCAAAATTCAGGAACATATATAAGAAAATTGATACATATAATACAACCTTAATGTTTGTCCAGGCTGGATTCTCAGACATCCTCAGCCTGATGTAACTTTGAAGTTTCTCTGAGAGCATGAACATAAATTCCGTTCCAGGTGTAATCACATTCGAATCCGCAACTTGTGATTCTTCTTTTGCCAAAAGAGTTTTCCCTTCTTTTTCAAATTGTTTTCTCAATTTTTCCTCCATTTCCTCCTGGAAATCAAAATAGAATATCCAATCAATTATGTTTTTTGGCCTAAACCACGTGTATCCTTAACCACGTTGGGTCAGGGCAATGAATATATATCCACGTTGGGTCAGGGCAATGAATATATATACGTGTATATATATATATATTAGATCAACGAAATTGACTTACGGCCATTTGATGGTCTTTGGCAGTCCGAAATCGTCTGGCCCTTTGCTGGTTCATCTTGGCCCGGGGAGCAACACCGTCTGGGGGTTTTGTTACGCAACAATTTACATTTAATTGATTTAATCATGATCATTTATATATAATTATTTTTTTGTTTCACAAACACAAGACAAGAAAATGAAGAAAAGAACAAACAGATATATATATATATATATATAGTTTACCGATTGCCATGTATAGAAGCTTCCTTGGTCTGACTATACTGAACAAGCGATCAATGTACTCATAAATACTGTTAAACACCTGATCAAAGGTTGTCGGGGTAAAAACCTGCTGAAACGAATTAATTAAGAAACGAACAATAAACCCTCCCATGTTACTACATGCATATTGCTAAAAAGAAGGAAGAAGAATCAAAGCTATACATATACATATATATATATGAAAGATGAATATATACATTATTATCGTCATCAGGATGAAAACAAGGATGTATGATTCCATTCATGTCCAGATATAAATTATCAAACTCCACCCCATTTGGGTTTGGCAAAGTACAATCCACCAGCTTATAATCTCCTTTGTCTTCATCAACGGCGTCCGATACTATTTTAGGATACTTTTTAACCAACCACCAGTAAAACGACGGCACTCCCATTAATTGTTTCTTCTTCTCTTCTTTTTACTCTCTTCTCTGTCTTATTTTGCGATGATTCTCTCTATATATATATGTGTGTATGTATATATATAAAGCAGTGGCTCTTTTAACAATGACTGAGTTTAGAAAAGTATCTCAGAAATGAATGATTAAAACTCGAGTTCCAAACAGATGATGAACAGATTTGTATCTCAGTATCATGCACGGGGATTGAGGCTAGTATATATAAATATTTGTCTTTTCGTATACCAAGGATATATGGTGATGATAAAGAGAAGAAGGTGAAGATTTGCTCTACTCTTTTTAACCGCCATAAGAATTACTGCCATCTTCGAGGGGCGCTTTGCAATGATTGCACTTTAGAATTATGCCTCTTCGAGCTCCGGGTCAGGTGAAAATAAGCCCCGATCGGATGGGATGCTGTTTCCCATTTCTTGATTTATCACAAATTTTTTTCATCGAAAATGCATATATTTGATATCTCCCAAAAATATCCCGAAGAAATACTACACACAATTTCTCAAAAAAAAATCTCAAATTTCTTTGAAAAATGGACATTTCTCTCAAAAGTTAGAATTTTACTATTCATGATTAGACAGTTCACCCAATAATTAAAAGTACTTTATCCGCCAATATCTTGATATAATCATCAAAATAATTACATTTCTTTATTTGAAATGATGTAAGCTACGAAATAAGATCCCCTTTACATATTTTTGGATGCCTTAATCGATGGATTTAGCTTAAATATGTTAAATATTCTTACAAAAACAAAACTCATCCATACCAATTTCCCACAAAAAAAGATTTTTTCTTACAAAAAAAACATATCACATCACACTTAATCATTACACTTTTTTCTATCAAAAAAACTCATCCAAACACACTTCCTCTTTCATATCTCTATTTCCTTAAGAATAATTTCTCTTACTTTATCTATGAAAAATGAAAAATTGGAAATAGACGTCCATCCAATCAGGCCCTAAATGTTAGTTCCTATGGAATTGATTTCGCCCTCGATTTTATTTAATTTTCTTTTAAAGAAATTGAGTTATATTTAATTTTGATATGGCTTAAAATGTCGATACTCAATTTACTTAAATACCCCGCGATAAGGACATAACCCTATTCAGGATTATTATGGAGTGACTGGAGCCCCATCATAGAGAAGATGAGATGAATAGTGTAGGTTCCGCTCAACTTTGTTCGCAAAAAAAATAAAATACGTGGGACGAGTCTTTGCCTCATACACCTCGGGCCAAAGACCGGGGGAAGTTTAGGAGAGATGGGGAAAGCTAACAGCTATCGTCGGGGTGGGGAATGGGGATAGCTGGCTTCTTCACAAGCATATCTATAGGCTTGACCGAATTATATAATGACATATGCCTATCAATATCAATTGGACCTTGAAGACGACGCCATGTGTATGGAGTCATATTGAGCAATGTGCTCCTAAATCGGGCTACCCATTATCTGTTATTCAAGTAGGTTGCAAGTCGTTGGATGATATATGATAGTATCATTATTTATATCAGCATATACATATTCGATGATTCACATACGCTATTGAATCTCACCAAATTAGGTAACATGAAATAAACCTCTGAACAAGGTCGACTTAATTAATTCCACGTCCTAGAATAACCTATCAGTACCAATGGGGTCATTAGAAGATGACATCATGTGTATGAAGCTAGATTGAGCAACATGTTTCTAAACCTTAAAATGCATCTAGATCCTCTTTTGCAAATAATGTTGCATTTTCTATTGCATTTATTTTTATATATGAAAAGTCTATAAAATTTAAATAACTTATGTATTTAAGAAAAATATTTATATACTTGTCATATATAGAATAAATACAATAGGAGATGCAATATTATTTTGCAATAGAGGATCTTGTGCGTCTTAAAATACAACCACATTTATTTCTTTTAGATGCACTTTATTGATAGCAATATGCAGCTCAAACTTCAAATGAATAACAGTCTATGAATTTAAACAGGGGTGTTAATGGAGCAGTTTCCTTTTTCTTTTCTTTTTTGGCTAGTTTAAAATCAAAATGCCAAGTGCAATTTTTCGGTAGGGAAATTTCGAATTGTCATTTTGAAACCAAAATCAATGGTATGGTTTTGAGCAGTTTGGGGCAATCTAGTAATTTGCGATTTTTATCTTAAGAAAAATGAGTCAAACAAAACTAAAAATACATATTTCAAGATATTATAGCATAAAAATTGTAATCTTTTTAACATTGTCTAACTAAGCCTAATAATATATTTCACATATATAAAAACTACGCTTAGAAAAAAAGTATTTATCCAAAAAACTACATAACATAATAAAAAATTTATAATATAAAAAATTTAAAATATTGGGCAAAATCGCCCTACTAAACGATCCATATATAATAATGAAATAGCCTACAAAACTTAAACAAAAACACTACAAAATTGTCTATATAAATCGTCAAATAACATAGTCAAATTGCCTGCAAGGCAAGCTTAAAAAAGTACACATTCTTTGATACTTAAAATAAATTAACTAACAAAACAACTTATTAATACATTAAAAGTTTAGCTACTTAATAATTTTTTTTTCACACAACTCCAATACTGGAGTGCATTGAAGATACAAATGGCTTGGTTTTAATTGGGTTTTTTTCTTCCTCACGTCGATTAAATGAAAGAAAAATAAATAAATAATTTACACTGTCAATTTAAGATGAATGCTTCTTCTTTCGCTTTAGTTAAGTAAGATGTCATCTTTAGGAGCTCTACGGATGATATTTGGTGGCTCCAGAATTTCAACTTTCGGAGTCTATCCATCACACAAAATGTATTAACACAATAAAATATATATATATTTTGATGGACCACACAAATATTTTAATACTGTTTGTGGCTGATATTTCTCGGGAGTTGGACTCTCGGGAACTACCAAGTATCACCCGAGCACTACCATACATACAGTAGGACTCTTGGGCTCTATCATACACAACGATATATGATTATATATGAATTTAGTCTTGATACTTTTTAAAAATAACTTGTACCGCCTATGTTTTTTTAACCTTTACAAGATTTGCTTAGATTTTTTTTTATATCCGAATGACCACTGCTGAAGAAAGCATTAGATTCTGCAAATCTATCAAAGTTGAAATCCAAACTATAAAGTACTAATCCCTGTATCTTTTTGGTGGTCCTCTTGATAACCTAATATGGGAGTTAAAAAAGATAATTGACCGTTGACCTCATTTTGTGTCGTCTTTTTATTAATTTATTTACTATTTATTTCTATCATATGCAATGTTTCTTTTGTCATGCATTATCTTAACAAAATAAAACAATCGCTTTCATGATGCTGAATTGCCGATAAGTCTCCATTTCTTGGCTCCAATATGCAATTTGCTAAAAGCCATTAATCCCATTAAAATTGCATTTCTAATCTCATTACGTGAGAAGTGGAACACTTTGATTTGAACTTTATGACAGTTTTTTTTTTTTTTTTCATATTTGAATGACAGTTTTTCTTAACATAATTGACCGCATGAGTGTTAAGTGATGATAAATTACACTGATATGACGGAAAAAATCATAAGAAAGACACAAGCGATTTCAATGAGAAAAATGCATGTCACATAGAGGGATATTTTTTAAGGTAAAATGCTCTTCTGAAACTCTCATGTCTTTTACATTAAATTCTTCACTAATGATTACATGACACGGCTTCTTTAAAAACTATAAGGGTTGAACCAAAACCTTCTAAATTATTTAACTATATGAGAATAATTTTTTTAATTACATGACTGTACTAATGAAGTTGATGCTTCAATCACAATGACGGCGTGCAGTTTTTCTCGACTTCCATAACAATTTTTAGCTAGTTGTAAAAGTTGTCAGTTAATTCTAATTTGTTAAATTTGATATTCATAACATATATTATGTAATTTATTCATAACTTGTGGCTAATAAATAAGATGTAGAAATCTAAACATTTCGTGGGGTGTCCATATGGATCACACACCATATTACATTAATTTTTGTTGAATTCCCACCGGAAGTTCAATGATTAATGTCCCTCCCAAAGTCCCAATTTACTAACCACACGGAAAATTTAATTTAGTCGAAATTTTGTTTGACTGAGTTCAAGTGTATATATATATATATATATATAGCAGTTAACACCGTGAATCAATTACATTCCCTCATGTGTAATTACAAGATAAATAAATGAAACTTGAATTTAACCACTCCAAAACGGGATTAGGGTTCCCCCACATTAAACACATTGTTATGTTTGTTCTTTGATTTTGGATGTAATAAAAATAACTTCTTTTCATTGAAAAACTTGGGGTATGTTTGGTTATGTTTTCAACTCATGTTTGATACAAAATCCCCACCAAACAATGTTTGACTCACACAATATTTGATTAAAAATACACTACTTTTTTGTCCAAAAAAAACATAATAATTATTTTTCATCTTTCTACACCTACTTTGTCCCTACACTCCTCTCTATGTGTTTTCTCTCTTCTCTCTCCTCTCTATCAGACAAAAGCTTCATGATTTGACTGTTACAGTAACTTTTGTTTCCTCTGAAAACAAAACCAAACATTATCTCACCAAAAAAACACATTCAAAAACTAACTCCCAAAATAAAACCAAATACAATCTCATCAAACACGCACATATCCCCATAAATTTCTCACCAATAATTCTCACCAAAATACCATCCCAAAACATAAGTAAACATAGCCTTGCATTTTGAAAAGAGGGTTTTTGATTATTATGATAAATTAAAATGTGGAAAGATGTGATAAGGGAATGACGTGGTTGCAGGAGTTCCTCGTTAGAAGATGCTCAAACTGAGTTATAAACTGACAAGTTTTACCTCACTGACATGAAAGTTTGATTAAAGTATTACCAAAACAATTGTAACATGGATCTAGTTCATTTTGGAAAAGTATCAAGTGACGTGTACCCGGGGGCGGATCTACCTTAGGCCCGGGGCAGTGCCCCCACTGAATATATATATATATATATATATATATATTTTTTAATATATAAATATTTTTAAATTTTAATTTATAATTACATTAGTGCCCCACTCAAATTATTAAATGCCCCCTCAATTTTACAAAATTATTTTTTTATCTTACAAAAATTTTTGTATTTGAATTTCGTCTCCCTCAAGATCGAAAAATATTACGTTTTCCCCCTTTACTTTGAGTTTGCCACCCCAAAATCCAAAATCCTGGCTATAACAAAAGAGGTATAAAAGTATAAATTATGTCAAAAGTTGTAATTGAACCTAATTCTTTATTATATTTTCCTCCATAAATATAGCATACCGTACCGCGAGGGGCTAAAGTGGAATGTATCTGACATAAAACACGACAAACCAACTCTCCTTGATATTTCTATCAAAAAAAAAAAAAAAAACTCTCCTTGATATGATGCTTAGTAAGAATTTTAAAGTGAATAGATAATGATCCCTATAATCTGACTATGTTAATATTTATATAGATTCCTATTGGGTCTTGGGCCTCAGGATTCTTTAAACCTTTAATTTAGTCAATATGGCTAATAAGTCGAGCCTAATAATTCATACTCATTTATAATAAGTCCAAACATAGATTTAACAAAAAAAAAAAAAGGTCCATACATAGATAGTATTTAGGATTAAAATGTCCAAAGTTTCAAAATAAATAAACTAAAATGTCCAAATTTTCATTGATCAAAATGATGCCATATCATACGCATTCAACAACTCATAGGTCACAAGAAGTTTGAGAACCTATGGTTGAGCTCATGGCCCTTTGTCGGCAGGCACCTCACTTTTCCATCCTTGCTTTTATGTAATATTATCAAATACTAACAACCTCTTCATTCACTTGCGCTCATTCAAGTTCATAGAGATGAAGTGTTGAGTGATAGAAGAACGTTGAACGTGAGATTAAACATATAAATAAAATATAATTTACTTGGTTCTACAAATAACGCCTACTTCACACGATAGATATTTTATTGACATTTTTATTCACAAACTACAATCGTACGAATCTATTTATTTACAATAAAAGTTTATAGTTACAAAAGGCTGTGTAATTACCAAAATACCCCCAAAATGGACACTTTATATGAATTGTATGCATGCATTTGACTTATTTACATATGTGGTATGATAAATATGTTGGATATTTGGATATGAAAAGTGTGTTGGACGCGACTTTTGTATAAGAAATTCGAACATCATAAGTATCCGGAATACGAGATATTATTGGATAATATTAATCTACGTTTCGAGTAGATAAACTTAGCATTTTGATTTTCTCAAATCGAATTTGAAACGAATGAGAGATTAAATGTTAAAGTGAGGTGTTTGAAGTGGGTTATCCCACATAGGAAATTGATCAAAGTTGTAATTAGTTTATATATAATTAACTTGAAGTAAAAGATTGGCCATTTGGGTCATAATATCTTTGTGGGTTTTGTGAGGGGACGGACCTAACCATGGTTTGGTTTACCATGCGCTCCGCCACCTCCCATCCGGGCCTGGGCTTGGACTTGCAAGCTAATTAATTTTTTGGACAAAATTAATTCCACAAAAATTGATCCATTAAGAATTTATCCAAAAACTGAAAATCTGATTCGTTAAATTGAGATTGAACAACGCTGGCCATGTGTGTTCACTTTTGAATTGGCCCTCTAGAAGGCTTCATGTTCGAACGTGAAGATGCTCATGTTCGAATGTTGGGTTTTAACGTTCGAACGTTGACACCTTCTAGAAGAATATCTGAAACGCTTGGAACGTTTCAGCTGCATTAACAGTTGAAAGAGGTTGGGACCTCACGTTCGAACGTGAGCGGCAATTTCAGACTGTTAATTTAATTCTCGTGCTTAATGTGTCGGATTTCTTTGCCTATAAATAGACCTCCTCCAGCAGATGGAAAAACACACCAAAAAGCACTTCTCAGCTTTTTTCTCTCACTCTCATTCTCTCTAAAGTTCTAAAGTAGCAAAAGTTCGTTCCGTTTTGAAATTTGAAGTGATTTTGAATTCATAACGTATATATCGTTGCATTTTGGGACGCTTGTTGCAGTAACTCATACCACCTAAGCGGGACAATTTAGCGTTAAGGATAGAGAGTTTTCTCTCGCCTCGATATAATCATCAAATTGTTTGTTAAAATTTGATACGTTTGTGAAGTTTTGTCCAACAAAATAAAATAAAATATCAAATTAAAGTAAAAAGATTTGGGCCATTTACAAAATCAAGTATAACTACTATATATTTTTATAAATTTATTCAACATCAACCATCTTCTGGTTCCACGTCAAAAAAGTTTATTGAATCAAAAATTCCTAAAGTAATTTTGCAAATGGAAATAGGTGGACCAATTTTTACCCTTGATTCACGGGTGTTTCTTTGAGGTAGAAAGAACGAAATTAGAGGGGACATAAGGTCTTTCTCCCCGTTACGTTTGGTATTTCGGAAGAGAATCAAAATGTCGGCTAGAAAATTAAAGTGGCGAGTTTATCAAATTACCGCTCTATCGGTCCCATAAGAATGTCCGATTTTATTTTCATTTTGTCCCAAGATATATTTTTATTAGTCAATATATGTGCTCAATAGATAAAAATGAGTCACTTTTTTGTCATAAAGTGGTACGCAAGAAACACCCCCCCCCCCCCTCCGCTTCAATTTTTTCATTTTTTAGTTTTCAAGTATAAACTTTTAAAAATTTGTACTTTCGTCCCGCCTAAAAAGTAACAAAAAACAAAATTAATTCACATTCTTAACTCACAAACTTGCCTAAACCGGCCACATAGTAGAACAATTGACTCAATTGAATATTCCAGTAAACTATATAATCAAAATTTTAAGGTAGAATTCTTATTATAATTTTATATTTTCTCATCACCATGATTTGTTCAAATCCCATCAACCATTTCTCGTCTCTTCTATATGATAAGTATTTTTTCATTTTTGCTTTATCTTTTTATAGTCAATTTCCACGAAATTGGACATTATTGATGAAATGTAATGATGATTGCATTTTTTATTTGAAACGTTAAAATTGATATTAGTCAGATCATACTTTTTAGACTTTTTATATTTTGTTTTATTTAATATTAGGACAATTTTCTATTTTAGTTTTAAAACTATATTTTATTTGATTAGTTATGAAAAATGAATTAAATATTTATTTTTATGTGGTTTGGTAATTGCTTAATTCCACGGGAGAGAATAAAAGAATTGTATTATTAATAAAAGAGATACAGAGTACAAAATATGTTAAAAGTTCTTACTAAACCTAATCTCTAATTTTTCTGCATACATATAACGTACTGTACCACGGGGCCCCCTCCATGCAATCTTTAGGCTACCAAGCAAACGAAACGCATATATATAACAACAATCTCGCCCCCTTATTTATAATTTCTGGCTCCGTCCTTGGTTGTAGGTTCAATTAACTCTGCCGTATGAGGTTGGTATTGGTGACCGATATGTAAGTACCTCTATATCTGACTTTTGATTACGAAAAACATGCCCTGTCTTGTAGTAAGTGACCCTATCCAAATTTTTTATGACAAAAAAAAAAGATATACTTTTATTCATGTGTCTCCCTTTAATACCCATCTGTTTGTTCTTAATGACGGGAAAAAGTAGATTTTTCTTTCATAATATAATAATTAGGAAAAATTACACACAGATCCCTCACTTATTGTGTAATGACAAAAACTTCCCATCACTTATAGAAAATTATTAACACACCCCCCCATGGGGTCTATTTATAAGGTTTAAAGCGGTTGAAATGTTACACACAAAGGACGTAATTGTAAGAAATTTTTAACATGAGGGAGTGTATTGGTAATTTTCAATAAATAAGACGGAGTTTTTGTAATTACACAATAAATGAGGGGGTCTGTGTGCAATTTTCTCTAATAATTATATAATAATAGAAAAAAGCTAATTTGCTGGCCAATAATAATTTTGTCTCTTATTCAAAATGTAACTACATTTGAATCGTGTAAAGAGTTATCACCCGATTCTGAGGGCAATGGTGGAACTATAGTGGATTCGGGCTCGACTTTTACTTATATGAATCCTGAAGTGTTTGATACTGTAGCAGCTGCATATTCTGAGCAAGTGAAATAATATGACAGGACTAAGGATGTGGAGTCTTTGACAGGATTAAGGCCCTGTTTTGATGTTAAGGGCCCGGAGGGATTTGAAATGCCGGAGATGAAGCTGCATTTTAAGGAGGCCGCCGAAATGGCGTTACAGTTGGAAAATTATTTCTTGGGAAAATTACTAAAAAACCCTTAAAATAAACGTTTATATCCAAAAAATCCATGATAATATTTGTCAATTCAAAAAATCCATTCCATCAACTTTTCATTCCAAAAAACTCAATATTTAGGGTTAACAAATTTATGAATTTAATTGTCCTTAACCTTCTAGATTAAAAATTAATCTATTGTTGTTATGCAATAAAATTCATTTATTTAAAAATTTTGTATTGATAATTGATACTAATTATCATTTAATTTTAAATTTTCAGATTTTTAATCTTTTTAAAAAATTTAAAACATATATTTATAGATAATTACCATATTAAAATCAAAAATAAATTATATACAAATATTTAAAAAAATTAATAGTACAAAAGAAAATCCGTATTTTATGATTCATCAATTTGAAAGAATCAAAACAAAACGATACATTAAGAAAAAATAATTGATCAATTATTAACTTAATAAATGAAGGGGTACTTTAATCCAAAAAATTGTTAATCCTGACTTTTGGGGTTTTCGGAATGAAAAGTTTGTAGAATGGGTTTTTAAGATTGAAAAATATTTTCATGGATTTTTTGGATATGAAAATTATTTTAGGGGGTTTTGAGTAATTTTCCCTTATTTCTTTGTTGTTAGAGATGATAAGAAGTTGGTTGTTTGTTTGACAATGGTGACGGATAACACGTTGTTCGGGCCGGAGCTGGTAAGCGGGCCATCGATCATTTTGTGTAATTTCTTCATGCAAATATTGACGTCGAGTATGATCTGAGGAACGAGAGGTTTGGATTCGGGCGAAGGATTTGCTCATGAGAAAACGAGGATGTTTAGAAACTAGATGAAAGGTTACTTTAGTTGAAGTTTTAGAAGTTTATGAAAAGTGTAGTTTTTATGATATAAGGTGCTTCATATACACTTTTGGTGATATTATTGGAGAAATAGTGTCATGATCGACGTTCTATTCGTGTTCCGAAATTGTATATTAGATATAACACGAAAAATTCTAACATAAATCAGATGATAGAAGTCGCATTTCAAAATCATACCACGAGAAATTCTAGCCCGAAACAAATTCTGATCTCGCAGGTATAATTCTGAACAGTGTCCCCCCTCCCCCCCTCAAATTTTTAAAAATCTCGCTTAGGCCTATAAAATTTGCAATTTCGCCCCCTCTCAAAATTTTAAAATTGTCACTTCTACCTATAAGGTTATAACATTTGCAATTTTGCCCCCCCCCCCCAAAATTTTAAAATTGTCACTTCTACCTACAAGGATATAACATTTGTAAATTTGCCCCCCTAAAAAATGACAAGAATAACCCCCTCTATTACTCAAAAGTACTTAGAATGTCATTTGACTTTTTCAATCCAATACCAATTCTCAAATTTTCACTTTCTCCCTCCTTCATCACACATTTTTACAACTCAAACAAAGAGGATAACAGAAATCTTAGGTTTATGAATAGGGTAATTCTAGTTTCTTATTATATTTTCCTCCACAAATATAGTGTACCGTACCGTGGGGGGCACCCCCCCTAAATCCTTCATCTATCTAGCAAAAAAAAAATGTATAACTATATCACAATATATAATCTCGCCCCCCCCCCCCCCCCCCCCCGGACAAAATTCCTGGTTCCGCCCCTGATTCTGAATGATTACTCCAATAAGTACACATCCCATGCAAAAATCAATCTAGACGAGAGAAAGAGGAGATGTTCAGAAACTAGATGAAAGGTTCCCTTTTTTTAACTTTTAGGAGTTTATAAAAGTTCAGTTTTTCTGTGACATTAGGTATTTCGTTTACTTTTTTGGTGATTTTACTGGAGAAATAATGTCATAATAAACAGTCTTCAAGTTTTGAAGTCATACCTCGGAACTGTAACACTATAACACGAGAAATTCTAGCCCGAATCAAACTTATCAAAGTTGTGTGTCAATCATTTGACAATGGAATTATCTTACCATTCTAGATTGTATACATATATCAGTCTCAACATAACAACTTAAGAAAATGACCTCTATAGGCACATTCTGTGCAAATATCACAATTCCATCTCCCGCAACTTTCTTGATCATAATAAACTATAATTCAATCTTTTCTTAACCTCCCAAGTCAAAAAGGTTAAAAACAAGATCAGCTAAAACTTCAAGTCCCGGGCGCTCGCCAGCCTCTCCCCCGGCCACGACCACCGTCGCCAGAGAATGATTGATTAGGTCTTCGTGTCTGGTCAGGGCTCTCTGCGCCGTCTCTCCGCCAACATGACCCTGGACCATTGGTCCACCTTTGGTTGGACCTCCAATCTTCATTCCTAGCATCCGGAGACGACCAAAAAGGGTTGCCTACCGGCCTAGGTCCATAATTTGATATTGTTTGTGAGCTCGGGCTCATGCTCGGGCCCGACATACGAAGATCTTCAGTGCGTCCGTAGCCGCCCCTTCTAAAAGATCCAGGTTTGCTCACATCACGCTTGGGAAAATTGTTCCCTCTTTCTAACTGACAGGCTGTCGATGACTTGCCTCTACCTGAACTGAATCCAACCCCGGCGCCTTTAGATATGATAGCGGGAGTAGGATTTTGTGAGCCATAATGCAGATTATTGTCCGGTTCCTTCGATCTTTGATTGTGAAACCTGCATGTTTGATCTTTTAGTTTACAACAGTCATAGAACAAAAGAATGGGCGACTCTTATGAAATCCCGATACCACATAACGATAAGTTGTGGTCGGGCCCTTTTGGGTGACTAATGGAGAGTCCCAAGACTCATAGGGAAAATGTTTGCATGGACCAAGTGTTCAGCACTAGATGAAGCGACAGCATGATCTGGACACTTTAGTGCATAAACACCCAGTCCATGCCAACATTTTCTGAATCATAGGTCATAAGACAATTGTAACTGTCTATTTAAGTGGATCCCGTGTGTTGTTCCACCACATGGACGACTATGATGATCACAGAACACGGAATCGGACTCACGAGACATCACAAGTATACCCCACAAGAAAAGAGTTTACGAAATTTAAAGAGACAAAAACCTGTTAGCGGGAATTGATCTATTCCCATGGTTTTCATGCCAAAGAATGGTCTCAACAATATCCTCTTTGTCTACGGTCTTCAAAACACAAGACGTTTATGAAGAAAAATTGAGCATATGAATTTACAGTATATAGAGAATCTAGGTTAGTTGATCATGGATACAATTTGTTACCTTTTCGGGAATATTTACCCCTTCCAAAAGGCGAGGACCGTGATGAGCAGCTTGATTTATCTCATAAAACAAACATCTGACCATCGAGGACATATAACATGAGACGAGAATAAAGAAAAAAGCATATGAACTTCAATTAAACATATTATTTGTTTGCTCACAAGTTATTTCTCTCACATTCCACTTTTTCATCATCGTCTTCAGTAAGGTCCTCGGGCATCAGATGTATAGTACCTTTGATTCCCTCACTGAAACAAAATTAGTTATAGGTGGTTCAACAAATGATGGATTCAAATTTTAGAATGCTTGAAGCAAAAATAAGCCGTACATAGTACTATCCATCTTTATTGCGCCCTTAACCTTCTCTGACGCCACTCTGTTTCTGCAGCACAAAACATTATCTTGTTCCCTTTTGCTTGAAAATCGCATAAATAACCAATCTAGAGTCTGCGAATTCCTGTCTTTCTCATAATCCTATATGTTATTAGGAAAAAGAAAATTGGATCAAATTTAGGGAACTTAGGAACCAGAAAAGGGTTCAATGCATTCTCAATTGCAACAAATGAGTACTTAATCAAAATTATTATCACACCTTCAATGTGTTTTCAAGTTTCTTCGTCTCCGTAAGAAGACGCTCTTCCTCTATAAAAGGAAGTTTGCAGATCCCCTTTCACGAGGAAAAAAAAATACATCTCATTATCAAAAAAATCTCAAAAGTGATTAAATAAATAAGTCATTCGAAAATCTGGTGATACCTGATACATAAATCGTTTACCGTCAATGTCCGTCTCAAAATCTGAACATCAGGAGAAGTTATTAAAAGCGTTAAGGTTGTCGCATTTTATCTTAAGAACGTATCTTTAACACAAGTCACCTGTGGGATAAAAGTCGATAATATTTGAATTCTCGTCAACCATAAGCTCTCTGAATGCTTTTGGGAGTGCATGAGAACTACATGCATACATTTCCAAATATCAGAATCACATTTCTTTTAGGGTGTGTTTAGATTAATGGATTTGAATTTGAGGAATGATTTAAAAGGATTTTAAAAGACTTCCACCACAACGATTAAAAAGTAGCTCGAAATAAGTTCCAAGGTATTCTAAATCTAATGTAACCTCAAATGAATTTGAAATCCATGGCTTTCAATTCCTTCAATCCAAACACATACTTACACAAAAGATCTAGTAAAACGCTTAATAAATTAAATTTACCTCCTCGGAGGAAGGACTCCCATTAGCTGATCAAACGGTTTAAAAGGCGAACCTTTCTGAAACTTCACATTCAATTGGGAGAGTCCTTTCAAGTCTGATGCGGGTGGACCATAGTGATAAGGATAAAACCTACCGTATAGGCAAAAATGTCAAAGATTTGTTCATTTATTATTAAAATCTCAAAAAGCGAACCAAGCGAAATAAGATAATACCAGGTCCAAGAAGGAACTCCAGAAAAATAGTATAGAAGAACCCATTGTAGCCCCTCACCGTATTTCATGACCTAAAAAGTCAATAGTAACCTTACACATGTATGTGAGACATAATACTAGAAAATTAGGAAACAAATAGAAAATAACAAACCAGTGATTTTCTTATTGTTTCAATCTCGTCTGGACTTTGAGCAGAAAATTTTTCTTTGTAGAACCGTTCCTTCCAGCCAGCTATCCCGAATTTTACCTATAAAGAAAGTAGGCAAACTAATGCATCAGATTTGCACTACCATGGAACGATAAAAATGCCATCTTATGAGTACAGTACTAAAAAGATACAATTACAGACTTTATCTGTTCCAACACCACCGTCTTTGAACAAATCCGATTGATGTTTGATGTGATCTTTCAGCTTCTGTTTCAGCTCTTTTGTGTTAGTTAAAACCTGTAATAAAATTAAATAACCATAATATTTCATGTCTAAATATGAGAAACAAATTCATTTGCTTAAGGAAGCATAATTAAGATCGACAATCTAAAGGAGGACGGGGAATGAGCATCGGGACACTAGAAGAAATGTTATGGAACTTCAAAGAACTTTACAAAGGAAGTAATAATATATTAATAGTATATGAAAAGAAAAGGAAATATCTAATTTAATAGCACAGAAATAAATTTTAAAAAAAAGTGTTGCTCATTGATGTTTTAAATGTAGACGAAGCAAAAAAGTTATTATTTAGTGCAAAAAGACATAATCCTACTTGATCAACGCTGCCAACATCTGAAGGAGCAACAATATCTGATGATATTCCACCATCAAGGTCGTTTTCGTTCTCATAATCTTTCTGGATTAAGAAAAATCTCGTTTTACAAAAGACAGCAGAAATAAGGAGAATTTAGATAGTTATGAATGTCAAACTAACAGCATCCTTATATATGGATAGAATCCGCCTCAACGATCTCTCTCTCTGTTGAGTTCTTTTCTGGAATATTTGGTCCTCGTATTGGCCTACAGCAAGAATGAACTTCTCCACTCTCTTTAACTTGATGTAGGCACCTTTCTTATCTTCGATCTATTTCAAGTACCATGATAAGATAAGTACAACGTAGTACAAAATCTCGAAGATCATAAAAATTACCTTTTGCATGTCAACCAAGTAACCTCCCAAATTACCGAATTCTTTCTTGTACACATGTATCAGCAGATCAATAGCTCCCTAGCGATTAACATGAAAAGATTATTCTTATCGTTTCATGAACTGATTGGCTTATAATGTAATAATTGAAAATTTTCATTAGAAACAAAGAACGAGAGAAACCTCGTGGATTTCAAGGGTAGGCATGTGGGGAAGAAAATCATTTCCAGCAAAGAAACAGATGAAGATGAGATCATCGATAAGCCTCTCAAGATCGTATTCAAACTTCTGAGAACTAGTAACTTCCAAATCCAAAGCTAAATATTCTCTCAATATCCATACATTTAGAAACTGCAAAAACACAAAAAATATTACATAATAAATAACTGAAAATAAAAATAAATAAATCATAGATCAGCTCAAATCTATCGTGAGGTAATGTACCTGATAAGCTTGTTTTTTATTCACAGGGAATACTGCTTCCTCGCACGAAACCAATTTTCCTGTTGGAGTAACGGACTTGACGCTTGGTTTCTGCAATGGATGGCATTCAGAGAAAAATAAACATGAGGGGCAATTAAAGCACAATATTTCAGATTATAGAAAAACGAAAAAAACTATAACTGGATCGAGAAGAAATGAGATAGAAGATTTTGTGAATGATGTTTATGAACCAATCCAATACCTCATTCAAGGAACATTTCTCAGCTTTATATATACTATTCTCTAAAGCGGATGCTCGACCAAGTTGACTGCTCGGAGTCGGAGATAGGACCTCCTGTTAACAATCAAAACCTCTCTACTCTAAAAAAATATTGATCAACAAAATCTAGATAAATATGTAAGCACTCCAATCATAAGGCTGAAAGCCTATATTAGGGAAACGACAAAGTATTTTAAGCTCGAAACAACGTGGTTTGACAGTTAAATGATACTACATGCGCGGTTACCCACGGGCCCACAGGGTGGACCCAATATAGCAAGACCATACAGAATCAACTTCACTAGCGACTTAATCATTGCTTTGCGAAAATGATTAGCTTAAGTTGCTAGAAGAGTCAGTTATAACAACTCTAAATTTCCCACCTCAAACAATGAGGGGTATCACCGCGGGTTAAGGCATGCAATATGATAGGTCCCACACTAACGGATACTATAGATCAGGCTAAATCATATTAAATTGGATAATTTTGCTACTGACAATTAACAACGAGAAGTCATAAAAATCAAACCTCTCTCAGAATCGAAAAATGGACTTCATGAGAGGCCAATGCAAGCATAATCAGATCAGCATCCTGCATTAAAATTAATTTTCAATAAATTTTGATTCAAACAATAGGCGAAGCAATTAAATTAATTTTAAAACTATTTTTGATTCATTATAAAAGAAGCATCATTTAGGAGATCTTTTACCAGGCCATACAGACAGTGCCTAGTATTGGGGTCATATCCCGGCGACGAACGTTGACTCCGAATAAAAGACATTATCTTGTGTTCCCCCTCACCAGGAACATTACCATCCGACAGAATTACCTGAAAACAAACACAATGTTACACATTTTCAAAATTCAGGAACATATATAAGAAAATTGATATATATATATATATATACAACCTTAATGTTTGTCCAGGCTGGATTCTCAGACATCCTCAGCCTAATGTAACTTTGAAGTTTCTCTGACAGCATGTACATAAATTCTGTTCCAGGTGTAATCACATTCGAATCAGAAACTTGTGATTCTTCTTTTGGCAAAAGGCTTTTACCTTGTTTTTCAAATTGTTTTCTCAATTTCTCCTCCATTTCCTCCTGGAAAACGAAGATTAAAATTAAAATAAAATATCCAATCAATTATTTTTTTTGGTCTAAACCACGTGTATCCTTAACCACATTGGGCCTATATATATATATATATATATATATATATATTAGATGAATGCAATTGACGTACGGCCATTTGATGGTCTTTAGCAGTCCGAAATCGTCTGGCCCTTTGCTGGTTCATCTTGGCCCGGGGAGCAACACCGTCTGGGGTTTTGTTTAATGATTAAATAAATTTCATCTATTTATTTGATTAATGATGATTTATATATATATATATATACAAAGAATAGTTTACCGATTGCCATGTACAGCAGCTTTCGAGGTCTGACTATACTGAACAAGTGATCAATGTACTCATATATACTATTAAACACTTGATCAAAGGTTGTCGTCGTGGTAAAAACCTGAATATCAGACACCCAGAAAAACTCAGAAATAATAGAAAATTAAACTAGACAAAAATCCCAAACAACTTATAAAAGGAATTAAGAGAGGAACAAGAAAGCTTCGGCGCAAGTGTATTTCACAAAATTGACGACGAGACTCTTCTTTTCTTGTGAAATACACTTACTTGGGTATGGCCGAGCCAGGAGTCGACTAAAACGAAGGAAGAATTGGGATTATTACATTATTATCGTCATCAGGATGAAAACAAGGATGTATGATTCCATTCATGTCCAGATATAAGTTATCAAACTCCACTCCATTCGGGTTTGGCAAAGTACAATCCACCAGCTTATAATCTCCTTTGTCTTCATCAATGGCGTCTGAAACTATTTTTGGATATTTATTAACCAGCCACCGGTAAAACGACGGCACTCCCATTGTTTCTTCTTCTCTTCTTTTTTTCTCTCGTCTCTGTGTGATTTTACGATAACTCTCTCTCTATATATATATATATATATATGTATAAAGCAGTGGCTCATGTAACAGTGACAAGAGTTTTAGAAGAATTTCCGAGAAGTGAACGATTAGACCTCGATTGGATGATCAAATGTAGTGCCGTGGCACTCCTTCATTGGGTTAAGGCCAAAGAAAGTCACTCTTTACTCTTCATAACTCGATTGGATGATGGAATGTAGTGGCACTCCTTCATTGGGTAAAGGGCAAAAGAAAGTCACTCCTAGTACTCTTAAATAAACTTTATTTTTCTCCTTTATTGGGTCAAGGCCTAAGGGCAAAGAAAGTCACTCTTTGCTCTAAATAAACTTTATTTTTCTCGATTTTTATCGAAAATGCATTTGTTTGGTAAAAAAATGTTATGCACAGTCTCCTTGAAAAATGAAATTTTAGGTGGTATTTTACTAAAATTTTAATTAGGAAATCATAATTTTTAATATTCATAATTAGACAGTTCACCTAACAACTAAAAAATTTTTATTCTCCAATATCTTAACATATTTATCAAAATAATCGCATATCTTGATTCGAAATGACATAAGCTAAGAAATAATCATATTTTAACTTAGATATACCTAAATTTTCTTATAAAATAAAAACTCATTCATATCAATTTTAAAAAAAACAACTTTTTTTTAAAAAAATATATATTACATCACACCTAATTATTACACGTTTTCTTATAAAAAAACTCGTCCAAATAGACTTCTTAATCATATTTCTACTCTTTTGAAAATAAATTTTCTTATTTTTTATAAAAATAAAAAATAATATCTCATCCAATCATGCCTTAAACCCGAGTTCCAAGCATAAAAAGAAGAGATTTGTATGGGCTAGATGTAAATATATATACTTGTGTCTTTTGGTAGACCAAGGATATATCGATATAAAGATTTGGTTTAGTGATTTTAAGTTTTAACCGCCGTAAAAATTACTGCTATCTTCGAGGGGCTTGCAATGATTACACTTGAGACTTTTGCCTCTTCCGGCTCCGGAATGGAGATAAATGTAAGCAAGTTCCTAAGGCTTTGTTTGGACATATTTTCATTTTATTTTTAACTGTTATTTTTTAAAATATATGAGAGAATATATTTTTTTATTTTCGTATAAAAAAAATAAAAAAAGTAGATGTATTTAATTGTGTTTTTGAAAATAGTTAAAATCTGTGAGTGCGATGTGTGAAATGATTTAAAAATAATAATTAGAAGAATAGTATTGAATTTGATGATGAATATTGACGAGAGATGAGAGAGAAGATGGTGATGGGTGGATGAGAGAGGAGAGAGAGAGAGTGGTGATGGGTGGATGAGAGAGGAAATATGAGATAAGTGATGTGAAATGTAATTTTAAATAAATGATTGAAATTTCTCGAGAACGTAAAAACAAGAATGAAAATGAGAATATTTTCAGTTAAAATTAGTGTAAAGTGTGTATTTTCATTTTTAGATGAAAATGAAAAAAGTACACACAAACAAACAAAGCCTAAGGAATTATTGGGAAAATTCCAGTTTTGGTCTCGTAATTATGCTCGAGTACACTTTTAATCCCGAATTTTATATAAATGTCACATTGCGTCTCATAACTTGTTAAGTGTCTCACTTTTGGTACCAACCGAATATTTGGTCCAAAATTTAACAGTCAATTACGTTAGTAAACATTTGATCCATTTTTTTTTTTTTTTTGAGAATTCATGTGTAAATGCACTCACATATGGATTATATTTAATATCATGATATTTTCATTCAATATCACGTCCACTCACGCACAAAATCTCACCAAGAAGTCAAATAACATGTTGAATATGTTATATTTTTTATAATGCGATTTGCTCGAATTAATTTCAGAATGGAATTTATTTAATTTTCATTTTTAAGAATTTGAGTTATATATATATATATATATATATATGAACATATGTTATATTTAATATTGATGTGGCTTAACATTAACATGTATTGTGTGTGGTCCAAACACACATTTGTTTGAAAGATATAGACACAAAATACACAATTGGACCATTGAACTCGATCTGACATAGAATTATTCAATCCTATATGGAATATTTAATTGATGGAGCCCGACACATTGGGAAGGAACAGATCCTAGGTAACATAGAGCGACAGTTAATTTGAGGGCGGGAGCGCGTCAAAATTTAAAATTACTTGAGAGGGGGAGCGCCTTAGGGCGTGTTAATAAAATAAAAATCAAAATAATTATTTTAAATTATTCAACCAAATCATCGTTAGATATTATTTTTATATCATAAGCTCATTTTAAATTAATTAATTTTTAACTTGAACTTTAAGAATAATTAGATGATGTGATTTTTTTTTTGGTAGGCCTAAAATATATTTAAGTATGATGAAATAAAAAAGATTAAAATTATTAAAATAATCTACACTATATTCCCCCAATTTTTAATTGAAAAGGACACGGACATTCCTACTTAACCTCACAACTTACAACTTTTGCATCTCTACAAAAATTATATTTGTAGCTTCATGAAATATCACTGTAAATCACAAGACTATAAGGCAACTTCATTTACTTATTTTGTAACAAGTAAATATAAGGCAACTCTATTTACATATTTTGACTAGTGAAAGAATTTTCATTGGATTTACATAAAATTTTAGCTATTAGCGAAAAAACTTTGTTATTTGATTATTTCTTAAAATATGGTACATATATTTAGTGCGAGACTTCAAAATTTTAAGAGAGTAATAGAACGAATCTCTCGTTTTTAAATTGCGAGAACGAGCTCAGAGTGCTAGAGCGTCGCCCCTGTATGGAGGATTATGTGATCTCGACATGATTAAATAATGATCTATCAATACCAATTGTTACTAGAAGAGGACGTCATGTTACTAAACAAGGTCAGCTCAATTCGATTAGGGATGACAATGGGGCGAGTATAAGTCGGGTATTGCAGCACTGAAGACCTTCCCCTTTTAATACTCGGATTCTCCCCAGACTTGTTCACGCCCGGCCCACGTGGGTACCCGAATGGGCTGGGGCCTACATGGCAGATTCGGTCTGGCTTCTATCAATTGCACTTAAAAGATAACGTCATGTGGTCTTTTTCTACTTTATTGGTAGTTGTTAATTGTTGTAAATTAATATTAGTTTTATATATTGTTTGATGATTCATATTCATGGTAATTGATACACATAACCAATTATCTAAGAAAAAAAAGATACCACCATGTGTACGGAGCCAGATTTTTTTTTTATAAGTGTACGGAGACGGATTGAGCAGCATGTTCCCAAACTTTAAAATACAACCCCACTTATTCCTTGGGTAATTCCTAGCTTGGTACGCAAGCTCACTTATTCCTTTATCCCTTCTTAATGATGATGTTTTGTGTAATGTGGAGATTATTTCTCCAAACATTGTTTCCTGCTTTTCGTATTTTTATAATTAATGGCTTGGATGATCAAAAAAAAAAAGCAAGCTCACTTATTCCTAACTTTGGTATGCAAGCTCAAGAAAGCCAGATTGATAGCTCTGTTTCTAAACTTTAAAATACAACCTCACTTATTCCTTGGGTATTTCTATCATGGATTAAGGTCAATGGTCTCGATATACAATGTACTGTCGGATGGGAGTGATTTATGAGCATTTTATTATAATATCCTTATATCCAACGGTGAGCGCTACGCTGAGACCATTAATCTCGGTATAGCATAAAATTTTCACATATTCCTTGGGGATGCACATTATTCATAGCTACACCTACATTGTTTGCAAGTCAAACTTCAAAAAATGTCATTTTACGAAATTCAGACCCCAAAAAGGACTAGGACACGGAGTTCGACCTTATGGTTAGACTGATATTATAAATTTTGACATCTTTACCTTCGAATATGTAATAAGACCATTGTACCTATATATATTTACTGATTAGTTTGATTTTAGTCAAATATTAATCATGTGCACTTTATTTTGATTAAGTAGGAGTGACAGCTTTGATTAAATAGGATCATTGTAAACGATATGATCCGTTTCTACTTTAAGCTTGAAACATTAGAAAATATCTATATACTTTGGTAAAATGGGATTAGATAAAATAAATACTATATTTTCGGAGTACAAATTAAATAATAGGAAATGGAAAATATCTCTTGAAAGTGATACTGACTTTTTCCCCCATTGAATACAAATCAAGGATGCTACCCTAGGAGACTCGACCCAATGAGCCCGGGTCTCGGGTCATATGCCTCATCCAACTATGATCAGTTCTATCAATCTCATTCAAGTTATGATCCATATCCGGGTCCTCAAGTGTTTCTAAAAGCCTTATTTCGCCAAAGCATCTGTCATTCTGTTGTACGATATGCCTCCCTCTGCTTATCGATTATTTGATTTCGCAATGGAAAGGACATCATGTTCCTAGTGTTGGCAATGAATCCAAAATGACAATGCTCAAAGGTTCATTGATGGTGTTCACTGCTTATTGACAATCCGTTTTAAGAAGATGTATCGAAAGATGGACCAAAAGGATACAAATTTTTCTTAGATGACCCAATGGTTAGGGCTAGATTAAGTAAAACCCTGTAGGGAAACTTGTATTGCAATGTAAGCTATAAATAGTTACATATGAAGAATACAAGGTAACTCTGATGCTATAATTAAGGAAAATATATACAAGGAAAAGATATGAAAAGATATACAAGGAGTTGTAAAAGATATACAAAGAAACATATAAATCTATATCTTATTCAACACGCCCTCATAGTCGGAGCAGGAAGTTCTCGAATGCTTTGACTGGACCGAAAATCCAAGAAGAATTGAAACGACAGTCTGGGGCATAGAGAATAATGAGTAAAGTGCTGAGGAGAATGGAGTCAGGACATAAAGTAGAACCACGGCCACGAGAGTTTCCACGACCTGTACCACCAACAAGGTGAGGAAGAGTGATTTCAACGTAAACGTTCCTCACATTGGAGAAGCTTCACACGAATATCATCAAATGAGATACGAGTAGATGTCAGAGAAACAACTATGACAAAAGACTCATATTCAGGAGAAGAGACGTGGCGGCTAGGAATAGAGCACATCAGCGCCAAGATCAGCGAAGTCGAAAGCATCCTTATTGTTGCTACTCATCGTGAGGGCAGATGAGCAAAAGACCTTAATAAAAAAAAAACTAGAGAAGGGGAAAAAGAGAGACAGAGAGGATGTGATAGAGCACTACAACCCCATCAATGGTAGAGATGGTAGTGGCGGAGGCGGAAGCGGAAGATGAGGGAGACGAGATGTTAGCGTGTGTTATGGTTGCTCGAGGGAGTAGAGATTTTAGGAAGAAAGATATAAAGGAGAATAGGCAGTAGCCTAGAAGGAAAGAGATGGAGGAGAAGATGCACTGGATGGGGAGGCGGCTATGGTATAGGCTATAGGTGTCGTGGGGGCCGTAGACGAAGTCACAGGTTCGTTTTGCTCGGTGTCTGATATCATGTTAGATTAGGTAAAACTCCGTAGTGAAACTTGTATTACAAAATAAGGTAGAAATAGTTACCTGTGAGAGAATACAAGGTAACCCTATTGCCATGATCTATATCTATATCGCTATAAAAGTATGGATTTTGAAGGTATTTCTTCCAATTGTGATTTGACTAATTTATCCTTTTTAAAACTTAAATAATAGTTACATTTTGATAAATGACATCATGAGATCAAGTTTTTCCAATGAATTTAACACATAATATACTAGCAATTACTCCATCAACCAACAAAAAAAAAAATGAAAAACTAATGATAAATCATAACGCTTCAATGCCCCTAACAACCTTTTCATATGCAAAGTAGCCGATGAATCTAAGTGATTGAATTAATATTTTTCATAATTTTTCCAACAGTTATGGAAGTCTTATAATTTAATTAACTTATTATAAAATGTTTATTGTTGGTAAGTAGCAAAATAAGAGGAACAAAAGCTCCTTTCGATTATCATATCTAATCAAAGTACAAATTCTTTTTGAGTTAGATTGATTTTATTTTATTTTGCAAATAATTTGATTGCTGAGTAGGACATAGAGTGAGACAAGACATCATTGAAGAAAAGACAAGCCATGAGA